>JARLTB010000148.1:1857500-2335000 GCA_030141615.1 Unio pictorum | reverse complement strand
TGTTAGGTGTGTAGACAATTTCAAAAGAAATGGTTGATGTTACTAATGGATAACATTAAAACATATTCAATTAATTAAACTAAACTTAAATTGGTTAAAACTCTGAAACCATTTAAAATACAATTGAATCATTTAATAGATGTAATAATATCTGTGTTTCATTAGTCGTTTCTCAATTGCGTAAGAAGTAAGCATGTCTGTGAAGACTTGTATCATTTAAAAATGATTTATTTAAGTTCAGGAGTTCTAAAATATATAGATTAAAAAATGAAAAAATATGTGTATTGGAGTTAAGAAACATTGTTTAAGCAATTCGCTTTCATTATTTTGGTTTCTCTACATATGATAATATACAATGGGTTAGATATTTAAAGAAATATAATTTCCCCTGGTTTTCTCGCAGATTATACTGACTTTTTGAAGAAGATTAAACCTTGTGCATTTTTTGTATTGTTCAGATAACTTTAATTGCCTTTAAATTTATATGATGTATGTGTGTAATATGTTTTTTGGAGTATATAGCGTGATCTTGCTTCAGATGTGAATCAATAAAACGGAACTACTATCTCCGCTTGGCGCATTCCGATTTTTTAACTTCACACGTACATTGTAAATTAAAAAAAAAGAAGAGCCGAAATCTTAATTTACATTTGATATTTTTGGTAGTTCATTCATTGCTCTTTCAGAAGGTGGTAGTGGTTTTTTTTTGGTTTACAATTCGTTTGCCAATTTTAATAACTATAATAAATATAGTGTACTTTAAAACTAATTCCCTTTGGAGCACAAGGGAGCATTCATTTTAGAAGTAGCTGTGTGCTTCGATCATGTAAAATTAGCACAAGTACACTATCCAAAGAAATTTAAAGGGCATTAAATGAGAACCATAACAACATTCTCTTCATTGTGCGTGTTACAAATGTCAACTACTTCACCTCACACCCAGCATCAAACCAGGCCAGACCACCGGCTGCTTAAGAGTCTCTTCTATGGCGAGCTACAACAAGAACAGCGAATACGCGGAGTTCAGAAGAAAAGCTTCAAAGACAATCTTGATGCTGCATTGAAAGCATTCAACATAAACCCTGATTCCTGGAAGCGGTCGAGTCACTTGGCGTTCATCTGTGCATAAAGGCTCCAGCTGTGCAAATCTAGCAGGAAAGCAGCTGCTGAGCTAAGGAAGAGGCAAGCCAGAAACGCACGTGCCATCAAACCTCCTGGATATGTCCCACTCATCCCCTCTCCCTTATGAAAACGAACCTTCTGTGTAAGGATTTGTCTCATCAGCCACCTGCGCAAGCACAGAACAGAACTAGCCCCTCCAAACCTCGGATGGTTTAGAGAGTTCCTCGTCGAATCGACAGACGAACAACATGTGTGTATGTAAAAATCATATGTTTTGCACACACTGCATTCTTAGTAAAACCCATCTAACTTATAATGTATTGGTTCTTCGGAAGGTCGAGTGGTCTAAGACAATCGGGTTTAGATATCAATGATCTTTCACATCTGTATATCTGGTTTTGAGTGTCGGCTTGACCAATGTGGGTTTCTGATAGAGAGCCGGCAAGTATCTTCTTTTGGGTTAGCGGTTCTTTCTCAGCCAAATATAAAGACCCTATATATCTAGTGTTGAAATTGACATAAAAGCACAAACCCATCCACAATTTATTTCATCTACTTCAGGGTGATGCTTGTTGTTTCTTTTATAAATAAGAATTTGTTCAGCTTACTCTCTAAGGTGTAAGTATTTGTTAATTATTAGTACTAGTGGTAATGAAATATATCTTATAGATTGGTGCCATCTGACATTTAGGCTCCTAACCCCACTTCACCTATTGATGTCGGCTATTTTTTCTCTGCTGGCACTTCGTCTGACATTTTAACTTCCCGTTTGTTGGCCATCGTGAGTTGCTTCTGACGTTTGTAAACTTTTGGGTAGCAGTCGTCTTTTCAGTACTCATCTCTCGTAGATTGTCATCTAGTCTGAAATGGTATTATATGGCTTGAAGCCCAACACCTTTTTGCTTGTTTCAACATAAGTGTCTGAGATGGAATTCAATTTGCAGTCAGTTTGCATCAGGCTGGCTAGTGTATCGAATCTGTTCCTGAATTCACTGATTAATACTGATTTCATCCCTTCAATGCAAAGCTTGTAGCTTGTCTCAATGTATCATTCCACTCTTAGTTTTGTGAAAATACACTGAAATACACTCCGATGCCGCATGCCCTATGGTTGTATTTATGTCAGATCATGATGTTATTTGTAAATTAATGAAATGCTATCACAAGATTTATTATTGAAAATGTATTATCTTGTATGGCTATTACAACCAAGACAACTCCTCGGCAGTAAATTGATACAAATTATTTTGAAAACCGCTCCAAAGACATAAGTAATCTTTGTCATAATAAATTGTTAACTTGTACATGTTGGTTCATTCATCAATTATAATAAAAAGACTTTTCAGTTTGAAATAGTTGCATACTGAATGATATTTTGGCCATATAAATGGAAGCATCAATTTGAGAAAAATAACTTTTGTTAAGATTCAAACATTTTTTAAACACAATTATGTCACATGTTCCTCCAAATCTAACAGAACTTCTTCATTTATATTCTAGAAACGTCTGTTCATGCTTCGAGTTTATCATAAATGCCATTTAAGATAATTATTTGGAATAAGAAATTTAATTGCAAGAAAATCTCTCTCTCTCTCTCTCTCTCTCTCTCTCTCTCTCTCTCTCTCTCTCCTTTTACTTATGAATGCACGTATCATTTCCTCCCATTCCTCTTGTAATGTTCATTGTTTCGTCTTAATCACGCATAAATTTCAAAAACTGCATTTTCTTACTCTAAGTGAACATGATGCATTTGTCCCAGGTTTAAAAGCATAATTCGAATCTACTTTATGAATTGTTATCTGCATTATTCTCACAAAATACGTTCAGAAAAACAATTACCATGATTGAAGATAAGATATATTTTGTAACTATTCATTGTTGAAAACTATCATTCATTCTTCAAGAATGACAATAGTTTCAAGATGTCCGCCATGGTCGACTTATGTGATATAAGATTAACAACTTATTTTTAGGAGCTACTAGATATCACAGTAATAATCGCAGTTAATTCTCCGCGCTGAAATGACCTTCATTCCGGAGGAGTAGCAACAGACGGTTGTTGATAATTGATATCCATACGATACCATTTTCATTTAGGATAAACTCTTCCTCGGATGAAAGCATGTGTAAAGTTTCACGACAAAATAAATTAGAAGTAGTGATAATAAACAGACGGAGTGCAGACGACAGAGGAAGGGCAACAGGCCATGCCATACAATCTCCTGGCTAAGTAAGTATTGTAAACGTTTTCCTGTAGTTAAAAATAAACAATAAGCACATATTGATATTAAAACGATTTAGGATACACTAATCTGTTTTGTAATTTACGACATTTGGCTTAAGGCACAGAAGAAGAGGAAAAACTTTCCTCATGTGTATATTGTTTAGCAACTACAGAAGCAGCAATGTTTAGGAATGTAGATACTGGACTTTCAGGTGGAAGTTTTGGTAAGTTTGTTTATGAAACTTTATTGCGGTATCCTAGATTACATTTGGGTACATCTCTGTCTTTGTCCAAGAATCCATAACAAAACTCCTTGATTGCTTTGCAAAAGGATACACCACTTGTCAATCAGACCTACAGTATACCGTACATTCAAGGCTTGCAAAATGATTGCTTCTGTTCCTTTTAATTTATTTCTTTTTGCATTACTGTCAAATAAACAACTGTACATAACCACATTATAAGAAAATGTTATATGGATATTTGAATTCGTATTTGCACATATGACGACAAGAGCTCAAATATAAGTATGGCAAAACAATCGCCGTTCCCAGGGAAAACTAACATACTTTGTGGTTTTCGATGGCGTTTAGGTCCTTTATCGTGGGGTATAAGCGGCATGTTGCAATATTCTTCTAGCTTTAGTAAAGGGAACGGGATGAGAAGGAAACAAATCTTTGCAAAACATACAACATGACAAGATGCATAGCTAAACAAATTTACCAAACCCTATTGCCATAATGTTGGCGGCAGCATGTGCCGGCAATGTCTCCCTTTCCACTCAAGTTGGGTTGACACAAATGTGAATAATGAATCATCTTTATCGTGAACACACTCGCATTCTAACTGACATGCGCTCTTAATCAGAAAAAAAGATCACAGTCAGATTGTCATACCATCTTCATCATAAACACGCTTTTAGACTGACAAACTGTCGTCACCATAAACACAGTCACGCAGACTGTCAGACCATCTTCATCATAAACACGCTTTTAGACTGACAAACTGTCTTCATCATAAACACAGTCACGCAGACTGTCAGACCATCCTCATCGCAAACACTCTGTCTCTCATACTCTCATGACACCTTCATCATAAACATACTTTGTTTAGACTGACGGGCCATTTGAAAAATAAACTTTCTCTCCCTCTCTCTCTCTCTCTCTCTCTCTCTCTCTCTCTCTCTCTCTCTCTCTCTCTCTCTCTCATATATACACCCTGGCATCTTTTGTCATAAACGCACTCTTTCTCATACTCCCTAGCCATCATTATCATAAACACACACACTTTGTCTATCATGCTCTGGTGTCATCTTTATCATAATTACACTCTCTTGCAGACTGACATGTCATCTGAATTATAAACACAAGCTCTCTCTCTCTCTCTCTCTCTCTCTCTCTCTCTCTCTCTCTCTCTCTCTCTCTCTCATATTCTCAGGCCATCTGAATCAAAAACACATACTCTCTATCATATTCTCAGGCCATCTCCATCATAAACACACTCTCATGCTATCGTGTCATCTTTATCATTAACATACTCTCTTGCAGACTGACAGGCCATCTGAATCATAAAACACAGACACACACACACACATTCTCTCCCCCCCCCCCCTCTCTCTCTCTCTCTCTCTTTATCTTCTTTTCTTTCTCTCATACTCTCAGGCCATCCGAATCATAAAAACGCTCTTTCAGACAGTCAGAATATCATTTCAGCAACAATAATGAGTTTGATTGCTATTGTTTTTCGCTGCAACGACGATCGTCTATGAATCTGTCATCAATAAAATTTCATTGTCATAAATATGAACGTCATGTACTATTTTCACCACTTGGTACTTGACGTCGCGAAGAAGTATCTATACATTATTGCCTCAAGCCAAATTAATATGTATAGGTTCCTGCATTTGTATTGGAAAATATGAAAGAGTTTGATTTTTCTTCCTAATACTACACGACCTTGCGTGCAGTATGGGAAATACAATTTGAGTCGAAAGTGTAGTCGAAAGTACAGTACCGTTTCAGTGTGTATCTGGTTTACCATTACATGGTCATGACATTCAGATTTACAGGACAAACTAAGAAAGTATATTCTCAGAAAATTAAAGCTGCATAAAGTAAATATATTTACTACCATTTTTATTAGCAGCTAATGAAGACACATGCATGTTCTGTCACTGTTGAAAGAACTCCAGCTATGACCTGTATCAGTATGTGTCTTCTATCATTAGCCTAACCTTGTATCAAAATAGTTTAAAGTAAAACACCGCAAAGCAACTCTTGTATGAAGACCATATAGCCAGCGGAAATAATACTTTTTGGTCGTCTTGGCTTTTAGTTTCTTACCAAAACCTTCAGTTACATTTTTATCGCGAGTTAAGTGTTTTGACTGACTTGTATAAAAGTACGTCTATTATGATATATATATATATATATATATATATATATATATATATATATATATATATATATATATATATATATATATATATATATATATATATACGCAATTGTACTTGTCCGAAAAGTTCTATTTGCGAAAAGTTATGAATATTGATCAGTAATTACCATTTAAATCATCAGAATAGTATTTCCAAATTACTGCATCTCTCACGTATGTTATTGACATTTTGAAGGTTACATTCATTTATTTATTTGTTTGAAAGTTTCATCTGTGACTCAGTTAACTTGTCCACATCATTAACTTTATCATCTCCACTTCCAAATGGATGAAACAGACTGTTGAATTAATTCACAAACAAATGCAATCAACCAAAACCTACAGCATCTACCACCTGAGTGTACCTGGTTTGTTTACAAAGTAGTTCCTTAGACACAATAGTATTGTAGACACATGTGTCTTGCAAAATAAAACCGTGTCGTACCAAAAACATACTGCAAGATTCTGACAACGAAAAGTTAACAAAGAAAACAATGAGCATATACTAATTATACATGTAATTTATTCATATCAAATGGCATGAAGAAGTATGTACACACATTTTATCAGGTTATATTAACATTTATCCATTTCAAAGGACACGAAACAGTATTACCTACATTGTCTCAGGCCATACTAATATATCAGATCACACTATTTTTAAAGACAGCAAAATAACTCTTGAGAGTGAGTCCTGGATGAATAGACTGGCTCACTTCTTTTGGTCTAAAATAGAACATTGTATTTTCCAAAAGCTTCACATGCCGTATTGTTTTTTCTTAAGGATGTTAGGACTCTTCTTTTGCAGACATAACTTGATAATAGTATGATTTGTAACATGTTAATACATCGTTTAACGAGTATGTACAACCATGATATAGTAAACCAGTCAGGACCATGATGACAAAATATGTATGGGAACCAGCCTGTACTACTATGAAAATATAAATCTGGAAATATCTCAGTGCCACCATAAAATACCAAATCTGAAAAATATTTAAAGAAAAAATGCACAGGAAGTAAATCTATATAGTGCTGCTAAGAATGCATCTGTAAACACATTGTTCGTGTCAAATAGCATCACTTTATAATCATAACCTTCATCTGCAGATGCATGTGCCGACATTGCCTTTGATTTTTCTTCAGGTAATATGCCAGAATATGTTTGAAAGGTCAGACTTGGTGTGTTATTTATAACTGCTAAACAGGTGTAGAATCTATAACCTCAACAGCATGATAGAATTTATTTGTTCGTGTTGGAACATCAGGAAACAAGTGCTCATATTCATTTTATAGCTGTTTTAATTTACACATTTCTTGTGGTTGTAGATATGCAATTTTCTAGTCTAAATTGTTTAATATTTTTAATTATTGAAGACTGGTTAAATTAAAGTCATTATAGTAAGATTCAATTTTATCATTTACATCCTCACTGGTCTGGACAGGTACTACTAAGTTGAAGATCGCTCCAGTGGCCTAGTGGTTAGAGCGTCCGCCTGTGATGCGTGAGGTCATATGTTCAATCCCCGGCCGAGTCATAACAAAGATTTACAAAAATGGTACTAACAGCTGCCTCGCTTTGTGCTCAGAATTAACAGGTTAGTGTTATGACTGGTCGGCCTATTGTCATAATAATATGACTGGGTGGGAAATCATGTTACATGTCTGCGGCATGATGCCCCAGTACTAGACATCGCAATAAACTGCCTCACTGCAAACATCGTAGAGATATGACTGAAAACGTGTTAAAGTTACGTACAAAATCCAAATCACACACACTCACACACTAAATTGAATGAATGATTAACAGGCTAGCTCTGCCAATATACTCCTGTAAAATGTTTATATTGCAAAGTTGTTTCTGTTTTCACTTTTCACGATTGTTATTGCTATAATTTAAGTCGTTACATTCTTTTCAATTTGCAAGAGTACATTACGATTTAACCCAAAATAATTGTTTGAGGTATAAACAAGGAAACTAGAACTCGATCGCCAGACTAAAAACTCATTTCATTTGTCTATATATCATACCTTAATCTCAGTAGAATGAAGTTTAAATGTTAATATTTCACAACTTAAACTATCGCAGAAAGATAAAACCATGTACTATCAAAAAATATGCTATAATTGAGAGACATTATTAGTTTGTTTTCTTACATGTTACGTTATACAAAGATGACAACTGATTACCAAATATATTTGCAATTAAACAAAATTCTGTGTTACATTTAAAATCGATGCTTGTTGTTGTAACCCGTTAATTACATAATTACTATTACTATTGTATATATAATAATAATAATAATAATAATAATAATAATAATAATAATAATAATAGCTGGCAGATTTGTGATGCTTTAACTTCAGCTGGACTGAAACATGTATTTACGAACTCCTTAAAGTTTACATCAATAATTATTCCATCTTTACCTTAACAGCAAGCCTTAATTTGCTTTCAGTAAGTGAAGAAAAGCTAAAACACGGCTTGTATACATTTAGTAGCCTAGTTTCTTCTTTTAAAATTCCAATGGTAATCTTAAATATTAAACGACTTAAACATACCTGCTGTCTCTCGCTCCTTCTATCCCTGCCTCTCTCTCTCTCTCTCTCTCTCTCTCTCTCTCTCTCTCTCTCTCTCTCAAAACAATGTATTTGTCGTTGGATTAGTGGTACTTCTACTGGTGCTGGTGCTGGGGCCCTGTGAGACCGAGTGGTCTAAAGCGCTTTCCATTACGGATCACTGCCGTCTCACCTCTGTCTGCCTGGGTTCGAGTCTAAGATTCGGCTAATGTAGTTATGTGAGTAAACTTGGCAGTATCTTCTCGTGGGTCGGTGGTTGTTTCCTGGGGTTTTCCCGGGTTCTTCCTCCACCAATAATACTCGCCGCCATGTATAGCCTTTTCGTGTGCTGAAAAATGGCTTTAAACCCTAAAACAAACAAACTGGTGCTGATAATAATGATAATAATAATGTTAATGCTAATCTCAAATATAAATGACTTAAGCATATATGCTGTATCTACCCTCCTTCTCTCCCCCCTCCCTCCCTCTCTCTCTCTCTCTCTCTCTCTCTCTCTCTCTCTCTCTCTCTCTCTCTCTCTCTCTCTCTCTCTCTCTTCTCTCATCATTGGATTAGTGGTAATTCTACTATAGCTGCTTCTAGTCTCAGATTCAGCCAAGGTAGTTATGTGAGAAACCTTGCAGTAACTTCTAAATGGTTAGAGCGTACGCCTCGGATGCGGCAGGAAGCGGGTTCGATCCCCGATAAAAAAAAACGATAAAAGTAGAACATACATTTTTAGCGCTATTAAAATTGACGTTTTACAAAATGTTTTTCGATAGTATCTCACTAAGAAAGATATATTTTAAATATATATATATATATATATATATATATATATATATATATATATATATATATATATATATAGATATATATAGATATATATATATATATATATATCATTTAACTTTATATCTAACATGTGCACATTAATGAAAACATAATCATCGTCGTCAATCTTGTTATCATCGCATCGTACATGCTCGACAACGTCGCCGCCGATATTGTTATTATCATCCTAATCCCATTTGTGCTGGGCCATGTTTTCAGAAACGCAAAAATACCCCCTCTATCTACAGGTCATTTAAATGCGCCAGGTAGAAAGCGCTTAAATAGTGTTTATTCTTCGACAAAATTGCTAATCTCTTTGATAATGGGGATTTTTTGCTCGGTTATGGACTTCTATACGGATTCGTTTTGTAATTATGACAACATAACTTATCTAATATAGAGAGACTGCAGCTTTACTGCTAATACAGCTTGATAAACTAGCAAAGGTTATGGGTAGGGTAGGATTGTTGTGCATGTCTGTTTGTGTGCCTACGTGTTAATGACACATCTTCTGCCCTGTTTACTTACTATGAAATTCAATATTTGGCAAATATTGTACAATTTAAACTTATATAAATGAACGAAGATTAGACTTGTACAACTTTCATTTGCTCCAGCATTGAATCGATAGAGGAAATTATCATTGAAAACAATTTGAGAAAAATCTTGATACCACCTTATGTAGTCGATCTGGTTGTGGCATCTACAATGCAACGTCAATGTATCTACATACATACACGCAGGCATTTATGCCTGCCTGCCTACCTACCTACCTACCTACCTACCTACCTACCTACCTACATACCTACCTACATACATACTGTATAAATAATGAAAGAATATGAAATATATATTGTGATTGATCTTAGCATCATCATACTAAACTTTATTTACTACAAACAGGCAAAAAACTAATATAAATTTGTCGCATCCAACCAGGATACCAATGAAGCCTGGTTGTTGTTAAGATGGAATGGACATTCAAAAATTAAATTCACAAAGTCAAATACAACCGTGGATACGGCCAGTTATGTCTTTACTTGTCATAGGAGAGACAAAGAGCCAAACATCTTTGTTAATTTCGGTATAACTCTCTAACGACGTCAGTATGTCAACTACAGGACATCGTTGACTATTGGTTTGATAAATTTAGAAGGTTAAACTGCTGAGGTAGCCTAATTTAATATTTATATTGGTTGATTTCAGGTACATCATTCATCGTAGCGGCTTAGAATGATCCTAACATGTATTTAACGTGGATAATCGTCATCTTTCTCTTGATTCCAACGTTTGAGCGTACAGGTAAGTTAAAACTGGAAAATTAGCATCAACAAGACAAGATTAGAATTTAAAATATTTGATAAAATAAATGTTCCTCTTTACACATATCACCATTGTATTTGCCAGTTATCTTTATTTTTTATTATTATCAGTATATTTATCGCCATCACCATTGCTATTGTTGGATTATTATTATTATTATTATTATTATTATTATTATTATTATTAATTGTTGTTGCTACTTATTAATTGTTGTTGCTACTTTTTATTTTATCAATTTGCTGTTTTCCTGTTTTCGATAATAAGTAGGATAACGCTAGCAGCTGATTTAAGATGGAGAAACAAGACTATATTGTCATTATTCATCGTGTCTGACTATATCGGCATCATCCTTCTTATTATTGTTGCACTTCCTCTTCTTTTTTCGCTTCTTATTTATTTTATTATTATTATTATTATTATTATTATTATTATTATTATTATTATTATTATTATTATTGTTATTATTATATACAGTTGCCGGATATGGATCACAGAGGTTTGATGGCTATTACAATAACATAAATCAACCGATATTGGGAAGTTCAGGTACGTTTGTCTGTATCTCTTTCTGTCTGTCTGTCTGTCTCTGTCTCTCTGTCTCTCTCACTTCATCTTGCATGATTGTCGTTCTGTGGGCCAGTCTTTATTATCCGACCCTTTTCACTAGTTTACTTTCTACGTTATTTTGCATGTCTCAATCTTACAATCACTCATAAATGGTAACGTCCTTTGTTCATATGTAGAAAAAATCATGTAAGAGTTACAAATAACCATTTTTTAAGTCTAGCATGACTTTATTTAGTTCAGCCACCAGGCCCTTTCCCCGGCACGTAGCTTCGAAACCGGTCATACCCATTTCATTTGTGAATGTTTTAAATTCCTAGACTTATGCAGCGGTGTAGCAAGAAAATAAGTCCCAGTCTAAAATAGTACATATTCCCCTCACCCACCCACCCACCCCCAAAAGAAATTTTTTTTTGCCACTATAGGGCCTGCTCGCACAGTTGCAGTGGCTGCTTGAGCGATGGCTATGAAATTGAACGTAATATCTAGCTTTTAGAACTATCGATATGATGCACTGATTATACCTACTTATGATCTTTTTTTAATATAGAACTAGCGATTCGATAAACCGATTATACCTACTTTTGATCTAGTTTTTAGAACTAGCGATTCGATACACCGATTAACTTTATATCCATGGTGCAGCACTGGATGACCCTCAACCTTGCTGGAGACACAGAAAGCGATACGTCTGCTCTCCAGTGGCAAAGCATCCGGTTCAGACTTATCTCAGCTGCAATCTACAAGGAAGGGGGTTCAGCCTTGATAGAAAGGCTCCACCGACTGTTTCTACCTACTGATGTAGCAGCAAGAGACGATTCCCAGGGAATTCAAAAACGCTTCCACAATCCACGTGTATAAGCGCATAGGGAACCGCCAGGCCTGTGAAAACCGCAGGGGTATATCATTACTTTCAGTTGCAGAAAAGATACTCGCTAGAATCCTACTGAACCGCCTCGCTACGCACCTTGACTAGGGACTACTGCCAGAAAATCAGTGGATTCTGGAAAGAACGTGGGACCATTGACATGGTGTTTTCTGCAAGGCAGCTACAAAAGCAATTTAAAGAACAAAACACCGAGATTTTCTTCATCTACGTCGATTTGACAAAGGTCTTTGATACTCTCAGCAGATAATGCTTGTGGAAGTTAATGGCCAAGTATGGATGCCGAAATTGTTTTATTTCCATGGTGCAGCAATTCCACGATGGCATGCAGGCACCAGTCCAGAACAATGGATATATATGAGCCATTCCTAGTAACCATTAGCGTCAAGCAGGGTTGCGTTCTGGCACATACACTGTTCAGTCTATTGACTAAAGTTTTCAGACATGGAGAGGGTAGAGTTGGCATCAGGTGCTTTACATATAGGAAACTATTCAATCCCAGAAGGCTTCAAGCAAAATCTAAGATCATGACATACACCATCAGTGATTTCCTATTTGCTGATGACTGCAAACGCAATGCCAGATCAGAAGCCGACATAAAATGCAGCATTGACAAGTTGTCCAGCTCCTGCACAAGATTTCGTCTCACCATCAGTACCAAGAAGACTGAAGTATTGCATCAGCCAGACCCTGGATAGCCTTAAGATGAGTCAAACATCACCGTCAATGGCAAAAACTAAACGTAGTGATCCGTTTCACCTACCTTGGCAGCACAGTCAGAGTGTCACTATTGACGACTAGGTGATCCTTTGCATTGCCAGAGCCAGCGCAACTTTCGTCAGATTGTATGCCACCGTCTCGAATAAAAGTGGCATCAGCATCCAGACCAAACTAAAGGTCTACAGAGCAGTTGTTTACATATGTGAAATATGGACGGTGTACCAAATCCATGCCATGAAGCTGAACCCCTTTCACACCACAAGTCTCAGGAAACACTTCAAGATTAAATGGCTGGACAAGGTTCCAGATACTTGAGTTACTCGTCCAATCTGGTCTCTCCAGCATCCACACCATCCTGATACAGTGCCAGCTACGCTAGGCAGGACATGTTGTACGCATGCCAGACCACCGGCTGCCTAAGAGACTCTTATATGGCGAGCTACGGCACGGACATTGATCCCACAGAGGATAGACGAAATGCTTCAAAGACTATATGATTCCTGGGAGCAAAACAGCAAGCGAGCGAGTCACTTGGCGTTCATCTGTGCACAAAGGCTCCAAGTTGTGCGAATCTAGCAGGACAGCAGCTGCAGAGCTGAAGAGTTAAGCCAGAAAAGCACGTGCCATCAACCCTCCTGGATATCTCCCACTCATCCCCTGTCCGTTATGTAAACGAACATTCCGTGTAAGGGTTGGCCTCATCAGCCACCTGCTCATGCACTAAACAGAACCAGCCCCTCCAACCCTCTGATGGCTAGAAAGGTCCTCGTTAAATTGACAGACGAACAACTGTGATAGGCAATCATCAAACAATTCAACTAATTCTCAAGCCTAACTAAAAGTAAATGTAAATCTTATTACAGATCGAGTTTCTGTTTGAATTTATAAATATTAGGCTTAATAGTAATTACGTCCATGCCTTCTACCTTAAAAATAGGAATTATGAGGGGGTTGGTATGTTATTCTGACGTGGTGAAGGACTAATACATGAAGTAATCATGTGATTGTTTGTTACGGTCTGAGGGTGAAATATATTTTCTCCATATTCAGGACGACCGCTGGAGCAGAACTGCAGTACATACTATGCCGATTATACTTACCAGCCGGCAGGAAGTGATCGACCCAGTGCTAGACTCATCAGTGAAGAATTATTTTACCAACCTCCTTCCAGCAGTGTTCCTTCATCTCGAAACTTTACGGCTATGTTTGCATTTTTCAGTAAGATAGCATTGAACGCCAGTTTCTTTTTATACTACTATGTTTGCATTTGTCATAAAGATTGCCTTTAACGTATTTTTTTAATTAAAATTTTGAATTAGTATGATAAATATTTTTAAATACCTTTTTGATGAAAATGTGATGTGAAAAGAGAACAGAAAACCATATTACCACTTTAAAACACTGGACACCATTTTAATCAAGTGCCATTTCAGTAATTGTCTGAAAATAATTCAGGATTTATGAGTAATTGTCCAAACCAGGACAAATTATTTAAGTTTTCCTATGTTTTTAAATTATGTTATACATGCTGGCTGAAGATGATTGCATATAGTAAGTTAATATGAATTGCTGTGGTTGGTTTCTCGTGACGTAATGATAAATTGAATGAATCGTTCATTTCCAATACATTGGTCCGAAATAGATTTGTCATTATATTTCTTTAAATTTTTAAAGTTTAAAAACTATATTAATCAAACTAGTTTGGTTCTCTTTGCATAAGTTTTATTTGTTATTATTTTTTAGGTCAACTAGTTGCCTTGGAAATGATCGACACTGACGACACCACGTGTCCGGTGGAATTGATAAAAATCGTTGTTCCGAAGTGTGATAAAGAATTTGACCCGGAATGCAGCGGTGACAAATATCTTCCGTATGAGAGAGTGGTGTACGATAAGAACACTGGGCAGTCTCCTAACATCCCAAGAAAACAGGTCGGAATATATAAGGAAGTCAGCGTGTATATGTGTGAGAGAGACAGTAAGACAGATTTCCAAATCCCAAATATTCATTTAAGATTACGCATCTCTTCCATGTTTATACGCGCAAGTTCAGTGGCCCAAATCATGATTTTCATTCACTTAATTATTTAACTTTTATTAATTTATACTATTTGACAACGTGCATATGTATTGTATTTCTTCATTCGATATATTAAATTTATTTCTTTTCAAGTCCTCTTCCTAATAGTCCTTATTTGGTTTGAACTCATTTAACCGGTGCTTTTATCTCGTGCTTGGTAGTGTTTTATTGCCGCGCTTTTCCAATGTATATTTCGCGCATTCACCTACTGTAATTACTGTCATATTTAAAAACTTAGTTTTGCCTAAACGTGAGTCGTGTTTATACCTTTCAGTATACAAATCCATTCTCTCTCTCTCTCTCTCTCTCTCTCTCTCTCTCTCTCTCTCTCTCTCTCTCTCTCTCTCTCTCTCTCTCTCTCTCTCTCTCTCTCTCTCGAACAGAGTACCTTGTCTGGACAGTCTTAATGGTATTACATTGGTTGGTAACCATAAATCAAAAGTCAGTCGCATTGATCTAGTTGCATCAAGTTCTAAGACTTAATTAAATCCTAATTGATGTTATAACCAGCGTGACCACTCTGGTGGCCTAAGTGATTAAATCATCTGCCTTGAATGCGGGGGCGTCGTTTGCTCGTACACTGGCAGAGTTATACCAAAAGACTCGTAAAAACAGTACTTGCAGTTGGTGCTCAGCATTAAGATGTTAGTGTTAGGTCTGTTTGGCTTAGTGTCAGGAAAATATGATAATGTGGGCCATAGTGTTTTATGTCTTCTACGTGTCTTCGGCATGATTTCCCATTGCTAGAAATAACTATAAACTGCCACTCTGCAGACATCGTAGCGACTGAAAACGTGTTAAAACGACGTTAAAATATAACACACACACACACACGTTTGGTTTATGGTTCATAGAACAACAAAACGAAGCAGATAATACGTTTAATGTAACATTTTAGACGTTCATGTTGTTTTGTTTCAGAATGATATATATTTACATTATTATACCCTGCCACGTATTTACCTTTTAAGTATATTTTATAGCTCAACTCTGCTACGAGTTATATAGATGCAAGCTTTGTGTATGGTGCCAGCATGGTACGAGCCTCTTATCTTCAGGCAGATAACTCTCCATTCCTTGCCTCCGGAGATGTCTGGAACGAATATCCAGCGAAGAACGACATCCTTCTTCCCTATGTTGCTAACCCTAACCCCGCAGAGCACGTGATCCAAGACCAAAAAGACCTTTGGAGTAAGTAATTTGAAACTTATTAGACACAAATAAGGGTCAGTACATGGTTAATACCTACTGGATAAGCTGTAAGTAAATCAAATACCTATATTCGTAAATGGTTTTAGAAAAGATAGTTTTATTAGTTCATCTCTTTGAAGTAGATGTTATTTCCTGTCATCGTTGTCAGATTCCGCAAACCTTAACTGAATATCAGACATTCAATACTCAAATGTATGTCATTGACCTTACGCTTCAGTGATTTTCAAAACATTGTGTAGTTAAGTTCATTTCACATGATATATTCACCAGGCTAGAAGATAAAGGTACCTTATTATAACACCACATCCTACCACCAAATAAGGTCACTGTTGTCATATTTTTCAGTTTTAAGGATAGTAACTGTATGTATGTATGTATGTATGTATGTATGTATGTATGTATGTATGTATGTATGTATGTATCAGATCCATTCCATATGGCAAAGAGATATTTGTATATGTGATACATACTCCAACCTGCAGTTAATCCTTGTTCATGCCTTATGTTTACCAGTTTACTGAGTTAAGTTTTTACAATTGGTTGATTGTCAGTGTTTTATTTGATGCATAATACATGGAATGATGGGCATTACATCTTCTCCTTAAAAATGAGTCACTGTGACCCATACTTTACAATCCACTGACTTTGGTTCACTTTCCTGTTTCTATTTTTGACGCCTTTAATCATTAACTTATATGTTTGCATTAATCTGTTTGTACCACACCCATGCCAACATAGGTAACTTTATTTAGCATTATGCATTTTATTGACTTAGGTAAAGCTTATGGAGTTAGGTCATGGTCGATGAAGGCTTTGACCTGATTTCCTCATACTGTCATACATAGAATCATGAAACTTGGATGGGCAATACTCCTCATTTCAGTATTGACGATATATTCAGCTTCACTGATATGGAATACATTGTTTTCTTTATGCTTATTTTCTTAAGCATATGCCAATTAGAATCGAGGTGTTACTACAACACTCTTACAACAAAAGAGGTTCGTCGTGACCTATATTTCAGATTTAACTTACTTTGGTATAATTTTTACTGACCCCAAGTCAACGTAAGTTTTGGGCTATAATCGTGAAACTCGGTAAGTAGATACGAGTTTATAAGTTGATTATTCTTGTAGACAAATGGTATATGTGACATGTGATTCATGCCCAGTCACCTACTCATTTTGTTTGTAAATTTTGTTTATTGGGTTGAGTTTAATGAAGTAGGGTATTTTGATGAATCTGTGTTGTGCCACTCTTAAAACCATATCATGCATGGGTTCATCATTGTATGCTTTGCTAACAATGCGTTCCGTATATATGAACACAGTAATACATCATTGCTACACCTTCATACATCATAGCCTACTGACTAATATAGTTGGAAGTATGAATAAATGTTTATGTAATGGTATACTTTCCATATTTATGACTATAATTGTTATATTGTGCTATGCAGGCCAATTGTGTTTTGGGATTGAGTATAGAAAACTACGTGTAGGCAGCATGATGCGCGTTTTTCACGCGAGGCCTCATCTGTTCTGTATTGAATAAATATTGACCCATGAACTTTGTCCTGGTATCTGTCACCGCATGGTTATTCTCAGCATGTACATATTACCAATTCAAAAGTTTGTCGTGGAGTGGACAACGTGATTAGCTCTAAAATGATTTAAATAAAACTGAAACAGAAACATTTATCTGTTTTTTATCAGGTGATTATCTTTACTTTCATATGAGAGAAACTAACGTTCTTGTTTCATGTTTCTTTTCCCACTATAGACTGCATACATTCTTCAAAGTCATTTCTGGAGATTGGGAAAACTAGCCATGTAATCATTGAGTACTCTGGTATATTTATTTTTCATTTGAGTGTGAACAATTTAAATTTAATTGCTTAGGTACAATATAAGTATCAGAATAATTTAATGGCGATATTTGCTTGTTAGAATTGGGAGATATACATGTACAGGAGAATCCTGCCCTCGTTTCGCTTGCCGTGCTCTTCTTCCAATGGCATAACCACTTGGCCAGGATATTCCAGAAGCAGCATCTGGACTGGACGCCTGATGAAGTTTTCACCAAAACTAGGCATTGGGTCAAGGCATCTTTGCAGGTCCGTCATTTGTTACAATTTTTTTTTCTTCTAAGATATAGACGACAATGCAATTTTATCTCGTGACAGACGATGAAGCAGACCTATTGTACCAAAGTTTATATAATGCAAAGGAATATTTCAGTGAGATAGTGATGTCTCAAATATTTACAAACCTTCACATTTTGTATTAACGTTTGCATTTTTAAATACCAACTATGTCCATAAAACAATCTGTGCAAACATATCGTAAATCAACTATCCTGTCAATCGATAATTTTCGTTAATTTTATAGCCCAACAAATATTTTTCACAATGCAGATTTTCTAATATGACTCATTTGCTATCTCAGTTAAAAAAAATAGCTTCCCGCCAAAATATACTTATAAAATGTCTGGTAAAGTATTAAAATGAATAGCATCCCTCTATGAAAACGTTGTGCAATGTCTAATTATGTAATAAGACAAAACAGCACCCTCTAAAAACATAGTACAAAAGTTGGATAATGCTCTAAAATAAATAGCTCTCCCATCTTTCAATGAACCCTTGTGCAATGTCTAATTATGTGCTAGAATACCCCCCCCCCACGTAAACCTTGTACAGTGAGATTGATGCACTAACCTAAATAGTAAGCATCCTCCAAGTAAATCCTGTACAATGTCTGATAATGCACTGAAATAGATATAATCTTCTAAATAACCTAATAGAATGTCTGATAATGCACTGAAATAGATATAATCTTCTAAATAACCTAATAGAATGTCTGATAATGCACTGAAATAGATATAATCTTCTAAATAACCTAATAGAATGTCTGATAATGCACTGAAATAGATATAATCTTCTAAATAACCTAATAGAATGTCTGATAATGCACTGAAATAGATATAATCTTCTAAATAACCTAATAGAATGTCTGATAATGCACTGAAATAGATATAATCTTCTAAATAACCTAATAGAATGTCTGATAATGCACTGAAATAGATATAATCTTCTAAATAACCTAATAGAATGTCTGATAATGCACTGAAATAGATATAATCTTCTAAATAACCTAATAGAATGTCTGATAATGCACTGAAATAGATATAATCTTCTAAAAAACCTAATAGAATGTCTGATAATGCACTGAAATAGATATAATCTTCTAAATAACCTAATAGAATGTCTGATAATGCACTGAAATAGATATAATCTTCTAAATAACCTAATAGAATGTCTGATAATGCACTGAAATAGATATAATCTTCTAAATAACCTAATAGAATGTCTGATAATGCACTGAAATAGATATAATCTTCTAAATAACCTAATAGAATGTCTGATAATGCACTGAAATAGATATAATCTTCTAAATAACCTAATAGAATGTCTGATAATGCACTGAAATAGATATAATCTTCTAAATAACCTAATAGAATGTCTGATAATGCACTGAAATAGATATAATCTTCTAAATAACCTAATAGAATGTCTGATAATGCACTGAAATAGATATAATCTTCTAAATAACCTAATAGAATGTCTGATAATGCACTGAAATAGATATAATCTTCTAAATAACCTAATAGAATGTCTGATAATGCACTGAAATAGATATAATCTTCTAAATAACCTAATAGAATGTCTGATAATGCACTGAAATAGATATAATCTTCTAAATAACCTAATACAATGTCTGATAATGCACTGAAATAGATATAATCTTCTAAATAACCTAATACAATGTCTGATAATGCACTGAAATAGATATAATCTTCTAAATAACCTAATACAATGTCTGATAATGCACTGAAATAGATATAATCTTCTAAATAACCTAATACAATGTCTGATAATGCACTGAAATAGATATAATCTTCTAAATAACCTAATACAATGTTTGATAATGCACTGAAATAGATATAATCTTCTAAATAACCTAATACAATGTCTGATAATGCACTGAAATAGATATAATCTTCTAAATAACCTAATACAATGTTTGATAATGCACTGAAATAGATATAATCTTCTAAATAACCTAATACAATGTTTGATAATGCACTGAAATAGATATAATCTTCTAAATAACCTAATACAATGTCTGATAATGCACTGAAATAGATATAATCTTCTAAATAACCTAATACAATGTCTGATAATGCACTGAAATAGATATAATCTTCTAAATAACCTAATACAATGTCTGATAATGCACTGAAATAGATATAATCTTCTAAATAACCTAATACAATGTTTGATAATGCACTGAAATAGATATAATCTTCTAAATAACCTAATACAATGTTTGATAATGCACTGAAATAGATATAATCTTCTACATAACCTAATACAATGTCTGATAATGCACTGAAATAGATATAATCTTCTAAATAACCTAATACAATGTCTGATAATGCACTGAAATAGATATAATCTTCTAAATAACCTAATACAATGTCTGATAATGCACTGAAATAGATATAATCTTCTAAATAACCTAATACAATGTTTGATAATGCACTGAAATAGATATAATCTTCTAAATAACCTAATACAATGTTTGATAATGCACTGAAATAGATATAATCTTCTAAATAACCTAATAGAATGTCTGATAATGCACTGAAATAGATATAATCTTCTAAATAACCTAATAGAATGTCTGATAATGCACTGAAATAGATATAATCTTCTAAATAACCTAATAGAATGTCTGATAATGCACTGAAATAGATATAATCTTCTAAATAACCTAATAGAATGTCTGATAATGCACTGAAATAGATATAATCTTCTAAATAACCTAATACAATGTTTGATAATGCACTGAAATAGATATAATCTTCTAAATAACCTAATACAATGTTTGATAATGCACTGAAATAGATATAATCTTCTAAATAACCTAATACAATGTTTGATAATGCACTGAAATAGATATAATCTTCTAAATAACCTAATACAATGTTTGATAATGCACTGAAATAGATATAATCTTCTAAATAACCTAATAGAATGTCTGATAATGCACTGAAATAGATATAATCTTCTAAATAACCTTATATAATGTCTGATTATGTAATAAAATTAATAGCATCCCTTTAAATAATCAATAGTCTGATTATGTGATAAAATAAATAGCATCCCTTTAAATAATCAATTATGTCTGATTATGTGATAAAATAAATAGCATCCCTTTAAATAATCAATTATGTCTGATTATGTAATAAAATAAATAGCATCCCTTTAAATAATCAATTATGTCTGATTATGTGATAAAATAAATAGCATCCCTTTAAATAATCAATTATGTCTGATTATGTGATAAAATAAATAGCATCCCTTTAAATAATCAATTATGTCTGATTATGTGATAAAATAAATAGCATCCCTTTAAATAATCAATTATGTCTGATTATGTGATAAAATAAGTAGCACCCCTCTAAATAACCATGTACAATATTTGATTATGTCCTAACATAAATAACTTCTTCAAATAACCTTAATCAATGTATGATTATGTACTAAAGTAGATAGTACCCCTTAAAAACAAATGTCTGATTGTGATAAAATTAGTAGCCCTCCCTCCTCCGAAAAATAACTTTTTTTTACTATCTTATTATGTGCCTTTTCTATCTTTTTCTTGTAGAACATAATATATTACGAGTGGCTGCCACTATTCTTGAAGAAGAGCTTGCCCCTTTATTCAGGTTGGTGTAATATTTTCTTTTAGATCCCCCGTGTTAGTGTAATATTTTCATTTCGATCTCCCGTGTTAGTGTAATATTTTAATTTCATTCCCCGGTGTTAGTGTATAATTTTAATTTCAATCTCCCGTGTTAGTGTAATATTTTAATTTTGATCCCCCGTGTTAGTGTAATATTTTCTACTAGATCCCTTAGTTTGGTGACATATTTGTTTTTATTAGATCCCTCACGTTCTTTGCGTTATTTTCTATTAGATCTCTCATATATATTCGTGCAATATTTTCTATTGCATCCAAAATATTCTGTTATTGACTAATTATATTGATGGGTGTCTTGGGGTACCAAGTAGGGTTACAACAACACATTCAAGTCGTCATCGTGCGGGACAATGAAGTCATTCTTTTTATTTGATTTTATGGAGTACCTTGGACTTTTTTTGTGTTCTTAACACAGTAAAACTAACGTGTTCTTCTTTTGGAAATAAATGAATCATATATAAATGGAATGAAATCACCGCACATACATTATTTAAATCACCGATGGGATGCTATCTTTACTAATTTGGTTTGCAATAAATTATTTCTCGACCTATCTTCTGTAGATAGGTTTGTGATTGGGCGTTATTTGCGTCAAATGTCACTGTGAATTTATCAAACTGTTCAACATTATTATATATGTGCTTCTATTATAAAGAGAAAATCAATAACAAATTATCTTTTCATAAAATTATACATTCTCCCACCCTTTCTTGTAACTTATTTTCTATTGACTAATTGAGTTCCTTTTTTCAATCCAGGATATAAACCCTATATAGACCCGGAAGTTACGTATTTGTTTGATGCTGTGGCACTTCGATATTTCATTACTATGATACCATCGGGCATTTACCAAAGGTAGGTTAAATAAACAATTATTTGTAATAATCATCATCATTAGTCTCTTGACCTAGTGTGGTCGTTGAGGCACTGTGCTGCTGAACATCTGACCAGTTTCCTCAACTTGTCTCGATCATGTGCCAATGCCTGTGTCTCTGCAAAAAAATTTTCTTGTTCCATTCTGTGATGTTGTCACTCCACTTTTTTCTCTGTCTACCTCTCCTTCTACCACCCTGGACACTACCCTGCAGTACTGTTGTGGATAGACTGATGACTCTAGTGACATGGCCATACCATTTCAGCTTTCTCTTTTTGACAATGGTGAGGAGGTCTTCATAAAGACCTACTTTGTGCCTGATGGTGTCGCGTACTTCTTCATTTGTTATGTGGTCCATGTAAGAGATACCAATGATGGTTCTGTAGCATCTCATTTCAAGTGCCTGAATTCTTCGTTGTAATTCTGCTGTCAGGGTCCAGGCCTCACATGAATACAGAAAGATTGAGATGACTAGAGCTCTCAACAGTCTGATTTTAGTTTTCAGACAGATGTTCTTGTCTCTCCAGATGGGTCTTAGCTTTGACATAGCTGTCATTGTCTGTGCTGCTCGTGACAAAATTTCTGCTCTTGATCCCTCTTGTTGTTTACAGAACCAAGATATTTGAATTGGCCTACTGTTTCTAGTTCCTATCATCTGACTTTAATCTTGGTTGAGATTTCTTTGCCACTATTTCTCATCAGCTCTGTGTTCTCGGCACTTATCTCCATGTCAAATCTGGAAGATGTTTCATCCAGGTTCTTCACTAAGGTGGCAAGCACATCTTTTCTGCCTGCAACCCATCAATTTCGTCTGCAAAGCGGATGTTGGTGATGTTACGCCTTCCAATGCTGACTGTCCCACAGTGGTTTTCCAGGGCTTCGCTCATGATGCGCTCTATGTAGATGTTGAAAAGCGTGGGTGACAGGAGACAGCCTTGCCGTACTCCAACTGTTGTTTTGAACCAGTCCCCCACAGAACCTTGAGCAATTACTGCACTGGTAGCCTTAGCGTACAACTGCTTGATGGTGTTTGTAAACATTTGACCGATGTTGTACTTTTTCATTGTGGCACACAATGTCTCATGCCACACTCTATCAAAAGCCTTTATGAAATCTATGAATACATGATAGATGTCCTGTTGATGCTGTGAGTACTTTTCACACAGAACCCAAAGATTGAAAATTTGTTCTGTTGTGCTTCTTCCACTCCGGAACCCTGCCTGTTCTTCAGCGATTATTTCTTCTGCTTGTGGGTTCTGTCTGTTCAAGATGATCTTCAGCATCACCTTACTAGCATGGCTGATCAAACTGATAGTTCTGTAATTTTGACACAGCTGGAGATTGCCTTTTTTGGGGGAGTGTTATAATCAGTGACTGGGTCCACTGTGTTGGCCATTCACCTGTCTGCCAGATCTTGTTGCAGATTTTTGTTAGTAGTTCTATCACTGATTCCCCACCATTTTTGATAAGTTCAGCTGGGTTGTTGTCTATTCCAGCTGCCTTTCCATTCTTTAGTGCTCTTATTGCTGACTCCACATCTTCTTTGAGAATTGGGAAATTATCATTATTTGGAGTTTGGAACTTCAAGCACCTATGGCTCTCCTGTGGACGGATAGTTGTAGAGTTCCTTACAATACTCAGTCCATCTTTCTGCAATGTCACTTGCTTCTGTGAGGCATTTTCCATTTTCGTCTTCAATGGTACTGACTCTTGGTTGCTTCTGTCTGGTGAGGTCTTTCACAATTTGGAATGCCTTTTTGCTGTTATTCTTAATCAGACTGCTCTCTTTTTCTGTGCACTGTTGTCCAATCCACTCTTCTTTTGCTTTCCTCAATTTGTTTCTGACATTCTTGTTTATTTCTCGATATTCCACTGCCCCTGTTGTGTGTCTGGTGTTTTTTTTAGATCTCTTCGGGCATCACACAGATTCAGAATCTCTTCTGTAACCCAGGGTTTTTTCTTTGGGCGATGGAGGCCAATGATGTCCTTGGAAACTGTTGTCATGACAGTGTTATAATAAACATTGATTCAAATTGATTGTAAATACTATGGGACTGAAAAACTTATCTATCTAGAGAGATCTACATGTATTTGTGGTACAAGTCAACACACACACACACACACAGAGAAACAGCAAACAGTTATGTTGTTGTAGGGTTTAAAGCCATTTTCAGCACAAGATAGGCTATACATGGCGGCCAGTATTAATGGTGGAATATGAACTCTGGAATACTCCGGAAAGAACCGACCCGCGAGAAGCTACTGGCAAGCTTTCTCACATACCCACATTGGCCGAATTCTAGACTCGATCCCACGCAGACAGGTGAGATGGAGTGATCCGTAACTGACAGCGCTTTAGACCACTGGGGGCGGTATGTATGTATGTATGTATGTATGTATGTATGTATGTATGTATGTATGTATGTATGTATGTATGTATGTATGTATGTATGTATGTATGTATGTATGTATCTATCTATCTATCTATCTATCTATCTATCTATCTATCTATCTTGCAGGACAGACAGATGCGCGCCAGTGAAGGATAAAGACAATGAACATATTCGGCTGTGTAATTCGTATTGGAAAGCACAGGTAAAACTTATGATTATATACCATATACATGATTTTAATCGGTTTTTAAAAACATGTGCGAAATGTATTGCGTCAGATGCAGGTTTGCTTTACATCTGGCAGCCATTAAAATATATCGTTACCAACAAGTATATGTACCCTTATCAGTTTAATGGTTTTTAGGTTGTTCTTCCATTTGTTACAAAAAAATGTTACGAGTATAGTTGCAGGTTGGACCACACAACCTTTATCCATTGATGAATTATATCAACTGTCGTTGTAACAAGCCCAAGTGGCATTGGCCATAATGGCTTGAGACGCAGTTTGTAGTGTCAGCTGATGAAGTTATCTAGCTAAGTGATATGTAATTTCTGGATGGGAATTCATGTGTGATAAACACATTCCTGGGCATGCTAAATTCATATGAAGTTATATTCAGAAAATTGTATGAGTGTTTAATGGTGTGTAATATTGAACTTTATGGCAGTACAGTTGATAAAATGAACAGTGAACATGCGTGACACAAAATTTGAAAAATTGCATACAGTTTTAGCTTGAATTACGAACTCTATATCTTGAATCCGATGCAGCATTTCAATTAATTTCTTTTAGCAGTATATACTCACTGACATTAACAAAGAGCTACCCTCCCTACCCATCATTTAAAACTTTAGCGCCCCAGGACTATTTAATTATTATGATAGACGTGCAGAGCACGGTTTATATTATTGGAGCACAGTATGTGTTGTATGATATAGACGTGTAGAACACATTATGTATTGTATGATACAGATGAGCAGAGCACATAATGTTTTTGTATGAAACATGTAAAGCACAATGTTTTGTATGAAACGTGTAAAGCACAATGTTTTGTATGAAACGTGTAGAGCAGCGTTTTTATGTGATCCAGATGTGTATAGCACATTGTTGTATGATACAGAATTGTATTGCACAATATGATACCGATGGGTATTGTACAATGTTTTGTATGATATATATATAGCTCACACTATGTATCACACAACCAGTAATAGGCATAGCAAATGCAGGGGCCGATTTTGATCATGTTGGTGCCCCAACCCTAGATTTGCGTCGGGCCCCCTGTGAGTCCGGCATATGAAAATAAACATTTAAGCAAGTTTTATGATATTGAACTTACTGTTTCAATATAGATATATGATTACAAATTACTAACGCTTCGGGACACTATGAGTGCGAATCAGTCCAATCAGCCTTAGAGTGGCCATGTATAAGGTTTGTAGAGCATTGTGTGTTTACTGTGCTTAAGATGCGTAGAGGACTATATATTATTGCTACATATGCATACACGTATGGTAGTTAAATCTGTATAATAGCGGGAATTGTCATCATCATCATTGTCATCATCGTCATTGTCATCATCGTCATCATCATTATGTAGATTGAGTTATAGATTACACTATACTTGCTTTTTCTTCTTCTTTTTAATGGTATTTTTTTTCTTCTTTTTTTCTTATTTTAAATAATTTATTATCCCCGTAATAGGTTGACCACTGGGTCGGGGAGCCATCCCATGGTCACCCTACAATCTAACATTTCTGATATTCTAGGGATAATAAATATAATCTACAGAAAAGGAAAACACTCATACACACATACACACATGCATATTGTACACGATCTAGGTGACATTGTGATATTTTTACATTATTTTGTTCCTGTTTAGCATAAAATCAGATACATATTACATATTCATTATTGAGGTCCACTTTTGAAGAAATTGGTCCTCTTTTTTTATTTACTTTAGCAGTGTATTTTTCAATCTTCTTATGCATTGCAACCAATTGCTTAAAAGCATAAATAGAAGGATTTTTCAAATTGAACCTGCAAGTATAAATATAATACATTGCCAAAATAAGCAAGAAATTACATAAACAGTCCAATTGTTCACTTCCTAGAAATGTTTCGTTTTTTTGACAAATGTGCAATATTAGGGTAAAAAGGTGCAAAAAGGTCAATAAAACGGTACCAAAACTGTGAAGTAATATTGCAATCATAGAAGAGATGCTCAATGCTTTCATTTTCACTCTTACAGAAAGTACATTTGTTGACTTCTAATATATTAATTCTTTTCAGAAATCAAGAGATCAGTTTGGTAACCTTGGTAGAGGATTTCGCTCGGATATATATCTGAGACCACTCCTCACTACTTATATTTTTATTAATTACTTGCATCCAAGTTTCATGTTTAGCAGTGTGTTGCCTTTTATTTTTTTTTTAAAAAAATCTTTTTAAACAACTTGAGTGAATTTTGTTTTTGTAAGTTCATTATTTTATCCTCTTGCTTCTCAAAATTATTTTGTACTAAATGTTTTTGTATAGCATCTTTCCATGCTTTTTGGAATTTTGGATATTAAGGAGAAGTATTTTAAGAAATCATCACTTCTAGTTTTTTTGTTTTATTATTTCAAAAGGTATTAAATTACCGCTATCATTTATTAGATCCTTCACAATTTAAAATCCAGCATCTCTCCATAATTTGTATTGATGGAAGAATTTAGTGGGGACAAAATTTAAAATATTCATGGATAGATACTCGTTTGGACCCTGCGGTTCCTCTTTCCCATTGGATACTGCCAAAATTACATCTCTACAAAAACTGTTTTTAATGAACCTACTAAGTTCTTCTAATTTCCTTCTCCCTAAATTCCAAATATCCTTTTTATTTCTGAGTACAGTTGAATTGACTAAGTTCTGCCACGCTCCATTTTCCTTTTCCAGCAATTACACTATACTTGCTTAGGTTTTATCATGCTTTTCATCCTGACAGTTCTTGTTACACAAAACCTGCGTTTGAGTAAACTTAATTGTCTTTAAATATATTTGGTAATTTGTTAATTTTAGTTCTCTTTTCTTTAGCAGATTATTACTGTGACAGAATTGACATCAGTTGTATATAATTTTGTACATCAGTCTCAGACATGTTGACCAAAATTTAGAATACTTATCAGAAACCTTTTTGTTAGTTGTAATATCGATTATTTAACATAATGTGTGTATATTTGTCGATATGTGTAATATCGACTATTTAACTTAATGTGTGTATATATGTCGATATGTGTAATATCGATTATTTAACTTAATGTGTGTATATATGTCGATATGTTTAATATCGATTATTTAACTTCATGTGTGCATATATGTCGATATGTGTAATATCGATTATTTAACTTAATGTGTTCATATATGTCGATAAGAGCATAGACCATTAATACACGTGGATGGATGGGTTTAGTTTCCATCACAATAAATTGGTGATTACCTTGCTCCGAAGAGTCAACAATCGCCAAGGTTATATTAGTATAATGAATTTTTTGTGAAAAATTATCACAAGATTAATTTGAAACGTATACATACTAATTAAAATTAATTAAAACATACAAATAAGTGTTAATAAAATGATGGGGAAGTACTAAGCATGCATACAGAATCACATTGGCATAGTCAGTTTGAAAACAAATGCGAGCAATATTTCATGCATGCAGTTGTTAAGGTCTAACAATTTACAATACTGCGCAAAAGTTCCTAATTGATTTAATTGCCGAAAAGTCCTATTCCTGATCAAGGTATACGGCATTTGCATGTAAATTTGTTTTTTAAGTTTAAATCAAGTTTGGTATTTATTATACTATGAGAATGTTTTGATAAGTCTGGTTCTAAACCTTTAATATTCATAATGCATTGTTACATCCTGTTCCAGTACAGACCATGGTATTGGACGTCACTTACTCTCAGATTCAGAGTGGTTACTAAAGGTGCATGTGACCGCTCCGGTGGCCTAGTGGTTAGAGCGTTCGCCGCGGAAGCGGGAGGTCGTGGGTTCGATCCCCGGCCGAGTCATACCAAAGACTTGCAAAAATGGTACTAACAGCTGCCTCTCTTGACGCTCAGCATTAAGAGGTTA
This sequence comes from Unio pictorum, assembly GCA_030141615.1. Classification (NCBI taxonomy): domain Eukaryota; kingdom Metazoa; phylum Mollusca; class Bivalvia; order Unionida; family Unionidae; genus Unio; species Unio pictorum. The sequence goes on along the minus strand of JARLTB010000148.1, from coordinate 2,305,822 downwards.
GTGTTAGGACTGGCCGGCCTGGTGTCAGGATAATGTGACTGGGTGGGACATCATGCTACATGTCTGCGGCATGATGTCTCAGTGCTAGACATCACTATAAACTGCCTCACAGCAGACATCGTAGCGATATGATTGAAAAATTGTTAAAGCTACGTTAAAAATCCTAATCAAACAAACAAACAAAGTTGCATGTGACAATTGTAGGCACCAATGTAATCCTGCATCAGAATATCATAATTAAAATACACCAATAATATAAAGGAATTCATATTTTTGAATAAATATTATTAAACGAATTACAAGAATATCATTTACTTGACAAATCATTGGAAACTATCGACTAAAGAAAATGTTTATGCTGTCCACATACTTATACAGCCCAACTCCAGATTTATATATGCACATTTTCTTGCCAGAAGTATTGCTTGACACTTTGGGATTCTCACATTGCATATATAATCCCCTTCCTTCCATCTGTGATAGTCGTGACAAAAACATCGTCTTCTAAACAGCTTGATGCATTTCAAAATAGTTACCATCCATGAGACGTTTAGTTCCATTCAACACACAAATCTAATGCAATCTATGGCTAGTTCTGCTTCATTTTCAGCTACTGGTATTTAACTGTGCATAATGCTGTGAAGTACCTATGGGAGGTGTACATGCCTTACATCAGTTTCCAGTACAACGCGACACCTAAACACTTAATTCACAAATATCGTTAATTAATAAACAAAATATAGCTGAAAAAGTCGCATATTTCCATAAGGTAAAAAATTAGATAGGGGTCAATTATGAAACTCTCCTTGGTACTCGATTAGGCCAGCTATTTTCTAGATCGATTAATGTTAAAATAAATAGTTTCGATGATGTGTCTTTTTGCTCTTTGTATAATATTGAAATGCTATGACGCTTTGATAAAATTGAAAACAATGGAAGAAACACTCCTAGTTCTGTAGAAGCCAAGGGTTACATTTATATACAACCTATTTAGATTTTTATGGGTTACATTTATATACAACCTATTTAGTTTTTATATGGGTTACATTTATATACATCCTATTTAGTTTTTATATGGGTTACATTGATATACAACCTATTTAGTTTTTATATGGGTTGGTATTAGTGTGTGACTATATTGACTAAATAGATGTTGAGATGAGGTCAAATTATTATTTGGCGACATACACTGGATATAATTATTCTTGTACAAACAGGTGTTGATTCAGAGACAGGAAGGAGTAGACGAAACTCTCATGGGACTCGCCACGCAGTTGGCAGAAGAAGAAGATACCATGGTAACCGAGGATCTCCAAAGTACGTTTTGCAGAAACCAATTTTTATTTTCTTTGGAGATAAAGAATGTGGTAGAAGGATTGAGTAACCTGTTGCTGATATTTTCATTTGAGCCTGACTATTTCGCTTCGTGTTCAAAGAACATAAAACCTCTAATTCTAAAAGACATAGTTAAAGCAGAACGTAGCAAAACATTTCTTTGGACAAGCAGACGTCCAAACAGTTTGAAACGAAAGAGTTCCTGTTAATTTCTTCCCTGTTAATTTCTTCAATCTTTGGTATACTCCCACGTTTATTTTTGTTGTTGTTGAGCCAAGTAAATCACATCATTTCGTGAAAACAAATAATTCCACATGTTTGTTTCGCCTAGATCATCGAATCCTTCGACGATAACAAATTTTAATTGCAACTATTTTTCAAATAAGAGAAAGATCAAAGACCATGTATTCTATTCAGTAATTATCGTTCACGGAATAATGTGTTTGTGTTCTGATTATTCTCAATTTTCTTTCATCCATCTTTGAAAAAGTTTTATATTACTAGGAAATGATTTTTTTTATTGGTAAACAAATATTGCTTATTTGTTACCGTATGGAATAAATGAAGCACCATACATTGATTTTTATATATATGACTAGACGATGATTGTTTTTATTGGTACTTGAATAATGGTGCTCTGTTACTTTACGAAATATAAATGAGCAAGAACAAATAAATGTAAACACAAGACTCAAATATTTACATAGGTGTAAAGTGAAAAGCATGCAAAAAACTTCTATATGTTATTGTTGCTTGTTACAAATATTAAATGGCTAACATTTTTCAATGAAACGACTGACATTGCTTGATTTTGTTAGACAGCGTTGCGGTACAGTATAGTAAAGGACTCTTATTACGACATGATAACCATACAAAGTAACGGACTCTTAACGACTTGATAGTAAGTATGGCGACTCCATAAAAATACGTATCAGTAATATTTAATCTTCGTAGTAGAATTTAAGCAATATTTGCATATAACACTGGCAATAAGATGTGATATTTTCAGAACAGTGTTGTATTTATTTTCTTAAACAGGAAACTTTTACGGCCCACTTCACTTTTCCCGCCATGACCTTGTGGCCAACACGATAATGCGAGGTCGAGACTACGGCCTACCAGACTACAACAATACGCGGCATCACTTTGGTCTACAGCCATTGCACACGTGGGAAGACATTAACCCATGGCTTATGAAGAAAGATCCCCAAGTATATATAGACAAAAACGTTTTATATATATATATATATATATATATATATATATATATATATATATATATATATATACACATATATACACACATATATACACACAACGTCATGTTTTTGTCAAGTATTGTATTTTTTGTATTTTTATTAAATATCATTGACAAGGTCTTGACATAAATAACATTTCAAAGTTTTTCAATTGATGTAGACCTATACCTAAGTCTTTATTCACTGGCAAATAACACTGGCCTATAATGTTAATAGGAAAATTAATCACCTAATCTGATCAGTCCATGGGATTTGTCATTAATTTAATTCCGCTAGGTGATGGCGTCACTTAAATCTAGCCGAGACAATACGTAGTCATCCACCGTGGTGTTTGGAGAAGTAAATATACCTGCCTTGCCTTGCCATAATATAAGCTTTGATTTAATGAAATGTTTTTTAAGCATGAAAACAAACTAAACATTATCATGGAAAATGTTTGGCGCCATGCGTTCAGAACTTACATGAAGAAATCTGATTGATAGATGTAAGTATCTAGTCTTTCAGTCTACCATTGTAACTAGCGTTGTTGTTAATACCTTAGTTAACACAAGCCAGTTACATTCACAAATATTATTTAAAATACCTCCAATTTTCTTAATTTTCGTCTAACTAAATATACCAGGCACAAAAGATGAATTTTCAAGGTGGAAAACGGACACTAGGAAAGGAGGACGTTACCTAGCCTCACCATTTGAACCCAGCCTGGTATTGCACTATTCCGAGATACCCTGCCTGGTCGGGCTTTAAGATACAAATTTGATCTTGTCGGATCCATTTGCCCATCCACTGACAGTAGTAACAATACTACTACTACTACTACTACTACTACTACTACTACTACTACTACTACTAATAATAATAATAATAAAAGGTTGTTTTATAGTTTACAAAATGTAAAGGTGTGAGAAGAGCTTAGGAACCGGACAACATTTATATATATAAATTCATATTTCAGAATATATATATATAGTTTTAAAAGGCCATTCAAATATTAGAGGTCAAAATGATCTTTATGTTTTCCATACAAAAACTTAACCGAAAATTGGATCGGCTCTCAATAATTGTGTGTTTATAATTTCTTGATCATAAGTTTAATTTTTTTCTTCAAAATACTAAATCAGTAGATACATTATATGACTAATGGTACATGTGATGACTAATGATACACTTGATGATTAATGATACACGTGATGACTAATGATACACTTGATGATTAATGATACACGTGATGATTAATGATACACGTGATGATTAATGATACACTTGATGACTGATATATTTGATATAATTCATTTGCATATCTAATGACTAATGATACATCTGACGACTATTGATACATTTTATATAATACATTTGCATATACATGTATAAGAACTAATTATACATTTGATACATTTGCATACATAATGACTAATGATACATTAGATGAATAATTATATATTTGATGACTAATGATACATTTGATATAATACATTTGCATATCTAATGACCAATGACACATTCAGTGCACTAAACCTCTTTGTTTTAGCTAATCATGAAATTAAAGAATGTGTACGGAAGTTTGGACAAAGTGGATGCGTTCGTAGGAGCAATGTTTGAGACAACCCCCGATGGTCCTGGAGAACTGATCTCTGCCATTTTATATGATCAATTTATTCGTGTCCGTGATGGGGATCGGTTCTGGTTCGAAAATGCAGAGAATGGGTATGATTGTATTTCCTTTAATTGCTCATTTGTACAATATGGGGACCCAATTGATGAAGCATACATTAATGTCTCCAGTTAAACTGCTGAATAATGTAATTACTCATAAGTGTGAGCCAACCTCAGACTGTATATATCCAGATATAAATGCATTGGAAGATCTATCATCCATGTAGTTTATAAGGACCAGTTGGTAGAACAGACCGAAGAAACAAGTTATGCAGGCACATTGTGTGACGACAGATCAGAGTTTGTATTTTGTGCATTTGAATCTGACGCTATTATATACATGTAGATATCTCACAATTTCGTAAATTTGTTATCGAGTCAAAACTTAAAATTTCATATCGCAGCATTAAGCCTCACTTAGCAAACTAGTTAAAAACTTTTGATGAAATTTTTATCCATATATGTAAACAATCACTTTTAATTGTGAGGTAAACTTGTATACATTCCCAGCTGGAAGTATTTAATAACTCTTATATATCGGTTCTTCAATCAGAAAATCATGAACGCAATTATTCCAGCAGGATGTGGTTGATTACCATTATTTACTGAATACAGTTATCACTGGAAATAGCAATTATGAACAAAACCCTTTGATCCAAGAGTTTTGTTTCATTTATTGCCCTTTTTGTTTTGTTTGCTCGAATTCTGCTTTTGTATAACAATATCATTGGCACAGTTACGAACCCAATTCGGACATAATAACCAAGAAGCCTTGTAATATTATGGTAATTTCTTTAAGTAATGTATCAGCAATTCTTTCAGGAGTTTTCAAAGACTTTGGGCCATTTTATATTTCAAGATCTTGTGAATGCAATACTTCTGGCAGTATTGAGTGGACTGTTGCGAAATCTAGGACATGTAATGGTCTCTCCTTTAAGATATTTTCTGATTGGCTGATAGTAAATTCAAGCTCAGCCTTAATTTTAAGTGCTTCATTCTGAAATTATTTCACGACTTAACGGAAATTGCAGAGCGAAGTCCAATTGCATAAAAATGTGTATCTTTTCTAAAATAAACTGAGTGTTGCGCAGTCAAATACATCAATAGGTAGTGGAAGTTTCCCCACAATAACCTAGAGCTTTGCAGAAGCCACTCTAGAAAGTAAAATGACAGCGTGTGATTGATCCTCAAGTCAATGCCAGCAAAGAATCGTGTAAACACCTTGATGGTTTTCTGAAGAAACAAAATATTCAAATCAATAGCACGAAAGCTCAGTTGTTGATTCAATGTCAGTTTGCATTAAATGTATTGCAGGGGGGTGGGTGACGATATAAATTCCTGTCCAATTGGTTATTGTATACATCATTGTACGCAATCATCTGGAAGGCGTTGTAGGTAAAAGTGCTAGTTTTTTAAAACCTTATTTTCATTTTATTTGTCAATACTATCGTAGAAAATTGGAAGGGTTGGCCATACTGTAATTGATCAGAGTTGGAAGATGCATCTCATGAATGTGAAAAAATCCAAAATAAAATATTATTTATAATTGACAACAAAAATGGTACCATTGGTTTAGGGAAAATGGATGGAGGAAACAAATTGAGACCTAAATAAAGGAATTGCAACCTTTCAGGTTATTTACTGATGCCGAAATTAAAGCGATTAGAGAAATTCAATTATACGACATCATCGTGAATTCCACAAACGTTGACTTCGACCAGATACAGCCTGACGTTTTCAAAGCAACAGGTAAAAGGAATTATGTGAAAATATTTTTAGAACGTAAATTCAGTTGGTTAACTTAGAAGTCAAAGTCATGATAATAATTTAAATACATATTTAAGAGTTCAACGTTCTTTCTCATGAGTTTATTTTGTATAAACTGTCATTTGCCAAATCACAAAGCAAAAAAAAAAAAAAGAAAAAAAAGTACCGGTAGGACGTTATGTAAGCTGTATGAGTTAGCAGTTTACAGTTTACTCTTATGTTTCCAATTATTTGAGTTATTTTGTATGTGATTTTTTAAAGACATTTTCTTTCTGTTTAGAGCCTGTTTAAGAGTGGGAATTCTTGTTGAGGCGCCTTCTACATAGGTCGTAATAGAACATGGAATTCTCAATCTGCAACATGATAGCTACATTAGTATCAAACAAAAAATTCTACCTTGGTAGATAATCTAAGGTTTTGAACATTCCGCAGCATGGTCTTAATCTTTATCAAAACTGGGACATGTTTTCAGTGTAGAAGTTCAATATTAAAAACAAAGGACTTGTTTGTTAGACATGCGAATGACTCATGGATTATATGCAATGATGTGTTCCTTGTAAATCATTATTTTCCAGACATGCGAGTAACCTATTTGGGCATCATTAAATCTATTTTTGTTGATTAGGTTTACTTAATTTCTTACATGGGCTACTTGAAAACGAATTTAATACTACCAGCAAACGGTTATAATAATGGGATGCGGTTGGGTGGGTGTCTAATAGTCAAATAGTGAAAGACATCGTCACTCAAAGTTAAGATGAGGGGAGGGGTTTAGCGGGTCTCCCACCCAAACACATCGTAACTAACAAGGTCGGCGTCTTACATTGTATGACTGTGAATTCAGTAATATAATATTAGTCTTTGAACCCCCGTCCTCCTCACAATCTATATATCCATTGACCTATTGTTTTCCATTCATTTGTAACAAGTTGCAGTGAAAATGCTGTAGCCCCAATGGTCTAGAAATATTTTGAAATTACTCTGAATTTATATTTCAAATCTAGTCAAAAAATAATTACGATGAATTCAGAAAATAGCAAAGATGTGTTATTTTTTTGCCAAATCAATTTATTCAATTTTCTAAACAAAATATAAACACACCAGTATTAGTTTAGTTGTAGAAGCATTCCACTGATTGCGAAACTATCATCAGGTCTATTTCATTTGATGGCCATTCATTCCATTCATTAACTCTTGTTATGCCCAAAGAATTTTAAGTAGTATATATGATTGATCCCCCAGTGTATCAATTAGACCCAAACGTATTGCAACATTTTACAACTCTATGATCGCAGGTATGTTGTATTTATTAATTTAATTGTTATATTTTTTAAACGTTTCATAACATTTGTGTGCAATATTGAATATGTAACATTTTATTTTAAGTTTAATTGACATAAGTAGTATTTAAAACTATTGTAATGCTTATTATTTAGTTTTCTAGTTTTTATATTTATTTTATCTTTTTTGAAACATTTGACCTGTACATACAGTTAATTATGATACTGTTTGCATTTTACATAAACTTTCAGTTATGGTGTTCTTGGACAATGACTTTGCATCATAATTACTTATAGGCAATATTATATATATATATATATATATATATATATATATATATATATATATATATATATATATATATATATATATATATATATAATTTGCTCTGTTTGATGCCTTTTTCAGATGGGCCATGTAAACGTGCTGTGTACCTCAATTCCAGTGATCTCTCTATTTGTACGAAACATAAGAGTTATGACTACTTCGCTGGAAGTGAAATTCCCTACATCATTGTTTGGATATGCTTCGGCTTGATTCCGTTTGGTAAGTGTCCTGTTCTATTATCCATAAAGTAGATTTGAAGTTTAAAAATCAGTTTGGTTTCTTTTATAAATATGGTATGTTCATCTGGTATTGTACGGTAATTATTTTAGAGTACTTTGTACGCAGTAATGTTGATCTCTCTCTCTCTCTCTCTCTCTCTCTCTCTCTCTCTCTCTCGTGTTTTAAATTTGGTTTTAATGAAATGCAATTTGCGACTTGCGAGGAAAAAAGAATAAAACAACTGATTGTTACCTTCAACAAAATGAACGAGATATCTATTTGAACAAATGCTATACCTGTTTCTTTACAGTGTGTATACTGTTTGCCTACATCATCAGCAAGTGCAAGTCATGGAATTACAGAAAACAACAACACAATGTTCTCCAGAATATCAAGGATACGGTCTTTAATATTAAACCCGGTAAGAGAGAGAGAGAGAGAGAGAGAGAGAGAGAGAGAGAGAGAGAGAGTGTTTATGATTTATGTCATGTCAGTCTGCAAAGGAGTGTTTATGATAGCGAGGTTTAAGGTTTTAAAACAAAATATTGGAATTACTGCTGAATATAATTAAGTAATAATATTAATGTTTAGAAGAAGAAAAAAAAACATTTTCAAAGTTTCATATGATTGTATTTTTACTATATGTATAGACGTGATTATGAAATTATACCAGCAAAATACGATAAAATAATAGTATAGTTGGAGACATTTTATCTATGTACATTATAAAGATCATCCTAAATAGATCTTTGTCTAGACACGGGCCTTGGTTTAATTAAAGCAACTGGAATCTTTATGAACCTTTATATACTTGCAACTCTAATAAAATAACCTTTATAAAACAATCAAAACTTTTTGTTTCTCAGTGAACCTTTCACGGAAGTTTTGCAATAAGTTGGCGATGCAATTGTTCTCCACATATGTTATGCACTATTATATTTTGAGCAAAGAAAAACGTTTGGATTCATTAATGAAAATATGTTAATAGGACAATTTTAATTGAAATGTTTAAGGAGTATATTGTTATCCAAGCTGACTATCATTTTGGCCAAGATAAACTCCTAATTGCATCATTTTATTAATCAAGTTATTAATTGTTTAAATGGATCCATTTACTTGTGACATATTTAAGGAACATTATTCAACTTCAAGTCAATGGAATGGGTTGGAGAGAATGAAAATGCACGCCCCGTTGTTGTCAGCGTCAAAACAAAATGCCAGTTGGATGTCCTTAACCCAGGAGGCAAGACGTTACGAAGCATCAATATATCGACCTTCACCTATGTTGAAACCATTCTGAGTTCAAATAAGGGGCAGACAACATTCATGATCAAGGTTCCCAAAGAGTATGATTTGGTAAGAATGTTACACATGCATGTACTCACTGTATAAACACCTAGACATGCATGCAAACACAGACGCACACAGAGCCACAATATGAAGGGCTACTGCGATCAATTATCTGAGACAGCCTCTTTATTCTGCAACAAAATCCAAAAAGCTGTTAAATCATTTGAGAAAGAAGTATATCGAATGAATTTTTATCTTGGTTTTCGACACAGTTCTTTCACTTTTAAAGTTTTCCTCGTCTTTTCCACCAATTAATTCATAGTAATGGATTTCTTTGTCACATACACATCATCGTTGTAATGTCCTTGGGTTAATGTTCACATTTGTATTGCTCAGAGTTTTAAATTATTTACTCCGAAATGCTCTCTGTAGGCTATATTTTGCGTGTTAAATCCAATCAATCATTTGCGACAATAAACCAACCTCAAGCGTTTCATTAAAGGCTTGGTAATATTGAATAAAGAGAAGAAATGTTAATGTATTACGGACATAAAATTTTAAATAGGTCTTAAGAGCGGAAGCAAGAAATCTAGTCATCCAACAACCAACCACCAACCGTCACTCCCAACCGTAAAATAGAAACGCTCTAAGTGAAGCGGTCAATAATAAACCAGATTTTATATTGGAAATTTTATATTCCAAAATTTATAATTGAGACTGTAAGACATTTACAAAAAATAAAACTTTTGTTTTTATGTGTAGGTCCTCCAGTTTCCTACAGAGTCGCAACGTAGGTATTTCGTGGACTACTTGAAAGAAGCCATGTCGGAGAATGATCGGCAATGGCAAACTACAGAAATGAAACTAAAACACATATATTCATCAGCATTCACACAGAAGAAGCGTAATGCTGTACTAGCGAGATTTTTCAAGACTGTTTTTTCTGAGGTATTTATTTTGTTAAAGCTTATATTTATTGTGGTAATGCAACTTATTAATTATATAACTGAAATCAGAACCACTTAAGAATCCGTTACGTTAAAAAGATTGGTAATATCATGCTATTGGATCAATATTCAGTTGTATAGTTAGCTATCATCAGTCCAAGAGAAAAAAAAATCAGCATGACCAATTTAATTCTTGATCGCTTATTGCGGGGTTCCATGCGCCTGTTTCAGTGATCATTTTGTAATTACAATGAATAATTTCAATAAATAAATTAAATCCTCTAAAAAAAAAGCCAGCTAAAAATAAACATCAAGACAGATGTTAGTATTACCAGCTAGTAATTATGTTTATTACATCCGTTCTATAAAAACTGTCTAAAAGCTAAACGACTAAAACCTCTAGACAGATGTTAGTATTACAAGCTATTAATTATGTTTATTACATTCGTTCTATAAAAAGGATCTAAAAAGCTAGATGACTAAAACCTCCGAACAGATGTCAATATTAGAAATTAGTAATTATGTTTATTACATCCGTTCTAATAAAACTATCTAAAAAGCTAAATGACTAAAACCTCTGGACATATGTCCATATTACAAATTGGTAATTATGTTTATTACATCCATTATATAACAACTATAAACATATCAGAATCAGGATTTCCCCTATTTTTTAAATTGTAAACAATTCTTTGCTGAAACAGTTGCAATGAACTTAATTAATACAAAGACGTTTGCCAAAGGAAAGCTAGTTCATTGAACTTAAATCCACGTACCCATGTTTTCCTTAAAACAATACCGATCTAAAAGTATCTCGAGTCATAAGCAAGAAATAGGTATGTAGGATGGATGGATGGACGGACGGATGCATGCATGGATGGATATAGATAGATAGATTGATCCAAATCTTATTGAGTACTTTGAAGAAAGTATAGATATTTAAATTCTGCTATATATTATAGGCTTTTCAGATGGATTATGACCCACAGTTTGATAAAGAAGACACTATGACAAGGCAGACGCATGACATACTTGAGATAGAGCTAACAAAGGTGCGTATACAATTCAACAATTTATAAGGTGTCTTAAGGTTGACCTTTGTGTTTAATGGATTAAACTCTTTTCATTTGATTAAGTCTCAGAGTGCATGACATCTCTTAGACATTTTATTCACTTTTGTATAGTTAGTACAATCAGCTATCGAACCTGAAGACATATTTCAAGAAAGCAGGTCGGTCACAATGACCTCTATAACCAGGTCATATATACTTGTGTCCATAAACTCTTGAGGGTTTTCCTTTGATTTTCGTGTCACATTTTTAAATATTATATTTGTTTATATAATTTCACCCAGATTAGATAAACTAATAATATTATTAAATATTGAATGCATACATGTTACATGTAAACTATGCTGTTAAGTATTAGAATAGCACACATTCTCGTAGGAAAAGTTTAATGAGCAGGTATTATAACTTACTGGATTGACCTCACTAGTGACTTAAAATTGAATAAGCAAATGTCGTTCTAAACAGTTTTGAAAAGGGCTACATGCAGATGTCTTGCTTTGTGCCCATCATGAGAGGTTAGTATTAGGACTGGCGTCTGGTGTAAAGATAATATAACTGGGCAGTACTTGATGCTACATGTCGGTGGCATTATCCCTTAGTGCTAAGACATCTTTAGAAACTGTCACACTTTAAACATCACAGCAATATTAAAATTGTTAAAGCTCCATTATTAATTTTAAAAAAAATACCTAATGGATCACATATATCTGTACAAGATAGCTTTGCAGTCCATTAGAATTTAAAATAAAGTACAATTGGCTGGCAGCAATTGGAACATAAGTATAATATGGGGATTTATCAATTGGCAATGTTCTACACAGACCCTTACTCTTAGGTTCGCAAGGTCCCACTTGTTATCATTAGGATGCAATCAATTGTCGCAGACTTTAATCTAGTACCAATGATTATGTAAATGAAATAGTTTTCATGATGACTTTCTCTAATTCTGTCTGTTTAGCCATCTCAAGATCGTACGAGATCTAAGTATAATCTCACGTTCTTTCGAGATAATTATATTTTCCAGATTTTCTGGTGTAGTTTTGAAAGTAACATATTGGCAGAGACACCTAAAGTGTATTGTATTTCAGTTATTGGATTTTGTTTATAATTCACTTTCTTTTGATTTTCTTCCTAGGAGGAATTTGCAGATGCCATGGCTGTTAAACCGAACTCGGAATTTGTTGAAAATATGTTCATGTTGATGGACACAGACTGCAATGGATACATCTCTTTTGGGGAATTTCTCAATGCTGTTGTCCTTTTATCAAAAGGTATGGCCGTAATTAAGCAATTACTTCTAGCTAGATTCAGAAAGGGATGGGTTCTAGTGGATTACTAATAATTTGTTCAATTGCTGATTAAAACCACAAGCACATTGCTATCTTTGTCATTATTAATTAACGTCCTTTTGGCTAATCACTCATGAGAAATTGTTTATTAAAAGCCTGACTTTAATTTTATAATATTTTATCGTTCAATGTTTTTATTAAGCCTAGATGCATTAGTTGCATGATATATGTTTATAGAAAGATGGAAATTTTAAAGTAAGAGTCATGGCATTCCAGATAAACTCAAAAGCTCAAATGTATCGAAGGTTACCTGATACTATTATTTAACAGATAAATATGTATCCTATATTCACTTGCCAATGCATACTACTGGAAGCGTACGTAATGTATTGAAGTTACTTTACGTCCTTCTGCTGCAAAGAGTCATGATCAGTCATGATCAGGAACAAAATACTTAAATCATCTTTAATTTATTCAGGCAGTTGCCAAGACAAGCTGCAGACATTGTTCAGAATGTTTGATCTGGAACGCAAAGGATGTTTGAAGAAAGAAGAGTTGATCAGATTCTTCAGGTACAAATTATTCTTCACTTTTTCTCAGTCTTCCTCTTAATATCCCCCATTTTTCATTTTGGATGGATGGTAGTGGTTTTGAAATTAGCTGAATTTCTGATGACAATGTGCAGAACAGTAGATAACAAATGAGTATGTACCACAATTTAAGAAACTTCACTGGAATTTTCCATTTTGTCAGAACGGGCAGTATCATAACTAATATCATCTGTAAGGAACGTGTTTCTTTGATCACTTTAAGGAGGGCACCGTATCTATCTTATATGTTGGGACAACTTGTATGATGGAACACCATGATTTCGAAAATAATTGTTTTTGTGCACAAATGTTTGCCGGGATGTCATTTCAATATTTCGCAGGGGAAGGGGTAAAACAGTACAAAAAGTTTTTAAAAAACATGACTGGATTTTTAATTTTGGCATATATGCTACAATAAGTTATTCAGCACATGCAAATTCAGGACCCTTCCAAATTACGTCCCTGATGTTTTGTGACACATTGTTTAATCAAGGTGTAAGTTGTAGGAAACCTTTTAAAACAATCGAAACTTGCATGTTGAAAAATTTCCATTTTATTTTTAACAAAAATTCTGAGCTGTGTACTCGAGATAAACTACTTATTCCATCTCATCAACACAAAAATTCTCTTTATTCCACTGCAGTAACATGAATACCACCCTTCTCATGCACATGTACAATCAATTATTTCGATGCATGAATATTTATTTTAGGTTTATCATGCTGTAAAAATTGTCTCACCTAAAACAAACTGCAAGGACTAAAGTCAGATTGTTTTTCAAATCTGCGCCAATCATGCTCACCAGTCTTACACTTTTGGCCATGTCTTGAAGTTTATATCATCTGATTGTCTTCGTGCCTTCCTAAATTCATCAAATGATTTTATGTTCTACAAATCTTGTGGGCGTCAGAGGGTAATCGATATCAAGGCATGAATCACTATATTGTATCATGGCAGTCTTTGCATATTAAAAAATAAGACATCGGCACGCTTTTTACACATTAATCAAATGTATTTAATTTCTTCGAATCTTATAGGTTGCTTGGTGTAATTGATATTCATGCACAAAAAATTACATTGTGTCTTTTTAATTTTTTCCATTGTTTCAATTTATTTTTAAAATTCCCATGAAGACCGGTGAAAAGGATGGCAAGGTAGCTTCATCTGTCAGCAATCAGTGTATATTTTTAAAGAAATAAAAATATCGGCACACTTAAAATAATCCAAAGTTGGTTTCTCTGGTCAGCTTGCTTTGAAATAAAATAACCTTTGTATTGCAATCATTTACAATTTTAAAAAAACTCTGGCTTCAAAGCGTCCAATGTTTGCCAGCTTTGTAATAAAAATAACCTTCGTCTCTGATGGTAAGTTAAACTAACGAGTTTACTGCTCGCTGCCAGTTGTGTTTATGCACTACCCTATCTCATATGTGCTTGGCATCTGTAATTATAATTAATATAAACTGAAACTGATGTCTGCGTGCGAATATTATACACAGCAATAACGTGCTTAAATGATACCTTTGTAACCCTTGTTAAAGAAAATATTGTCACTTGAACTAAAGTGAATGTGTTTTCAAAGGATTTGTATTAGCGAGATACTGTCCTATAAACGACCTGGATATTATTCAATTTAGGTTTTTTGCACCTAATACCGTGTCATGCATGAATGCTGGTTGTCATCAAAATATTATTTGATTATTTTTTTCTTGTGAGTCTATTGGATCCTGTTTCCAGTCGGATAACCTATTGAAACCTTTGAGCACAACCGTAAGACGATTTGTTTTTCAAATGGTGATGCCATTGAACAATGTATGGTGCTATCGAATTTAAGCGCTAAATGATAGAGGATGACAGCCTACACTACATAACGGTATAAGTTGTTGGTGGATATATTTTATTCTGTAATGCTTATGATGAATACAAAGGAATACATGATAACAATACAAGATTAGTTTATTTCTTTTTATTCTCCTATAAGCATTTTGTTTATCTTTATTAGTGTGTTTGTGCGTGTGTGTGTGTGGCGCACAAATTTACTATAAATTTCATTTCTTAAGTCTTATAACATATTACCTAGGTGAAAAGGTGTCACGTAATATCTGGGACAGGAAAATTATTTATTTTATAGCGTCCTAATGTATTAGTTGCTGTCGAACAAACAAAAATCTGTTAATTTACTAGGATAGCAAATATGTCAGATAAAAAGATCAAGGGCAACTGATGACATGACGAAACACAGATCACAATAGCACGCGATATGACTAAAACGTTTTTCATGAACGTCTAAATTGTTTTTGTTAAATCGTGTTAATTTTCTTATTGTGACATTGATAAAATCAGTACTTAACCTCTTTTATTACCTTCTAAGCTCTCTTCTCGAAATGGCCAGCAGTAATTTGGGAAAACAAGAAGTGGCCGACTTGGTTGAGTCAATATGTACCCACAGTGGATTGACAGACCAAACATTGATACATTTTGATGATTTTTGCAAGTTATTGTCACCCCAAATGGACAAACTATGGAATGCGGTGATTGAGTGGAAAGGCTGCATGGATTGCTATCCAAGACAGCAAAGAAAGAAAGGGTTTGTTATTTGAGATAAGAACATTTTTAAATGATTGCTTATTATACCAGATATAGAAACAGACAATGAATGGAAAATGTGAGATACGAAGTTTCATACAGAACTGTTGTATAAGGAATTAGTGCTGTATCGTACTTTTAGTGACATTCTAATAGCCCAGGTGTTGTATGTTTCCATACTTTATATTATTATGTAGTATCACATTTGTTATTTTACCGTTCCCATAGCCTAGTTGTTGCATTACGCATTGAGTTTTTTTTTGTTTGTTTTTGATGGTTTAACGCCATTTTTCAGCACTATATAGGCTATACATGGCGGCCAGTATTAATTGTGGAGGAAGAACCCGCGGAAAGAACCAGCGACCCACAGAAGCTACTGGCAAGCTTTCTCACATAACTACATTTGCCGAATCTTAGACTCGAACACACGCTGACAGGGGTGGGATGGCAGTGGTCCTTAACGGACAGCGCTTTAGACCACTCGGCCACTCGGTGCCCCCATTAAGAGGTTAGTGTTAGGACTGGTCGGTCTGGTGTGAGGATAATGTGACAGAGTGGGACATCATGTTATATGTCTGCGGCATGATGCCCAGTGCCAGACGTCACTAAAAATGCCTCACTGGAGAAAAAGTAGCAATATGACTGAAACATTGTTAAAGCTACGTTAAGAATCCTAATCACACACACATGATATTTCAAGTTATTAAATGAAGTCAAATACATTGTAATGTTTTCTTTATAACTTTCTAAACATTACTTCCCTACTTTATTTCAATAGCTTTTTACTTTTGCTGAAGAAACAATAGTTTTGTCCCTGGTTCTTACACACAAGTGTTCCTTATATAAAATAATGAATGTTACACATTTTGTGATATTTTATCCTGTCTTGCAAATGGCAAGTAGTCGATGATGAGTATAATTTTAATGTATACTTTTCCGCTACTATTTCTATACATTCCTTAGTGTTAAATATATCAAAGCAATATAATAATAATAATGAGGACTTTGTATAGCGCCTAATCTGTCGAAGCTCTAAGCGCTTTACACCATCAATAATGATATGAGTACACTACAGACCAACAAATGACTAAAACAATGAAATTGGAAAACATAAAAATATGCTGAAAACATATAAGATACAAAACATGATTAGGTCGCTAAGTTTGTCCCTGCAGTCGAAACAGGTGGCTTAAGAGCACTCTTAAAAGGGACCACTGTGTCTTTGTGTCTAATTTGAATGGGCAATTCGTTGCACGTCGTCAGGCCCTGGTGGGCAAATGAACATTGCCCATATGACTTTGTTTTCACCTTGGGAACAATGAGTATACGATTATAAGAAGAAGAGCGTAAGGATCTAGCTGGTGTATACACATTGGTGAGGCTGGATAGGTATGTTGGACTGGCGTCTGACTTTGAAACATAGCACAGAGAACAAATTTTGTGTTTGATTCTGTATCGAATTGATAGCCAATGTAGGGGACAGCAGTGGTGAGGTGTGCTCTGATCGAGGTACCCTAAAGATGATCCGTGCAGCTGTGCTTTTAACTTTTTGAAGTTTCTGGAGTAAATATTGTGACGAACCAAACAGAATTGAGTTACAATATTCCAGTCTTGAAAGTACTAATGAACACGCAAGTGCTTTAGTAGCATCAATTGAAAGATATTTAAGAATGGAACTGATGCGTCTCAATTCAAGATATGCAGCCTGGCATATTTTCATGACATGTTGGTGCAATGTGAGAGTACTGTCTAGAGTAACGACTAGGTTCCGTACTGACTGAGAATTTAATGTTGGTGTTGCTGATATTTATTGTCTGAGGTAAAGGATGTGAATGAGAAAGTCTTTGTGTTGTGATCAGAATTGCATCAGTTTTATCATCATTCATCTGCAGCTTGTTACATGATATCTATGATTTCATATCAGAAATGCACTTCTCTACTCCATGGATGGTAGCATCAACTTCATTTGGGTGGCTAGACTTGTATATTTGGGTGTCATCAGCATACAATTGGTGCGACATTGGGTGATGATCTATGACACTTGAGAGCGGCTGAGTACACAGAATGAAGAGAACAGATTCCTGTGGAACATCGCAACATACGTCGACTGGGCTGGATTGTATTCCATTTGTGTCCTGTTGACTAAGTAGGACTTGAACGACTGTAGGCTATATTCTGAATGCCAAATACATGCTGGAGAAGGTGAAGTAATATATCATGGTCTATTGTGTCAAATGCTGCAGATAAATCCAGGAGAGTGAGGACTGTAATCTTTCCACTATCCAAAGCAGAGCGAATGTCACTAAATAGCTTCAGAAGAGTAGTTTCCGTACTGTGATAAGGGCGATATGCAAACTATACATTGCTACAAAAACTGTTTGAATTCAAATGAGATACAAGTTGAGTTAGAACAACCTTTTCTAAGATTTGTTATATGAATGGGAGATTAGAAACTGGGCGGTAGTTCTTTAAATCGTTATGGTCCAGTGTTGGTTTCTTCAGCAGTGGCTTTACGATGGCAGTTTTGAAAAATGATGGGAATTCCCCTGATGAGAGGGAGATATTAATAAAATCAGTTAGTTAAGGCAGTATTGGGTCTAAGCACTCAAGCAGCAGTGATGTCGGAATTGGATCAAGCTCACAAGACTTTGGTGCACTTTTCATAGCGATTGCTCGTTCTAAATCAATAGAAGCAGGTTCAAAATGTTCCTAACGGTTGTCGCTGAAATTCTGCATCATAACTGTATGGTGACGAATCGGTTGAAATTGTGCTGTCAAGCGAATCTATAATGGTTTGTACTTTGTCATCGAAGAAATTCGCAAATTGGTCTGGTAGGTCTAGTGGAGAAAAGGTTGTTGGAAGTGGTGTACATTTGTTCCTTGACATTAGTTTGTTAGTTATCTCGAAGAGCTCTTTGCAGCTGGAACTCTCCGTGATCTTAGTAGTGTAGTGGGATGATTTGGCTAAATGGACTATGTTTGTGACGTTCTTCTTAGCGGCTTCATAGATTTGTTGATGAATAGTGAGTCTGGTGGAAAGCCCAGCCTCTCTGCTTTTCGGCGATATATTTTAGCAGTGATAAGCTCGTCCCTAACACTGCTGTACCATGGAGAATACTTTTTTTTATTGATACTCTGCATTTGGTGGCTGGGGCATGTTTTTCAAGCAATTAACGCAGGCAGTTATCAAGTTGTTCCGCTGTTGGATGAAAGAAAGTTGTTAGGTTTTCTTGGATGTTATGCATGAATTTGGTTCTATTTATCATACGAAGTTTTCTCTCAGTAGCAAATAGGGGTGGAGGGTTAGGGACTGATACGTCGAGATGACATACAATGCAGAGGTTATCCGATGCAAGGTCGTGGGATACAAGGGTGGATCTCAGAATATTATCATCAGGTCTATAAAGAAACCAGTCTAAAATGTGACCAAGTTTATGGGTAGGTTGCTTAACTGACTGTTTACGATTGAAAACATGAATGGAATCTAAGAGTTTTGACATGTATAGTTTACCAGGACAGTCAAAGTGAAAGTTGAAATGTCCAAGAATAATTAGGTTGCCCCCTATCGAGTTTCCATACTCTAGAAGATTTGGAAACTGCTCCAAAAAGAGAGATTCTGTCAGCTTGTTTTTTCAACTAGGAAGAGGACGGTAGAGGCAGAAAAAAAGGACTGACCTTTGTTCCAGTGTGAGCGTTATTTGGACTAGTTCAAACGATGTGTGGCAGAAATTGAAGGTTGTGTTGTACTTACGGCATTTGATCATGGAATTCTTTGTAATTACAGCAATTCCATCTCCGCGAAAGTTGCGGGGGAACGACTTGATGGAGTAATCGCTGGGTGTTAAATCCGCACACTTAGATTCATCACCTGCGTTTATGTAACCACGTTTATGTCAGGAAGAAGACGTCAATATTTTGGTCTTTAATAAAATTAACAATTTCTGTTCGCTTTTCCGGTGATCCTACTGAGTGAGCGTTGAATAATGCAATACGTAGTGGTATCCCTAGGACAGTTGACACAACGGTTGACGATTTAAGAGGAATTTGAACCAGGTTATTAAAATTAACGGCAGAATTTTTAAGTGGTTTATCCTTTACGGGCGAGAGGGAGATAACTGGAATTCTTCTTCCTGTTCTACGCCGGCGACCTTTGAAAGAACGTTTCTTTTTCGCTTCCGTTTACATTTAAGAAATGATGAATGTACTCCCAGTTCATTTAGTCTTGAGCACAATGTAGTATCTAGAACCAAGGTGTGGTCATTTAATCCAATTAATGAGGGTCCGTCGTATTGTAAGCGGTCACGTGACGGCGGTTTATTCAAAAACAAATAACATTGGGACAAAACAGCTTTGAAAAATTCTAATTGTTCTCGTTTCCAAAACAAGGAGATGAATTAACACATACGAACGGAATAGCCAATGCATGATGAAACACAATAATGTAGACGATGATAGAGAACAACCACAAATATCATAAATATAGCACAAAATCGCGGAAGAGCCTATCTCGAGCAGTTAAGCGATGGCGGCTATCTTTCCGGAAGCCAAATATATATATATATATATATATATATATATATATATATATATATATATATATATATATATATATATATATATATATATATAAACTTAATGAACTTTAGAACATAATAAATAAGTTTAGTAATGAGAATTTGTAATGCATTATTTTTTTTCCTTCTGTTGTCGTTGTTAAAATGCCGTAAAGTTACCATTTTGATTTTTCATAGTCGTGCATGATTTCTTTTTATAGAAAAAAGGCTCCAACAGAAAATAGCGTTCACAATCGAAACCAGAGTGGAGGTCCTACAGAATATCTCTCCAGTCCCGAAAGCAGTGAAACTGTTGACAGCCAGTCTAGTATTTTGGGAAAGCCGAAGAAATTTTTTGTCATTCGTGAAACATATACTCCACTTAAAGCCAAGTTTAGAAAGATAAAGCATTTTTTTGAGAACAATAGGCATCAAATATTTTTTCTAGTTCTATTCTGCGGAATATGTGTCGGGCTGTTTCTTGACACATTTTATCGTAAGTACTGCACGTTTATTAACTGTCTCCTCTCTCTGACACACGTTACGGTGTGAAAGTCCCAGAACATGCATACTTGTAAAAATTAATTATTGTAAAGCTTTCAGATTAATATTATTTTAATAGTGTATGTAAACGCCTTTTATGAGATATCATGCAATGATAGAACTTTAAAAAAAGTATTCTCATCAGTGGTAATCCATACCATATGCATGCCAACTTTCGATACACCTACAGTGTTATAACGTTATCCCTCAGTCTGATCTCTATTTTTTGTTTTACAATCTACCACCACCAAACGTTTTAAATAATTTTTCTTAGGGTAAAGAAATTAAGCTTGCAACTTTGGGGTTCAGGGGTTAAAAGACACGGTGACTGAGACTGAAAGGATTGAAAAAAGTTATACATCATTGACCTAGACCAAACTGAATGACATGTGTTTAGGTATAATAGATGTCTATTGATTTGGGGTCAAAAGGTCACAATTGATGGTCATTTTAACTGAAAAATGAAAGATGATTTTTTTTTCATACAAATTTAAAATGCTGATAATGTACCTTTGCTAAATGTTTTAGTTGGCTTACACGATAGCTAGGTTTACCCTAATATTAGACGGCACATTCAACATAATTAGTTCAGAGGTAAAGTGCCCTGATTAATGATGTACAGTTGAATTCGTCTGATCCGAAGATAGGATTTGAAACCACACCCTTTTCGTTGCCAGTCTGGCACGCTAACAACCGAATCATTTAGGTCCCTACCTTGGGTTAGAAATAAATCAGATTGAATACGTCAAAGGTCACGATCACTGACTGAAAGAATAAATGATTATCATCCATAAGTTTAGCTCAGGTCTATGCATCTCTAGTACAATTTGTAAAGGTCTTGCCATTAAGGTCTCAAAGAAGATCATTTATTTTTACATGTTAATCCCATTGTAAATCAATCATATCCAGTAAATGACTAAAAAGATGTCTATTGAATGTGGATTGGGGGTATACTCTACCTTTTCTCATAATTACGTTTTCGTGAATTATTTCGTATTTTTGTTGTTTAATTTCTTATTACATTGCATTGTGCACATAGAATAAGAGACGGGTCTTATTTTGTAGATTTACATGTTCTTTAATTTAATTTACATTTTCAAAACCTCTTGTAGCTTGCAGGGTTTTAAATCACAAACGGATGCAAGTGATCTGAATCCTATACCAACAATACCTGTCTGCTTTTTATGCCAGGCAGATGTCTTATTGTATTCTCTTTTGGGTTTGGTGTGGCAATCTACAATAAGCTTTCCAAATAAAACATCTATGACCTTTGATATTTTAAATAGGTTATGCAGTTTTAAGAGAACACAGTGGACTGAGGGCTCTGATGAGTTACGGTATCAGCTTTACACGTGGTGCCGCAGCAGTGATGAATTTCACATTTTCATTGCTATTGCTGACAATGTGTCGAAATACTATAACATTTCTACGGGGAACGTTTTTTAACCTCTTCGTCCCATTTGACTCTCATGTCGCCTTTCACAAGATTGTAGCCTGGACAGCTCTGTTTTTCACAGGTAATCACATAGTGTTCGTGCATAATACAAGGGTATGTAGTCTTTATGGACACACAACATTCATGTACATGTTGTTTTTTTTACAAGTAATCACATAGTGTCTTAAGACACTCTTCATTCATGTACATGCTTTTCACAGGTAATCAGTGTTCATGCGTCATAAAAGGGTATGTAGTCTTTATGGATACACCACATTCAGGTTCATGTTTGCCACAGGTAATCCCATAGTTTTTAAAGACACACTACATTCATGTACATTTTTTTCACAAGTAATCAGTGTTCATGCATAATGAAATGGTATGTAGTCTCTATGGACACACTACATTCATGTACATGTAAATATGCACCCGTGAGAACGTATTACAAATCTTGCATTTACACCTGAAGGTTCATCTGATAATATTAAGACTTCAGTTGTTGTACATGGCATAGAGCTACTCAAAACAAGTATCGTTAAAATCAAACACCCGCGTGATCATGATTATCCAGGTCACCCAGGGTTCCTTGTCCATCGCAAGGTTATTAAACATGAAAATCTACAGTAAGTTTTCCTTAATCATGCATCACAAAACGCTTAATATCGCTCATCATTTTCATTGTTTCACATTTATAAGATTCCACAGGACGCCCTTCCCTGCTGAATATTAGTACATGTTGCCATGCAATACAAATCATGACCCAAACACCCAATAAAATATTAATTCTTATCAGAAATTACTAAAAATGTATAATTAAATATTTAGAGAACTCCATATGCTAAAAAATGTTGGAGGGTAGGGTCTACGAACCTAATCCGTGTTATATATTTTCGTGACTGCTGTGCATTGTTGTCTTATACTATATTCATGTTACTTTTCAGGTATCCACGTGCTTGGGTACAGTTTCAATTTTTACCATCTTGCCACGCAACCTACCAAGTACTTATGTATCTTCAACTCTATTGTTTTTAGGTAGGTATATACATGTTCTGGCTTACAATATATTTTTTTTAGTTCATTAGTATTGTATCCACTACCTGCAAATTGAAGACAAAATGCAGAACCAATATTGAAATCTACATGGTTAAGTCAGTGGGATATTACTCAGCCTAGAAACATTATTGCTTTGGATGGGTTCTTGTGGTTTATCGCCTTTGGAGTGTACCACGCAATATATGATACAAGTGGTCGCTGTTGTTCAAATGGAACTCTTGTAGGAACGAATATATTTTGGTTGCACAACATTGGTTCATTCCAGGTAAACCGCAACTTAATATACCCTTTTTTTAAAAAATTTATAACACAGCTTTAAAATATTTTCAGTCGTGTCGCCATGATGTCTCTAGTATGGCAATTTAAAGTTGTCGAGCACTGAGGAATCATGCCACAGACATGATGTCCCATCCAGTCTCATCCTGACTGCAGATAAACTAGTACAAACACTAATCCGATTGCTGAGCGCCACGTACTATTTTTATTAGCTGTTTATATGATTCGGCACGGTTCTCAAATCAGACACATTCCACATGTTAAACGAACACTCTAACCTGTCAGGCCACCTTACTGTGGGACAATGCAGATATCATTTTGATTATCACATTGCATTTGAAATAATAAGGATTTCCCAATTGATGTCTTTCACTTGTATTAATGAATAAACATGCATGTTTAACAACAGTTGGTAAGAATGAATGCATATTAAGCCATTGTCTCATAATCCAAGTAATATCGATTTACATGCTTAGTACATTTTGCCGCTGTCACCACAATGTCCAGAGTTAGGATAAGCATTCTTATAACAGAGCTAAACAATAAATATAAATTTACATCAAAGTTCCTGTTTTATAAATTATATTTTGTCAGCATTTTATTACAGTGCATCGTGATCTGAATGTACACAATTGCACTCGGAAAAAATTATATACAGAGTATAGGGATTAATTATTAATTGGTTAACGATCTCATTGATTAAAAAGTCTGCTCGATTAAGAGTGTCATTGATTAAACTTGTTGCTTTATTATTTATATCATTTAACAAAGAGAATTCTTGATTTACCTGGATGGATGGATCGAACAATTTCTTAATTAACTATATCATAATTTAAACAGATTGTTTGATAAACCATAACATTGATTAAATGGATACAAGTTCAAACCGAAACTTTCAAAATGTACTTTTTTTTCTTCAGGGCCAATTTTCTGCCGTCGTTTGAATTTTGGTTGTTTGGAAACTTGGCAGGTAAGCATCCAGTATAATTGTTTTTATCCAACATATTAAACCATTTAAATTTCCATTCCCTCCAAAAACAAGTAAAATGTTTACATTGGGAAATCTTAGGAATTTCATTTCACGTTGACCCATTGCTCATTATTAAGACCAAGGAAAAACACCAGATGTCGTTACATAATCGATTTCATGACAAGTAGAACGACTACTATCATAATATGCATTGCAGTTTGTTTTATCTCGTTGTCAAGACGTCTGATTTGAGCATCTTATTTTTATGTCTATATTTATTAACCAGATTATAATAGACCAATTATCCAAAAGCTTCAAAACAATGCAGCAAATACGATTTAGCATCATTGTTTGAATTAGTGCTACATCAGCAAATTTGCTTACATTAATGTTTTTCATATCTATTGTGTTTCCAGGTTTTACCGGAGTATTGCTAGTGATCATCGTATATATAATCTACGTATTTTCAACACAAACTGCAAGGCGGTACATTTTCAACGCATTCTGGGCCTCACACAAACTGATCATTGTGTTATATATTCTGATGATCCTCCATGGGGCATCCGCTATTGTTCAAACTCCGACCTTTCATGTATACTTTATAGGACCTGCCATCTTGTTTAGCATTGACAAAATGATAAGCCTTAGCAGAAGACGGATGGAAATTTCTGTCCTACAGGCGGAAAACATAGCATCTGGTATGAGCTTGAGTGTTCTTTAGTTTTGTGAGATAGCTAAATACTGAATTTTAGATAATTTTATTTGGAACGACATGTGTCCCGTCTTAGGGATTTTGCCCTAGATGATGCGGCATACGATGACATTTTCTGGATGTTACAGGACATTATATTTAATTTTTCTCATTAAAAAAAAGAATTCTACTTTTTATTTTTGCCTTAGTTACTTATAAAGGCTTGAATAATAATAATAAGTTCACTGCGAATGAAATCATTGACCAGGCAAAGGTGCCTTTCATAGATAATCCCAAACATTCATGGAATTACCCCCGTGCACAAAACTATATTTTGAGATTAAAATACAGGAATGGTTACATTCTAAAGCTTTTCTTGCATTAAAGCCAGGCTCCTAAACATCGATCCAGGATTGGTTTGTCTTTTGTCGTATACAAAAGTAAGATGTAAGTAATTACATTTAATATACGGGTCATAATTCATTATAGTATTTGCCGATTATTTAATACACTATTCCATTTTCCTGCAGAGGTAACCTTCATTGAATTTAAGAGGCCGTCTCATTTTGAGTACAAGTCGGGTCAGTGGGTTAGGATTGCCTGTCTTGCACAAGGTAGAAATGAGTATCACCCGTTCACCTTGACCTCAGCCCCTCACGAAGATAGCTTATCCATCCACGTCCGGGCACTTGGACCCTGGACATGGAACTTACGTAATAATTTCGATCCAGAGAATCGTAAGGATGGACCCTTACCTACGGTAACTATATCCCTTAGATGGACAATATATCGTCTTTCCTTCTTTTTGTCCGACCTTCCTGTATGTGTCTGTCTGTCTCACTGCTTGTCGAACAAGCTCTTACAGCACAAACACACAACCACACAGACACATACATTGTATCTGATCCTATTTTTGGCGCTGGCTCGTTTCACCAAGAAAAGCATGGCAGCAAATTGCTGTCGTCAGCTGTTTGCTAGCCTAAAATGCATGTATTCTGACCTTTTATCTGGATCCTCCAGTAATGCCAGCGCATTACCATAAGCTTGGCCCCATGAGTTATTGTGGTATGTCAATGACGTATGATGATGTGTTGTTCAGATAAGTTAAGAGGAAAGAGAAGTGTTACACGAAATAACAACTTTGTAACTTTAGATAATTTTGTTTCTGAAATGTTAGAAAAGCTTATCCTCGAAGTAGCCAAATCAATATAATTTAGGATTCCTATATTTAAAATGCAGATGTTTCCTTTAGAATTATAATGTGTTCCCTTTCTGGTGAAATACAAAAACAATGGAGATGTACATCATTTAATGGCGTACCTTTTCCAGCTGTATCTGGATGGACCCTATGGAGCTGGTCAACAGGATTGGTACCAGTATGAAGTGTCGGTTCTAGTAGGAGCTGGTATTGGTGTGACCCCTTATGCCTCCATCTTGAAGGACTTTGTTCACATGGCCACAATCAAGAACACATATAAAATTCGTTGTCAGAAGGTAACTTTTACATTGCAGCTTTATATATATATATATATTTATTTCCGATTAGATATGAAAACAATAAAACAACCTGATTGGATCCGTTTTGCATTGACACTTTGATATAAGCCTTTGGGTTATGGTGTGCATATTTCTTGTATACATGCCAACCATTGTGCTTTTGGAATAATTATTACAATTTTTATTTTTCACTTATTTATGCTTTAATATAAATCCGTGGATATGTGTGCACTTTCCTAAACGTATCATGTTCAATTTATAGCAACTATTCTTTTTTCAAGAAACATCCTGGTTCTCTTTCAACTTTCAACCTAGTATACTCTTTATAGCAGCTGTATAGCTTAATGAGGAGGGAACAGACTGGTCTTTAAATTTTAATATTTAAGCGCCGACTTTTTGTTAGAATTTATATTTAGTGCAGAAGCAGTCTAAAGGTATTTGGTGCTAAATAGTATATTTTATCTTAGTCTATCCAACTTAGAGAGCAAAATTATCTCTTTTAAAATGATTTCACAGATGGATTAAAATACGGCAAAAAATAATGAAACAAAACAAAAATAATAATCATCCATATATGAAAACATGCGGCCAGCATCACGTGACGTCTATTATAGGCCATGTGGAAAGAATTAATATTTGGCGCTAAAATCCTTCAGATGGATTCTAGTCGATGTGTATGTGTAAAGCTAAAAGTTCGACATATGAAATATTGAAGCAGTAAATAAAGGATGTTAAGAGATGAGAGACAAATAAAACATTGTTCATTGAAATGTTAGCGTGTTAAGTGTGGATTATGTCTTTTCTGCCTGGATTCATTTTGTTGTTGTTGTAGGGTTTAACGCCATTTTTTTTAGCACGCGATAGGATATATATGGCGGCCAGAATTAACGGTGGAGAAAGATCTTGGGAAAACCCCTGGAAAGAACCACCAACCCACGAGAAGCTACTGGCAAACTTTCTCACTACCCACATTGGCCGAATGTGAGACAAAATTTGCCATGGTTTATTGCTATTAACAAACTGTGAAGCTGGCAGACTATCAAACTACGATGACTGCTAGATATTAAGTTATTTTGAAAGAAAATAACTGCCGAAGCATTACCAACCCTTTTGATCGTATGGTGTGCTTTTGATTTCAGTTGTACTTTGTCTGGATCACCGGAAGTCAGCGCCATTTTGAATGGCTGCTCGATATTTTGCGGGAAGTGGAATCTATAGATGAGAAAGGAGTAGTGTCCATTGATATCTTCATCACACAGTTCTTCCAGAATTTTGATCTACGGACGACTATGCTGGTACATTTTGACACTATCTTTATTTGATCATTTGTCTAATATAACTCAGGGTTTGTGCTGTTTACATTAAGTCTCAAATTATAGCTCTGTTACGTTTTAGGATTATGTATGTTGGGAAGATATTTCTCAGTTTATGCAACATACCAATGTATGATAGCATTATCCACAAGACTTTGACAGAAAGGGTTAGGCTCATAAATTGACCCTAATATATTTCGTAACAGAGAATGTTCTGGATACTTTTAGGGTATACGCGTTGGGACATTTGATAAAGGAATAAATCTTTGTATAGTGTATTTGGGTAATGTTGTATCATATAATTTTGAAACAAGAAACATCAATATCAGTGTGAACGTCGAATTTAATTGTGTGTCCTTAAATTATTAGACGAACTTGTATGTAATAGTTGCATGTTTACAAACCCTTCAGTTGAAATAAACTCTTTTCAGGTCCACGGAAGTATGGAAAATGTTTCCAAAGTAGTCTTAGATTTAATAAATAAATATATTTATAACCACTAATCGATGGACATACAGATAAACTTCTAAAATAAAATGTATATATTGCCAACCAAAGAACAACTGCTAATCAATGAATTATTGAAAATCACTGCACTGTCTAAACTCTTTTATCTGCAAAATAGAACGCCATCTAATACAAACGTTTCTTTTTGGTAAAATAATCAATGGCGTAAAGCTATGTGTTTGGATATAGCAGCAATTACTGTTGCTACTACTACTACTACAACTACTACTATTATTGTTTTATGTTCAGTACATATGCGAGGAGCATTTCCAGAAGTTGTCTAGTGGAAGAAGTGTATTCACTGGACTGAAGGCAGCAACTCACTTTGGACGTCCACAACTTAATACTATGTTCGGAGCTCTTCACAAGGTACATCCACAGGTAAGTAAATATGTTGTCTACACCCAAAGGCATGCAGGTTTGTGCGTGCACACACGAACATGCCAAAGCGGGTATAGTTGACTTGCCTTTGTGCATAAATAAGCATGCAAAAGGGCTTGTATTGTTGTCATTTTCAATTATCATCTTTCCTATCTTATTAATTATAAATCTTATTCTATTTATTATCAATTTTTTAATTATCATCCTGATACCAACACTCTTATGTTATTTAATGATAATCATTGATAACGTTTATTTATCAAACATCTTCATAAAAATTTAAACATATGGTGTGCTGGATCTGTATTTTCAATGTTACAAGACGTGCCATCAGGTACGTTTCTGTTGTGAATCATGGATGACATGTAAAAAGCTGCAGATGATTGATAACTGAGGCCACTCTGTTCATAAGCACAAATATTTTTTCATTCCCATTCTTTACTTCAAACAATCGATATCAGCAACACAAATATTCAATTCAGTCAGTACGAAACCTAGGTGTTGCTCTGGACAGTACTGACATTGCACCAACATGTTATAAATGTATGCAAGGCTGCATATCTTGATCTGAGACGCAACAGCTCTATTCGCAAATATCTTTCAGTTGAGGCCACTAAACACTTGTGTTCATTTAGTATTTTCAAGACTGGGATACTGTAACTCTATTATATCTGATTTATCTTAATATCTACTCCAGACACTTATGAAAATTCAAAACAGAGTTGCTATGATCATTTGTAGAGTACCACGTTCAGAGCACACATGGCCGCTGCTCAGTACCCTACCCATTCGATCCAGAATCAAACACAAAATTCTTACTGTGCTGTGTTTCACTGACGAACTGCAGTCCAACGCAACACACCTATCTGGCCTCACCCATGAGTACACACCAGCAAGATACTTACGCTCCTCTTCTGACAATCGTATATTCATTATTCCCACTATGAAAACGAAGGCATATTGACAACATTATTTTGTATACCGTGTCCAACACTTGTTTTATGTTTTATAATTTCATGGTGTTTATTTTTGTTTATTGTAATCATATCATATATGTTGTAAAGCAATTAGAGCTTGTAACGATTATGCGCTGTACAACATGCGCTATACAGAACATGCTATTAATGTGATAGTATCAGTTATTGGTGCATCAAGTTAATAGTCAAACCGAACAAATAACACTTATAAACTATCGTCCTCATTATTATTATTATTATTATTATTATTATTATTATTATTATTATTATTATATAAAGATAATTTAACGAAAAGAATAATACAGTTTATAAAGATGGTATATGAAAACACAATTATGCAAAAAATATTTGCTTATACCATAAACGATTGGTTTCTATGCTTACTTTCCACACAACAAAATAAATACTTGGCATTTTGCATTTTGATTTTGCAGGTGCGAAAGGTGGGTGTTTTTAGCTGTGGACCGCCAGGTGTCACGAAAAGTGTGAAGAGAGCATGTGAAGAGACTAGCCGAAACACAAGAGCCTTGTTCAAACACCACTTTGAGAACTTTTGATTCCATTCATCATTTTACAACAAGGAAGGCTCTCGTTGTAAAGAAATGAAACTATTTACTTTTATATATCATGTTAATGATAATGTTCGGATATCATTTGTGGTATGAAGACAGATTTGAATGTGTTTTGATATCACTTGTATTTTGAAGACTGATTGGATAATGGTTTGATATAATTTATGTTATGAAGACCGGTTGGATAATATTCGGATATTATTTGTCGTGAAGACCAATTTAAATGTTTAGATATCACTTGCATTTTGGAGACTGGATAATGTTTGTATATAATTTATGTTATGAAGACTGATTTGAATTTTTGGATATCACTTATATTTTGAAGAGTTTATAATGTTTGTATATAATTTATGAGTATGACGATTTGGATATAATTTATGTGATGAAGACTGATTTGAATGTTTGGATATCACTTGTTTTTTGAAGACTGATTGGATAATATTCAGAAATAATTTATGTTATGAAGACTGATTAGATAATATTCGGATATCATTTCTGTTATGGAAGACTGATTTGAATGTTTGGACATCACTTATATTTGGAAGACTGATTGGATAATGTTTGGATATAATTTATGTTATGAAGACTGATTTAACATGGTATTTGTAGCATGGGTTTCTGCCAGATGTTTGAGGTGAATTTGAACATGGCAACGTCTGTTTAATTAACACGTGGGAGGCCATGGTATAAACCTTGCATACATTACCAAACAGGCTGCTCAAAGCAGACTAAAACAACGTAATTATGTACAAAATAAAATGGTTGATTTTTGTGCAGGCAGTTCTTATCATATTTGAAATGTGGTACCTTTACGAGGTGTGCTATTGATGTAGCGGCGAGTTTCACTGAACATTAGTTCACATTATGCGCGTAATACAAGGTGTAAATTAAAGGGAAATAAAATGTGTATATGTTTAGTACCTTACATCAGTGCTCCACATTACGAATTTTCCATTAAATAGTACTGGTCAATGCTGTATATAATTATATAACTTTGAATGTTATAATGTAAACCAGGTTATGTTCTAAAGTAGATATTTGATATACTGTATTGTATTATACTAATTATTGGTGCATTTCTTCTTTATTTGCTATTCATTGTTTGACATTGTAAATGATCATTATTTCTTGATTGATAACATGTCTTTCATACTTTACAATTGTGACATGTCTTTGATACTTGCTATTATGACATGTCTTTTGTACCTGACATTGCACCATGTCTTTCATACTTGACATTGTGATTTTCTTTCCTGCTTGACGATGTGATTTTCTATCATACTTTACATGGTGATTTATTTTCATACTTCACAACATATTGTTTCATACTTTACAACATATTGTTTCATACTTTACATTGCGACATGTCTTTCATACGTTACATTGATATTCTTTCATACCTTACATCGTGATCTTCTTTCATACTTTACATTGTGACATGTTTTTCATACTTAACATTGTGACATATCTTTTATACTTTATAAGTTGTCTTTCTGTTATTGTTTCATGTAAGTTCTGTAAGAGATGGTCACATAATGTTTTGTTAAATCTCCAAATCTTCAGTAGAATATCATACTCCTGAATAATTATTTCATAATAATTATTATATTTAAAAAAAGTTCAAGATATTTTCTACATATTAAAATTCCATATTGATTATATGAAATTGTCTTATTTTCATGTATTTTTCGGTTATTATTCTTTATTAACTGATAGTGTCTAAAGTTTTATGCTTGAATGTTGATTTTTATTTCTCACAAAAATCAAAATATTTGATAACATTGGAGTCTTTGAATATAATCTGGAAGAATTATAATACTATTCACACTACAGAGAACTTAATTGGATAAAATGCGTAGTTGTAAAGAACAGAAACTTAAATGGCGTCAAATTGTGATGACAAATGACTACAGGAACAACAATATTTTGACACATGGGTACTCCAATTTGGATGACTCACCTGCAATGACTGTCTGGTAGCAGTCTAGACGACCAGTTACACACCTTTCTATGTAGTTTAGTAAAATATGTTTAACAAGCACACTTGCAAGCATTCAATTGAATATACTGAACTGTATCATTAACACATCAATTAGATATTTACACAAATCGACCTTGTCTCCTGTATCGTGTTTACATGAACTAGCAAAATTGTGTACATTTGGAACATTGTAATGTTGTTGGTCTTCAGTACTATTGTATATATTTTGGCATTGCATTGTCAGTCGTTAGTGTAATGATATAGGTGGCGCTCTACCATCCCTTTTCTTGTTAAGGAAAAGATTTTACCCGATTTTCGTCACTGGTTTTTTTGACTGTTTATGGACAATTATATATATCTTAGGTATCGTTTGAGTATGATTGAAATGTGTAATATGGGTTGTAGAGTATACTCTTTGGCCTTAATTCAGATGTGTACCTCTCAAAAACGTGCCCTCTCAACTTTTGTTATTTTCACTGCCTGGATGTCTGAGGTAAATTGTAAACAAGGACCGATAACATTGTTATATATTTTATATATTTGACAATTCACTGATTGTGCTGTCAGAAGCTGATATTTTAGTACGGCCAAATTCCAACATTCCTGTTTGCTATTTTAATAACTGCGAAAGATAACGTGCTTTAGACTAATTCGTGCTGATTCTTTTAACACAAGGGAGAAGCCATGTTAATTAGCTGTGTGTTTAGATAATTTAAAATTTCCACAGAAACAATATCCATTAAAAGTTCATCCACTTTGCATTAAATTAAACGGTATAATATCATTCTATCTTTTCTGTATGTTGCAAATACAATTTCACCTTACACCCGGGATTCACTCAGAAGTTCATAATATATTTAGTGTTCCGATCCATTGTGCATGTCGATCTTACATGCAATTGTAAACATTTAGACCCCATTTATTTGTTGGTCTCTAGTGTCATTGGAATGCTTATATAAATTTAATACAGATCTCTTTTCTTCAACCTTGTTTTCTCGAGGAGAAAAGGATCAACCTGGTTTGATTCATGCTGAAATAATGAAATCAGTTTCATTAAATTCACTCATCACTCTTAAAAGTAGGCATTTTTTAAGGCCATTGCACAACGACATTGTGGCTGTTCCGATATTAACGTAATGTGGTCTTAGATGTGGAGAAAATTTAAAAATTAAGAGAAAAGTAGTTACCTTGGATTGGCTTTTAGAAATAATTGTACCTGTTTTAATATCAGGTTGAAATGTAAGGCACTTGTTATATACAATTTTGCATAGTTAGGTGGAAATTACAATAATTTTTTAATTGGTGTGTGTGTATTTGAGCTGTTTGTTATAAGTATGCATATGAATACGGAAGATGAGAAGAGAAAACAGCAACATACAAAACCTTACTCCAATGACAATACAAACTTTCAAATTTAAAGCGCATACTCTAATAGTGTATCAGCCATTCACAATCGATTTATTACATTCATGAAAACTGTATTTATGGCAGAATAATTCTCGGTTTCTTGGTGAATACACCATAAAACACTTCGAAGTCAAATTGGATTAAAACATTTAATAGAAAAAGTGGAAACTATTTTAAAAATACTTAAATGCAATTATCAATCAGCCAGTCAAGTCAGAAACCTTCACTGAATCAATAAATAAAACCATAAACAACTTTGTTTTCAACCTATGGTGTGCAGTTAGAAGTCACAGGAGAAAGGGTAACAAGTAGCCCTTAAAAGTCATATCGGCATTACTCGAGGTAATATCATATATCATTGCAGCCAACGGTTGGCGGCGCATTAATAAGCATATTATATATACATGTATGTGGTGTTTCTCTTTCCAAGAAATACCCATATTTACAATTGATCCAACTAATTTTGCATATCTTGTTTGTATACATGCACGCAGGTATCCACAAAACATTCCCTATGTTCACTTGGAGGCTATATTTTATAACTGGTCTCAACCGTTTGTAAATGACCAATGTCCATAAGCGTATATGAATCAGAACCCTTTGTGATGCATGCACGTTTCAGTTATTGAATATTAACATAATCTTGCACTTAAATAAATGAATAGTTTTCAGTAACAAACTGTGACCTTTTCCTGACCAGTTTTATATAATTGCAGACGTGACCTCAATAACATTGGCGGCATCCCACTATGCGGAGTTTCAAGAACGTCCTGACAAGATCTTAGAAAAAAACGCATTCAAGAAAAGCTCTGCAGATCTTTATCAATTAGGCAATAAAAATTAAATGTAAGAAATGATAACCATTGATATTGTTGTTTGTACAAAGTCCATTCTTCAGTACGTGATTATTCATCGTGAACTGTGTATTTGGAAGAGAAATAGACTATGAAGAACCGAAAATCCACAAGAAGCTTCTTAAAAGTTTTCTCATAAACAGCGCTTCACAACAGTAACCCGTCGCTGTATTAACCAGTTCAGGTAACGAATAAAAATTCGACAAATATAATAGCTTTAAAGTACAGAATTTTACCAAATACATTCAATATTAATCAACATATTTATCCAAACTAGCTGTATCTTTCGACTCTATGCGATGTGCATTCTATACATCGTTCGTGTTTTCATGCAATGTCATTTTTCCGATATACAGTCTTCCTTGAAACCAATTTGTTTACCTGCCAATGACATCCAGATGCATGTTGTTGTGTTTTTTTGTCCCTTTCGGAACTTCAAAGTCTCACGGAAATATCAGAAATGCACCAAATCTTCTCTCTCCGAAAGATCGTCTTAACTTTTTATATGCATGCAACGTTAACACCCACTGTATTCCGAACTAAGACAAAATTGAACTACGTATTATAAAGTAAAGTTGCTGGGCAAACTGGAGATACCTGCATCGTTCGTATGCATATGAAGTTATGCTGGTATAATTTATATTCTCGGTGAAAGCGTTTAAAGCAAAATCCTATACAAATCTATAAACTCTCATATACCCTATAACCCTTTAAAGAAACATGAAATTACCCGCTACCACGAACTGTCTGTCTGTCAGTGTACCTGCGCGCGTGTATATATATATATATATATATATATATATATATATATGGTCTGGTACTTAAAGTCTATAACATAAATTTCATTCCGGATATAAAGGTTTAATCTTTAATCATATATTTCATATATTTCCGGTCTCAAATCAAGTCGATTTAGTTATTAAGTGTAATCGACAATTACTTTTCTTTTCCAAGAAGTAAGAAAAAATTAAAAAACAAACAAACATGTATATCACTTTGTCGGCCAGTTATGTCCGTCTGGTAATTCTTTAGTTGTTTTTCTACCAAAACAGAACGTTGTAAACAAATTAAATCCTATTCATCGTATTTTCTCCTCAACATAATAACTTATGTTTTACAGAACGTTGTATTTTACTAAACAAATTTACAAGATCGGTTTAATTTGCTTAATATCGCCTGCCATTTATTGGCATTATTATATTGAATTTTGTAACACTAGTTATAAAACTAATCTAATTACTCTCAACTGAACTGCTGCCAGAAACAGTCCAAGTAATGTATTTCATTTTTGTAGCCCGATGGGTACATATTACATTGCGTCAAAGCTATGATTAGAATAGTCCAAAATGTCGCGAGACTCGAGAACACGTGGGTCGTATCCCGTGTGTCTAAATTTAGTGTAAGTGTTGAGAATACTATTTTGATGACAGTTACCTATTGTGAATTCGTCATATTCTGAACGCCTTTTTGTTTCAATATTGGTGACGGAACCCATAGGTGCTCAGAAATACCCGACAGGAAGGTATATATATGCCATTATCTATGAAATGTTCCGAAAAAAGTGTTAATTGCAATTAGTAATGTAAATTGATATCAGGGCCGGTGTAAGACATTTTGGCGCCTAGGCCCCCTTCCCGCTCACGCCCTCCTCCACCCGCTAATCATAAAATAAAACCCAATTTTAATTTTTTTTTCGCGCCCCTCCCCTTCTTAGCCTAGCGCCCTAGGCGATTGCCAAGTTCGCCTAGCGGAAGCGCCAGCCCTGATTATATACAGGTACATATTTACTAAACGACAAAGGCAGTTTTATATTTTTAATTCAGTTTGGATGTCCTGCTACGTTTCCGATTTCATACACGGCTGGGATAATCTCGTGATAACCTGTAAAACAGAAGAATTTCCTTAATTTGTCATCTTAATTTATTGAATCGGCGATATTTCATTTCATAACTCTGACTTTACCAAGATTGTAGAATCATCATCATCATCATCATCATCATCGTCATCATCATCATCATCATCATCATCATCGAAGGGACTAAATCTAACGTACTTCAGGTACCATGGCCGAGTTAAATATGAATGTTTGCTACTTGTTCTTAACCAATTATTCATATGGAATGTTTTTTTTTTTCTACTTGTTTGCTGTTTCGCCCAGTAAGAACATAGGACAGTCTATATAGGACATAGGACAGTCATGTTCCATTTCAAGTAACTGCACTTGATTGCGTATCCTGCTGGCCTAAGAAAAATTCAAACAACCAATAATCGCGAATATGGCAGGTTAACTACTGTTCTCAACTAACCTGTTTCGCTGTCTAGGAACACAAAGGCCATCAATGCACCACTGGAAAAAGAATAATATATATATATATATATATATATATATATATATATATATATATATATATATATATATATATATATATATATATATATATATGTCCTGTGACTACAAGATTGTTTAGGTTTAAGTGTGCATTTTTGTAAAAATTCTGAACCGTTTTTCCTTTTTGGTTTTTGAAACAACTAAGCATTGCTTGCTAAAGACGTAATAGGTTAGTTTTCAAAAAACCAACATGTCTTTTATTAAATTTGACTTTCATAACGGAGAAAACATTTTGATTGTCAGTAAAGATGGAGAGAGAGGAGAGATTACCATATCTCTTCCACATTCGGTTCCTCTTGCTGCGCCATGATATTCTTCAAGACAAAAATCCGTTCGTGGATCCGTACATCTCATTAGAAGGCAGATATTGTGACGAGCAGTCTTTAAAAAACGAATAAATTAATTTTATATTTATATCTATTAAGCCACCTTTATAGATAGTAAATAAATCTAAGTATGATGTAGTCTAAACCTATGCTCCACGAGTGCCAAACTGACATGCCGGGTTCGATTACCTATTAAGATATTTTAATTATATGTCATGTTTCTTTAACATTCGGTGAAAAGTTTCTAATTGCGACTGGTCCTAGTAATATATTACGTCTGTTTAGATTTTGTCCATTTTATGTGATGATCGAGAAAGAAACAAGTCTCGCAGTCGATCTACCTTTAGGTAGTGTATAACTATATGTGTATTAACTTCTCTAGACATCAAATATTATAAATACTAGATTTGTTACCGATTCATAGCTGGTAGGATTCGTACTAGGCAACTCGACACTGGATAAGACATTTAAATTTGGAATTAATTTGCCATCTAAAATAAATGGTGAAATAAATGACAATAAGGCTCTCGGTATTTCACTCTACAACTGGTAATATAACAAGTTATCTGCAAATTATAACAACATTGAGTAACAAAGTGATTTGTATCTCTTGATGTTTCACCGAATCCTGGCCATATGAACTGCCTGCAGTAAATTGTCTAATCAAACAGCAAAGAGTAGTGGTGTTTGTGTGATCGTTTGACTCATCATAAATACATTTTTTGACAATTACAATTTAAGGTCTATTTAAAGAGTCTCTAGACTCGTTCTTCTAGCTTTTAAATTTTACAAACCTATATGACAAGTTTGTACAGATTCAGTTTTATAAAAGTAATGGGTTTTATTTGTTGGTTGGAACAGTACCACGCAAGTAGTCTCATATTACCTATTCAGCATGTCGTATTTCAGATGCTGTAGCCACCAAAGAATATATTGTTAATAAGTATTCGAGATATCAGAAACTAGCACCACACAAATTTGTATATTGCCCATCTACACATAAATATTGTTACGTACAATTCGATATAAATTCATAAAGTTCTAGTTAATATAATGTCTGATTTCTTTATTATGTTGGAAAACAAATTTGTTTCTTCTTTCAGCTTTTCTAATAGTGATGGGTTAAAACATGTCAGTGTTGGTAAGTATAGTGTTATCCGATATATTAGATATTCCTGTTCTTTGGACGAAGGGACTAGAATGCGAGTACCGTAACTAATTAATTTCGAACTTTATTACAATTCACAAGCGAACAATCCTTTTTAGGAGACATTCAAGAAGACCACCTGCCGCGAAATATATTGGTCCCATGTTAACTGGACTGAACAATCTGATACGATACATCCTTTTATAATTTACTTTTTAGTTTCTGTCTATTAACTTTGCAGTTCTGCACATATATGAAAAATAACACACAAATACGCGATCATATTATGAGATCTGTGCTCAATACAAGTTTATTAAAATGAAAGATGTTAAACAACCGCTTGGCCCATATATTGGTTCATTTTCTACTTTATTGTTTACTCAGCAATAATTAATAATTATAAATACGTACATTGTTCAGACATATTTGGAAAAACGGACATGCCTTTTAAAATACAAAGACTAGTACCTACTAACATAAATGTCAAGAGTTTAAATATTTCACAGCTGCAAATAACCCAGAGAATCAAAAGGACACATATTTCCAAATTAAGAAAAATATTTGGAATTATGTTACTAATATTTCGAAACACATGGAAGAAGAAAAACGAACAAGTTAGATTGTGTACTCATGTTTTACAATATTATGATGTACTAAAAAAGTCTATACAAATTGTAGGGACGCGTTCTAAATTAGTTATGTAAGCTATGTGCTTTATTTAGTTATTTTTTATACATGTATTCCATTTTGAACTATTCGTTTTAATAAGATTTGTGATGCGCTGAATTTTATTGGATGGAAATCGTAGACTTTGATTCACTTCGGCGTGACAGATTTCAGCAGTCATTAAGGTTATTAATGAATAATTACCTTATATGGAAAACGAGTGACATAAAAGTCAGCACGAGAGACTGTGGCAATGCTTTCAGCTTTGCCGTGCTATATGCGCAAGAAAGTACCTTAGTCTCTTTACTCCTAACCATAAAGAATTTCGTTCGCTAGACTGGCTTTGCTTGTGTTGATCTCTCCAAGGAGGACTGTAAGGAAGAGGAAGCAACGATTTTGGGCCTTGAGATACACTAAGTGTAAAATACAAGGGGTCAGATTATAAACTATACCGTCAGTAAAACACTCGAGGCTGACACGATGTCAGTCGACACCATGACATGCGCATGAACATCCTTGGTGCAAAGGTTGGACTCTTTAACGTATGTAATCTACTCAGTCCACAACATTCAAGTGCCATGAATATCATTGGTGCAAAGGTGTAGCTGTATAACGAATAACTGACATACATGGACACTTGCAGTGTCGATACATGAAATGTGAGTTTGCTAATGATGTAATCACATTAGCCTTAGCCCTACTTACAATTATTATTCATGCAAAGATCAAAAACAGATAAATGCAACTGTTAATGCCAAATACGACCAGGTCTTGCCAATTGCGAGACTTTGGTAAAATTCATAAAGAATTATATATATATATATATATATATATATATATATATACACACACACATACATATATATATATATATATATATATATATATATATATATATATATATATATATATATATATACACACACACATACATATATATATATATATATATATATATATATATATATATATATATATATATATATATATATATATATATATATATATATATGAGGTTAGTGTTAGGACTGGTCGAAGCGGTGTCACGATAATGTGACTGGGTGGGCCATCTTGCTACATGTCTGCTGCATGATGTCCCTGTGCTAGATATCACTATAAACTGCCTCACTGCAGACATCGTAGCGAGATGACTGAAAAATTGCTAAAGTTACGTTAAAAATCATAATCAAACAAACAAACAAACCTTGCACAAGACAGATCCTTTTCCAACAATGAGCTCACATTGCTCATTAACTGTAAACACCTCTCCAGGTTCTTTCGTCACATACTTGAAATAGTTCTTGTGGGGCGGAACATAATCGTTCAAGCACGTTCTGAAATGCCATATATAATTAGTGTAAGTGGATATTCTATAACCAATGGGACCTTGTATGCATAAGTACGATAAACAATAAAATGCAACCTTACACGGAACTCAACATTAACTCATATATAGCATGGATGACTATGCTGACAATATTAGCATAACCGAACATACCACCATCAGAACTGTGTACGAAAACGTAAATGTGTAATAATAAATCTTCCGCATGTTTGACTCGTTATGAACTGTACTAAGTCCCACAAATCATGCAAAACCACTCTAGAGACATTAAACTAAAGTCAAACTACCCCATCACAGTTATAACACTTCAGATCAAACTTGTGAGGTAAATGATGGGATAGGTTATTTTTTATGAACGCATTGGATAATTTGTAAATCTCGTCTGGCAGTACGACTACTGATGTAGCTTTTAATATTCTAGATAATATGATGCATTAGGATTTCAGTTTCTCGATTTCTTATCCTAGCACTAATTTTTGGAGCTAACAATTTTAAAATATGTTTTAAGGTAACACTATTTTATTTTCCTTTTTCTTCAGCACTACCAAATTTTAAAATAGAAACAAGCTATGAGACAGAATCTTTGTAGAACATTAGTAGAAACACAATAGAAAGCTGTGGAAATAGAACAAGAAAATGAACATTTAAATCAACGAAAAAGAAAATGAAAACGTATAAACTATGAGCAGGTGAAATATGTTTACATCAGTACTATTAGTGCGTTAAAGGGCGCACATTATACTAATCTATGATGCCTCACGAGCATCATCCAAATGTATCATCTCAATCGTGCACATTCCACGAATTCCACCCCCACCCCGCATGACTATATCAAATAGTACCGAGACACCAACAGTGGCAATTATTACTACTACAACATCAACAGGACGTGGATGTGGAAACTTATTGCCAGATGCCTGATGTTAAGAAGTCATAATATTGTTTTCAATCTTAGGTATACAATTACGGCGACCAAGTTCCCTCCGAAGTGCTATGATATTTGTTTGTGTGGATATCATGTAACTAATAATAGCGGAGAAAAACAAGAATCAGTATATTTATACGTTTTCGTGGTTGACACATGATTATCAATAAGAATAAAAATACAATTTTAAACAAATCATGTATATCAATTTGTCTCGTTCGGTCTTTCTTGGAAGTTAATCGTAGGGACAGGTGGTTTTGATTGTCATATTTGACGTCCATCAATAGAAATGGTTCATCAGTTTGCATGCTTTGCAGTATCTTTTCTTATTCTAGCTTTAATCGGATGCTCCATGGTCTGCATGAGAAGAATAGCCAATGGCTACACGTTGATCTGTGATCATACTTGCTTCTGGTTTAAGGTTCCTTTTCTGGGACGTTATGCATCCCACTGCACTTTGTCTTCAAAGACGTAACGTGGAATGTTGATTGTATCTAGAAAGGACTAGTCTTCAGTATATTCATTAATTATGTTGAATGTTGCATTTCCGAATCATGTGTCATGTAAATCGTAGACTATAAATGATATATTGCTGGGTTCCTTACACAACGAATTTAAATGGATTTATTCTACCTTCTAGAGGACATATATGAATCCATATAGAGAGCAATAATTGTGGTCAAATAAACATTGAATGGCTTGCCGTCATGAAACTAACACACTCTTCCAATACGAATCCATTAATAAAACAATGGTGGAATTAGAAGTTGGATCATATCGTGACACACGTTCATCTTTTCGAGCATGAATCGGAAATAATCGGATCCCAGTATAAAACAGCATCATTCGTTTTACAAAACAGAGAGATTCAATAGAGAGTCACTTAAGATTATTTGGTCTCATTCTAAACCTCAACATGTTGATATATTCAAAAGGCTTACAACAACCACTTAAGCTTGTACGTTCAAGTTTAGAAGACCGAAACGTTTGAAAATCAGGTAGAAAAGCAGTCTTATATCCTGTGGTATGATAGCGGATCCGAGGAGTATTTCATCAGTCGAACAAACATTACCTGAACGGGTCAATAGTGTTATTTGTCGATTTGTCTTTTAAACATTTCCAGCATACATGGATTCACCTCCGGATAATTCAATATATTTCGTGACTCCAATAATCTTTATGATTTCCCTTATTGATTTGTGGACCACACGGAAAACCCCAGGGTAGACAATGATGTGAATCGGAAGAGCAGCGTTCATCAGCGCGTTTCAGTAACGACAACACCAACCTTGTCGGTAGGACGTCGAAAATCGCGCCTTGATAGGAATACAGCTATGTGCCAACTTCTCCCAAGCTCTTGACTGTGGATTCGTAAAAGATAACGAAATTTGTCATCTTCCACCTTCAGAAAAATATCGATAATACGATGACCCGCATCAATAAATGTTTGTTTCC
This sequence comes from Unio pictorum, assembly GCA_030141615.1. Classification (NCBI taxonomy): domain Eukaryota; kingdom Metazoa; phylum Mollusca; class Bivalvia; order Unionida; family Unionidae; genus Unio; species Unio pictorum. The sequence continues at coordinate 2,262,947 of JARLTB010000148.1, read as the reverse complement.
CGCAATGCCATAGATGTTCTTAAATTTAAACCAGAAACCTTTACTATTTCTGCTAGTGTTTCACTCCAGAAGCAGAAAATGAGTTCAAAGATTGGTATTGATCCATAGGAAGTGTCACATATTAACACATATATTCCCACAAACGATAGGGATGTTGTCCGTGTGCTCATTACGGATGGCGTGGATTTACTCACAAATCAACCTGGTTCTCTCAGATGAATACACTTTTGATGTTGCATTCCACTTGTAATGTGACATTAGAGATATAAAACTCTTGCGACATGCCCAGTGGTGTTCGGTGTGTGATTTCTTCTCCTCTGTCGTCCCAGATTAGTATTCTTATTGTACCTTCTAAGATACATAAACGCTCCTACATGTATTGCGAACAGATTTAACTGAACACTGAAAACAAATAAAATGCTGATCATAAGTTTTACTATATTCCTATTTTATACAAAATAAAAGCTAAATGTTGGACTAAAACTATGACTGACACAAGCCTCAGCGTGGGCATCGCGCTCTTGATACCACAATATCTTGCCAACACGATTTTCAAAACAATCTCTGGAGAATAATTTTTCATACAATCATCAATTACTAAAATACTGTAAGCCTGTATATATCTCGTCTCGACGTTACATTCAATCCTAAAAAGAAGTTCAGGGGGTGGGGGTGGTAATTGAAGTTATTCAACTTCTTGAAGATGCATTAAGAGAAAGCAAAGAAGAATTAAGTTTTAGCTTTCACGAGACGGACATCAAAGTAACGATTACAATACATCACTATGAATGTATAAAGCATATGCATATTCATCAACTTTGATGTTCATCTGCTGCGCTGTTAAAAATTATAAACGTCCAATTTAAACGCACGTGTTAGATTAGCAATAAGGATACCCTTGCAAAATTATGTTATTGACTATGTCACTAACATTTCTACGACAGTAAGTTATCAGAACGTACTTACGAATGTGTTACAGGAATTGTGTGAACAAGGAGATACACAAGTTTACGCGTCTCATTCCTCGTTTTCTTCCGTCTTTAAGACTATTAAAATCACGATTCACCCTATTTTTGCCCCTAATGATTCATCTCATGTAATCTTCCAAACCGCAATCATACAAAATGAATGTACAAAGTGTGTTTGCCTTTGTTGGAAGTTTTTAGTAAGTCTTGAGATGATTTTTTCGCGTACAACACCTGATTTACTACAAACATTCCGATACCGCTCCGATGGCTTAGTTGTTAGAGCGTCCTCCGCGGAAGTGGTAGGTTGTGGGTTCGAGCCCTGGCCGAGTCATACCAAAGATTTACAAAAATGGCACAAACATATACCTCGCCAATCAACCAAACAATAGACCAACCAACAAACATTTCGATTCTATATCAAGTACAACGTGAAGTAGGTTTGATATAAGGCCGAGTTCAGAATCGATACTAAAATGAGGAACACAATATCGTGAAACCAGGTGCGAGGTGCGTTTTATGGGACGTTCGTTTTCTTGTACGATACATTTCCCATAAATGAAACAAACAACCCACTCAAAAATCCATTTAAAACACTACTAAGAAAAGAATTACAATGATAGTAAGCCTGTGCAGCAAATCCATCTCTTGCAAGAAACATTTTTGAAAAAGACCCCTTCTGTCAAGCTATTGATATACTGCAGTATGAACGCAGACAGAAACCCAAGCATGCTGACTCTAAAATGATGTATACTGTTGTTGTCCCGTTCTCTTCTACTTGAATAGTGAGGCTGGTTTCACAACCTGTTATAAATCAGGTATTTTCCAATTAGATTGCAATTTCACATTCATTAATATGCACAAAGATGTCGTCGTCTATCGTGACAAATATCAAGCTCAAAAGTTGTCCCGAAAACCAGTGTAGACGAATTCAACTACAAAAGAACGCTGCACAAGAGTCTTTCCAGTTCATTCTATCAATATATTTGCATCTAATAGTTGACACATTACAGTCCTAGTCCTATGACGTCTAATGAAAACAGGAAAAATGGCTTCAAAATAAGAAGATCAAGGCGACCTCAAGCTTTCAACAAGAGCTACAATCGTTCATGGGTCAACCAGATTTGTAATAAAGGAAACAATTGCAACACTGCCAATAATTATTATAACGTCTTCAAATGTTTTAATAGAAACCTTTACGCAAAGTTATTAAACAGTATATTGACATACTTCAAAAATGTGATTAATATGAACGATAAACAATATGTCACAAAATTGGTAACGACCAACGACAAGTGTAGTAACTCTGATTACCACTCCTAAGAGAAATGCAAACGCTTATTGAAAAAACATTGATGTCGACACCGTCTGCAGCAGGGGTACAAACAAAAAAGGATGGATGTCAAAAGTGAAAAAGTAAAGATAAATAGTGAAACAAAATCAATCAAAGTTCTACTCATCACACTCGAAATAATTGCACTAACCTACGTTCACAAATCATTGAGGGTCGTTTTGGTAGTCAAATATTAAGATACACACTTCAACACCATTTCGTGCAATTCAGTCTATGAGTACCGGCTATGGAGGAACTCTACTAAAGGTATCTTGAAAAACAAATGAAGTCATGAGTCTACGACTGCAAGATATGCGACTATGGTGATGAGTGTTGACGTGAACAATAGACGTACACGTTATACAAACCCATTCAGTCCCAATTTCAGGACATAACATTAACGTAGCAAGCTGATCCAGTAGATGTATCCAGCGTATCTTCATAAATCGAGGTGGCATGTAATTTTGCTGTATCACTGGCGTGTATTCAAAGTGATCTTAGTTGTGCGGACATCTTATATCCGTTCAGAATTAGACCAAAGATGTAAATCTTCTTGAATACAATTATATTTCTACGCTCAAATCCTCATAGGCTAATGTTTAAAATGTTTCCAATATATTTAAAACTAACGTATGTGACAGTACTGTGTACATCAACATGGCCTGAAATGCATAAGCGCATAACCATCTTCGTTGACAAGCTTACAATCAATCGTACCATTAATCAATCGTTGAATGCTTTCAGAGTCGACAAAATATCACGGCTTTCATTATGTAGCATTTAAGTACCTCCAAACAGATTCACTACGACGAGTGAAAGTGGAAACTCTCATTGTCTCTAGACAATCACAACAAAAAAATACAACAATAAAAGCTGAAGAGGATGATGATTGCCGTCTATAAGATAATAACGACAGTAACATCCGATGTCAAAATGAATACTTGAACACCAGATTTGCAGACCAAAATTATTTCAGTTTCTATTTCCCTCACCACTATTGTAATCACAGATCTATCAGAGGATATTACTGTGGTTGTAAAGTAGAGCATCCTAGTCAAGATGAAAGGTTCGACGAGTATTTGGAAGAAGCATAAACACCCATCCAAGAGTAGACGAGATTGTGTGTGCGATATATAGGCTTGGTTAAACCAAAGAACATTTCGATTAACCCTTGGGGATCTAAAGGCATCTTGACATTGGATACTGCAACATTTGGTTATTATTATCATTATTAAAACAGGTTTATACGTTTTTGTGTACATTTATCGCATATCATTTATCGTGAATATTAAAAGGCGGGTTCTTTTTATATTTCACAGACAATTTATGTCTATTTAAAAACAAACAATAAATTGAAATGCCGTTCGAAGAAATAAACATTTCACATCAACTGAGCCTTTTCCTAAGAATCAGCGGACATACCTGTAATTGCGGGTGTTTCTTCCAAAGAAATAATGTGAAAGTCACTCAAAGGACTAATACGTTAAAAGGCACAACATAACTTATGATACCATGATTCTAGCAAACAACGTTGAGGACAACATAAAAATAGCATGAAATTGTAGAATATGTATACATTTGCGATGTAAATATATTTACACAAATAGATAACGGAAAAACTGAAACACAAAAATAGATAACGGAAAACTTAAACTCTGAAGTTCCATGAAAGAATTTTTCTAAAATGCATAAGACCACATTCCCAAAAAGAATCAGAAGTACAATGGGAGGAAATAGGATCAATTGTGTAAATAAAATCGCAACCGTAACATAAATAACATTTACAGGAATTATATGAGTGAATCAAAATCAGCGTGAATTAATAAATATGAGTTTTCTAATAATTTGGAATCATGTATACTTAGAACACGCTAAACCTTGTCCTATATTTGTTTTCTCTAAAGCTTGCCATCAGCCTCCACTGTAATATATATATTAATCTGTTGTACATAAAGTTGGTTCATTAAGGTAAAAAAGCTCTAAAATGTTCTTGAATCAAAAATGAAAAGACATAACTCGCAGGGTGAATTGAAAAGAGTGTTTAAAAATAATTTATTTGATACATTCTCTTGACTTTTAAAGAAACATTTCTTTGACGTGGACGGTATCGACAAGGGTACATCAATTAAAAAACATGAAGGAGATTTCTTCTGATAAATCTCCGTTACTTTTAATTCATTTAAATTATATATATATATATATATATATATATATATATATATATATATATATATATATATATATATATATATATATATATATATATATATATATATATATATATATATATATATATATGCATAAGTAACATTGTTCCCCCTAAAAACTATTTGCCAAGCCAGTAATTCTTATTAAAGTCTGAAACAAATGTAACTTTATAATATATTATATTTGGATAAACATTGCACATACTTGGTCGGTAGTGTCCTCTTAAACGAGTTTATTGAGCAGTTAGAGAAGTGCCAGGGGTTCTTGTTGTATGGTTCGTCTGGATGATTTCCCACAATTACCTTACTCATAATAAATGAATCCTCTGGCGTACAATTTGTGGCATCCTCTTCACCGTCGTGATATGCACCAAGACTGGAAATAAGAGACACATAAGTCGTATGACTATATACCTGGAAGAAACATTATTATCTCTTCTGATTGCAGTAGCATCGCAACATAAACTTAAGCCTTTTGCTCATGGAACAAACACTTTCAATATATATGTTAGTAATATAACACCAATAAGATAGACAGTGTTATGCATACACCTGTGGGAAATACGTCGATCTTAAAAGGATGGGGAAATCATGGTCTCCAAATTTTCGTTACAATAACATATGCCATATCATTGTATAACTTAATGTATTTTAGTTCATTGGAAACGGAAATATTTTCCACTATCAAGAAGATATATAGATCTGGTAATTGAAACATGACAACAAATTTGAAAACAAACCACATGTATTGTATAAACGTCCGAACTGCTTTTCGATAAATGAGATATCCAATGCAAGACATCAGAATCGCTAAGCGAGTGAACGTACATGCGGGAGACAAATAGGTCGCCAATAGTTGACTTACTTGTGTCCGAGTTTATGTGCCGCTGCACGAACCATCCAAACATATCCATGTCTTTCGACTGCCGACATTCTTTTACCAACATTACATACCTCACCTATAAAGGACACACCTGAAATGAAACAAGAAGACTAGATGCCATAATTACAAACCAAAGTACATGGCTTACCAGATACTCTGATATGGATGGGCATACTATATTGGTTACAAGAACACGTTAATCAGTGATTAATTAATTACAATATGTGTGTTTGGTTAGCAATGCAATGGTACCCAACATACATTGTATTCAGTGTTTTGCAAAGGCGCAGCATATTTACAGCTTTCGCAGCCGAACATCTTCTGGATACATTATCGTAGTCGTGAATGGTGTAGGACGAGAAAGATAAATTAAAAAATAATTACACCCATACTATGAAATACAAGGGAGGTAATTACGTATTGTATTGCACGTTGCACTTCTAATACAAATAACTCATCCAGCTAGAAGCCAGAACAAAGATTGCTTCGCCAAACTAGTTTGTTATACAAATGCTATCATCGTACATAAATGCAAAATATAGTAAAGTATTAGGTATAAATAATACATCTACATACCTCTTGAAATCATTCAGAAAAAAACAGTCCGTTGAATGCATCAGAAAACTATTAACGTATGTGTTATGTAAATTTAAAATAAACTGTGTGCTTAACTTTTGCCCATGGTTGTAAATTGTAAACATATTTATTAGATGATATAGGCAAATATTTCAAGTTATAATACAACATGTGTACGCAATAAGAATTCAAGTTCTGTTGTGTTTATAGTTAGACTAGTGTGTAGGGCAAGTGAAAATGAGTTAGACTAGTGTGTAGGGCAAGTGAAAATGAGTTAGACTAGTGTGTAGGGCAAGTGAAAATGAGTTAGACTAGTGTGTAGGGCAAGTGAAAATGAGTTAGACTAGTGTGTAGGGCAAGTGAAAATGAGTTAGACTAGTGTGTAGGGCAAGTGAAAATGAGTTAGACTAGTGTGTAGGGCAAGTGAAAATGTATATACATAGTGATTTGATACGCAAGTAGTCAATTTCTATTCTATATCGGTCAGTTTGATTCCTCGATCAGAGGTTGCAGTTGTGCTTGTTATAATACGAGTGTAACTATTTATTAAAATTATTCAGTGATATTACTAACGTGCTCATTGACTTCGAATTCAATGAAAAACAGTATTATCGATTTTATGATTATCAGAACGTTATATTCCAGTATAAATGATACGAAACATTGTATAGCTTGGGACTAGAGGTAGAACGCTTACAATTATTTGTTTATAAATTCAGAATAATATATGTCTTTAGAATTTTCATTTTATATGATAAGGAAATTGATAACGAATTGAGTTTACTCGTACGTTTTGGTTTTATTAGTATAATATATATATATATATATATATATATATATATATATATATATATATATATATATATATATATATATATATATATATATATATATATATATATATACGTAATGTTTAGAAATGAATTTCTGCTTATTTCTATTTTTACCTGAATGCTTGCCTCTCCACTCAGCGGTGGTATAATGTCAGCAAAGATGCAAAGGAGAGATTCGTATACAAGTTTACGAAGGTAAAGCGTAGCTGATGAAACCGGTGTCTGTCCGACAAGGTAGACCAACCAATGTCGTGGTAAATCTCATGACATGAGACACGTTAAGTGAACCCAGTTATTATTCTCCCGCTTCTAATTATAACGTTTCTAATTTTGAGAATATTTTTCGGCGGAAAAACCATCTCGTAGAAGAAAGGCGAATTGTAGTAACGGGCGGATATGTGCAATGTATATCTTATCTAACTTTTTCCTGCTAAATATTATATGCAAGTGTTATCAGGGTAACTATCATTTTTGAGGTCGATATAAGTATGTTACCAACATGTTTCTTCAAGTGTCGTGGACTACTGAAAGTTATGCCAATATGTGTGTTGAACTAAGCAAAATATATGATTTTCTTTTTGAGTTTTAGGTCTGGGAAACCACGTCATCGACTACAAGAATATCATTGATTCAATATGGGCTGGGTTAAAGTCAATACGCAACTACCGTAAAGCGTTTGTAAATCAGTGTTCAGTACATAATCGTCTTCCTCATTATCATTATATATATATATATATATATATATATATATATATATATATATATATATATATATATATATATATATATATATATATATATATATATATATACACGCCATTCAGGTATTCGCAGCAAAGAGTCTCATTGCACTGAACAGTTCATCGCCTATATCGTTAAACACACAATAAATACTAACGGACCTTACACTTAGTCATGTGGTATGCCAGCTGTAACAGACTGCTATTTGATTATTTGATTCGGCAGAATTTACAAACATTGTTTGAAGTGTATTCGATAGAAAAACTGTGAAACAATCAGTATGTGATATATCAATGCCGTTGTTCTTTAATTTATGTATTAAATCTTTATGCTTTAAGAGACATCGCAAAAGACCACACATATGCCATACCTGCTATGGTACTTATCAGTGACATGATGAGGTGTGGTCTGAGTATCTAAGCAACAGTGTGTGATCATATGGCGACTTATTGTATCCACATCACATGATTTATGTTTGTTTGTTTTCAGGGTTTAACGCCATTTTTCAGCACACGATAGACTATACATGCGGCCAGTATTATTGGTGGAGGAAGAACCCAGGAAAACCTCCAATTTAACCACCAACCCACGAGAAGCTACTGGCACGCTTTCTCATATAACTACATTAGCCGAATCTTAGACTCGAACCAACGCAGACAGAGGTGACACGGCAGTGATCCGTAACGGAAAGCGCTTTAGACTACACGGCCACTAGGGGCCCCTCACATGATTTATGAGTGGCTAAAATGTTGATTATATCATATATGTATTTTTCAGTTTTTAATATATTTATTTGTTTATTGTTAGTTTTGATACGTATATACAGAAAACTGCCATAAACTTGCGTTGCAGCATCATGTAATGAATTACAAAATTCTGCTTTTTTTCAACATCTGACATCACTACATGTAGCGATCCATTCACGTCAATGTTCCCTAAAGGACATATTGTCTTAAAGGACATATTGATATCGTTAAGTTTTCCTGCACACAGTGACACCAAGATTTCAAATATATTCCAACTGCTCCACGCTTTTTCTTTGTTTGTTTTGCATTGTTATCTAAATGTTATAAATTCGCCAATGACCATCATTATGATTATGATTATTATTATTATTATTATTATTAATAGTAGTAGTATTAGCTACGTAATTTATGAGGTCGCGCTTATTGCTTTTTACGCGAATTGTGCTGCCATATCAACAGTTGAATCTCATCCGAACAGTTAACGTGTAAATTGGAATACAATGTTTAGCACGTTGTATATACGACAGAGTAAATTCGTCAACAGCGTCAAATATATCATAACAAGCTCCTATCTTAGTAATCTAGTCTATACTTTATATAAGGTTATCAAATATTTGACAATCTATTTTACTAGATTCCCATTCTTCACTCTCATAGCTTGTGTTATCTTCGTAATGCAATCGAACAATTATATATTAGGTTGGATTTAAAAATATGGGAAATGACTGGTCTGTTTTATTTTTATTTGTTTATTTATTTGTTGGCATCCGTTAGTCTCGAGAGACGATGGAAGTGCGCTTCTGATTGATGTCCCAGTTGGTGGTTGTGCAGCTTCTGTTTTGGCTATGCATACCAACACAGGATTCACACTCCTTGTTGCACTTGGCAGTTGTGTCTGGTTTGTGTTGCATCTGCTTCTTCTTCCTCCGAGATCGCTTTTCGTCAACTAGCATGCGTAGCTTGTCATCGGCGACTTTTAAACCAGTGATCAGATCATGTCGCCATCTGGGCCTGTCTAGAACAAGCTCATCCTAGGTATTGACATCGATGTCAAGGACTTTTATATCGCGATTGAAGACATCCTTGAAGCGGAGATGTGGCCGTCCGATCGAGCTTTTGTTAGAGGCAAGTTCCGAAAACAGAATGTATTTTTGGATCCGTCCGTCATCCATCCGACGTACATCGCCCAGACATTTGATGCAAAGTTGGTGGTGTTCAAGGTCAGCAAACTGTTGTTCCCAACGCTTTGCGACAGTCTGTACAGAGTTTTTGATGTCTTTCCAACCTGATTGTTGAGCTCAGCATCGAGCGATAGTTTATGGGGTATGGTAGAGCCGAGGTACGTGAACATATTGACTACCTCACGTTCGTAGTTTTTGTTGATGATGTTGTGGTGTCCGCGTTCTGAGCCATCCCATTTGTTTTCTTGATGCTTATGATCAGTCCAAACTCAGCACATTCTTTAGAAACTCGGTCCTTCAGGTGCTGTAACTCATCTTATGTGTGAGTGGCTAAGGCAGCATCCTCTGCAAAGAGCATGTCCTTAATGTGTACTTCACGGACTTTGCTCTTTCCCTTCATTCGTGCCAGGTTGAAAGGTTTGCAGTATGATCGTGTGTGCAGATAGATGCTTTCTATGGACGTCTCAAAGGCATGATTGAGAAGTAGAGCGAAGAAAATGCCGAAGAGACTGGGGGCTGGGACGCAACCCTGTTTCACTCCGCTGTGGATGTGGAGGGGGCGGACGTTGAGACATTGTACTACATTGTGCCGTTCATGTGTTCGTGGAAGCACTGGATCATACTTAGAAGCTATGGATGGAATCCAATCTTCGCCACGAAGAGGAGTTTGTGTTGTTTTCTGAATTTATTATGCAGTTGCCTGCGAGAGCAAAATCATATCAGTTGTAGACGTTTCTGCACGGCTCCTATGTGAGACTCTGGATACACTCTGCTAGAACACGTCTGCATTCTGTGGGCAGGACTCTGGCGCCGCACTTGATGACGTTTGCTGAGATGCTATATTTCCCTGGGGCTTTAACTAAGGACACTTTCTATAAGGTCTACTTTAGTTCTGCCACAGTAAGTTTCTTATCCAGTGGGGCCATGCGCGAATTGTATTCAATTTAGTTTAGGGCAGCGTTATTCACGTGGTTCCCTCTAGAGTACAGTTCACTGTACCTCTACATATTACCCCCATCTGTTTGCTTTTGTCGTGAATAGTATTGCCTGTGGAAGACGTCAGTGGTTCTATCACTTTCGTTGTTGGATCCATTGATTTATTTATGCCATCTTACATGTTTTTGATGTTTCCGATGTCTGATGATGACTTGATCGTCTGTCCGAGCTGAAGCCAGTAATAACTGGCGCACTGCCGTACTAACCTCTGCACCTTGCCACTGGTGGACCTGTATGCCCGTAGAGTCCTCTAGCAGGGGGATCGTTTATATTCTAGGTGAGCACTGTGATGCTATAATATGGCAAGCGTTAGTGTGGCGAAATTAGCCTCAAACTAGTCTGTGTTCTTTGACTGTTTCTCATCAAAGATCTGTGTGGCTGTGCTGTACAAAGTATATCTGATGTGATCCCATCTTTCGTTATCAGTGCCGTTCAGACATTCTGAATCAAATGATTTAGAGTAAGCATAAGTGAATTACTCAGCTTTTGTCTGGATATGACTTTTTACACACGTCAATGCATGGTTTACCCTCTTGCCTGTAGCGGTGTATCTTCTTTGGCTGAAGCTTTATTTTTTAGCACACCACCAACGAGTGGTTAGTGTTGCAGTCAGCGCTGTAGATGGTAGGGGTAAGAAGCACTCTCTTCATGGCAGACCGTCTGGTAACGATTACGTACAGATGGTGCAAGTGTTTGGGTCGGGATGCCTACAAGACACTTTATCATTTAGCTTTGTTTGAACGAATGAATTTGTGATGTTAAGATTCATCTTCCCAATGCAAACATTTCCAAGACGTGCAGGCCAAGAGAAATGGTAAGCACCCAACCTAGCGCTAAAGTCGCCCATTAATGTCAAGTTCTCTACCTTGGGAATTGTGTCGATCTGCGAGTTAAATCCTTCATAGAACTCATCCATGTTACCTGCAGTGAAGCGTTTAGTCTGGGAGTGTAAACGTTGATCAGGTTGACAAGCCTTGTTGTAGTGTGGAGGCGGTGGGATACATGTCATCCCTTTACTTGTTGGCAGAGATCTCTCATCCCCAGCAGCGAATCCAACACCAAACTCTTTGGCTTCGTCAGCGCTCTTTCCTTGGAAAAATAACGTGTAGTTCTCTTCTCTGAGGAACCCGGAATCTGGTAGCCGTGTCTCCTGAAGTACAGCGATGTTGACCTTGAGTCTTTCAAATTCATCATTGATGACAATAGTCTTTCGAACATCACTGATTGCCTGGAGATCATCTGAGAGTCTAGTCCGGTCCGGGTGTTCCAGGTACCTAGATTGAGGATTTAATGTTTCCTTGTTTTGTTTTGGCTTGTTGTTTTGTGGTGCAATACTTCCACCCGTTTTGTGAGGTACTCACTTGCCTTAAGCCCTACGCACTCAGTAAGACAAATTAACTGTGGCAAGTTACCACCTTATTGTCTGAGTTCTCCCCAGCTTGATGCAGGTGGTAGGTGTCCTGTGAGACCTGTTGGTTTTTCCCACCATCGTTAGCAACCCCATGGTGTCCTATCGAGGGCAAAAGCCTGAACAGGGTGATACTTAGAATCAGTTTATGTCCATTTATCTGATTCCCCCACTCCACGCAGCTGGTGGATAAAAGAGAAAGGAGAACCGATTCCTCATGGCACCAGCGACGTCGCAGGAGTTACCGAGATGATACTGAAAACAAAGCCTAGCCGCTTTACGGACTCCATCGTTACTCCCTTAGCCAGTTCCATGAGATGCTATAGCTGCAAGGCAGCGAATGTTTGACGTCAGAGTTTACCTTCTCCTAGATGGTCGAACACCAAAGATTAACGAGCCCCATCTGTCCGAAGCGTCTGGCACTGAGGCGCCAGAACATCGCCTGTCATCCCTTCTCTAGTCCGTTTAAACAGGTTCCGCAGGGCTTAGTCAAGCCACTCGTGAATACCTGGATCTGGATTTGATTTTCAGAGGCTCCAAGGGATTTGGATATATATATATATATATATATATATATATATATATATATATATATATATATATATATATATATATGTCTGTGTGTGTACTAGTTTAACAAATTCATTTTACTGCTCAACGTACCAAACCGACGTTAAAATTATCGATATTTGTAAAAGTTATAATCTCTATGTTTGCAAAGCAAACACAGTAATACCACTAGGGACAATCTGTTACACTCAAGTTGATTACGTAGTTGACGCTTAATTTGTTACTTTTTAAGAGCAAATGACTCCATCAATCAGCTTTGGAGTATACAGCTGGACGGTATTCACTCTTGTCCTACTCTCTCATTCTTTCTCTCATTCTCTAACACACACACACACACACACACACACACACACACACACACACACACACATTAAGACATAAAATATCACGTTAGTATTACATATTTGAAATTCAACATCTAGACTGGCTGGTCTTTAAACGACTTTTGAAACGTTAACTATCAAAAAGGTGGAGTGCGACATCAGTTTAATAGATACATGGCCCTAAACAGAAAATGTGTTGCAGGCATAGATCAGGCTAATTAAAAATTGTTATGATACATGTCGTCCTATCAGGAGAGAGAGAGAGAGAGAGAGAGAGAGAGAGAGAGAGAGAGAGAGAGAGAGAGAGAGAGAACACTTACCGCTTAGGCCCCTTTCACTAACTTCATCTTCAAACATTTTGTACCTAAAATAAACTTATACATCTACAATATGCCTTTGTACAAATATTATGTACATTTACTATATGCCATTGTACAAATATTATGTACATTTAGAAAATGCCTGTGTACAAATAGTATGTATATTTTAAATATGCTTGTTGACACACGGACAAATATGTAATCCTTATTTACTACATGCAGTAACATTGATAACGAAATATTAAAGTCAAAAGTATTAAAAAAGTATTGACAATGTGGAAATAAGTTATTGCCCTTAGGATGAGATAAGAAAATTGGCTTGATTGGAAAACAAGTACATAAGGAGAAAGTTAGATTTAGTAACATTTTGAGTTGTTTATTTATTTATTTATTTAATTATTTATTTATTTATTTATTTATTTTCGGGGGGGATGGCTTCACGGAGTGAGAAAAAGGTTATGTTCGACATCATTATATTAAATATATAGAATATATCAAATGGGTAATGATGTAATATTTAATTTATGAAAGGAGGTTAAACAAATGTTCAATTTTTCGCAAGCCGTGGCTTGTTTAACGAGTATGATAAATTTAATAATAAATCATTACCCATTTGATATTCCTTTCATCACAAATTTAGTTGATACAGTAGCAGTATATTTCCTTTTAAAGAAGAATGAACAATTACGTTAATTCTGACAGACAATTTACCTTCATTTGTTGTGCGTATAAATATACCCAAACCAATTGAAATAGCAAATGACGATTATGCAGTTTTGCAAACTATAAATAAAATATTAGGCGTCCAAAAGAAAGACAAAGTCATTTGTCAACACAAAACTACCAATTCCTCTGATGTCATATTGTTGATACTGTGCACATTACCAGTTAAAGTTGTCATAGACAACACAGTGCCAGTGTTTATCTTGCATTTCCACATCCAAACTAAACATGATATTGTTGCAATATTTGTTTGAAAAGACGATACTGAATGAATCAATACACGTATTTACTGTAGTGTATTTGCGGCCAGATATTTGCAGTTGATTCGGAACATCATATTGTACAGAAGACGAGATCTATTTTATAGTGTCGGATATGCTTTTACTCCGTAAAAATGCTGAGGATAGATAAAGTTCTGTCAGTTGGGGAGACCAGTTTAAGTTTACATTTTTCTGTGAGCCAAGGTGAGTTTATTTACTTCGGAAAGTTCATATTTAAGCCAAACTTGTATATAGGGTGGTTTACATGCTACAGATGTACCTCCACCCCACCGCCACTATCAGCTGAGCAATAGCCTCATATTTACTTGATATTGTTCTTGCCTTAGGGATATGATACGAACACTTCATAACAAACCGCTGTAGAGGGAAATTGGCCATATTGAAACAGACGAGACAATTTGCCTCAAATTCCCGTTAGCGAGTAGAATCAAAAACTGGCGGTCAAAAGTGTACGTCCAGAACAAATATTTCCAGAAGGGTTAATAATGTTTTCCCACGATCGCAGCCCCAGTGCACAAATTTATTGTAAACTGCCAAAGACCGGTGTCGTAGTGATATGACTACAAAACTGTTAAAGCTATGTTAAAGATTCAAACAGGATACACATGCATTTATATTTTGATACAAATGAAATGCCAGTACTGAAAAGTATACACTGATAATATGTTAGAAACGGACCTTTCAGTTCAATGTTCAATGTTTAAGAATATGCTGCACTGAAGTGAAATGTTATTAAAGCATGTCTAGAAATCACTTTTCAGATGAACTCAAGCGATTGTGTAATAAACAACGTTATTAAGCGAGTGTCTAAATTATCTTGCTGAAGATAAAGTTAACATTGCAGACACTGATGACACGTGGAATACAATCAAATTTCACTCAATTTACAGGTGAAAAACATTTCAAAAACATCTTAAAATATATATCCGGTGTACCTTTACCTTCTGTCTGCATTATGCGTAGTACGTTTATGAAATTAATGTTGAACAATGCGTTGTAGTGAAAAGGTAATAATAAAGTAAACCGAGTTCAATATTTGGAAATATTAAAGAGCGTCTTATATATAATAAAAGCTCCATATCCATTAGTGGCCGTATTCATGGTATAATCAATGTACGACAATAAGTTGGTTTTAACCAGTGATGAGTCGCAACACGAAAGAAAACAGCTACGAAATGAAGTGATCATAGGCTGTCATGTGTTTAAGAAAACATCAAATTCAATATATAGTTAGGAGAAATTGACGCGTAATCAGTACAAAATGCCGTTCGAAAGAGGCGTTAAGTCATGAATGCAGCTCATCACAAACGAACAGCCTTATTAAACCCGTTTTGGATGTACTTAACATATATAGACTTTTTGCAGGCGATTGCAAGTGGGATGTCGATTTTGGCTTAATGGCTGCCAGTATTAATAGTAGAGGAAATACACAAATAACCCCGTAAAGAATCCCCAACCCACGAGGAGCTTCTGGCAAGATTTCTCACATACCCACATTGGCCCAGTCCGAGACTTGAACCCAAGCAGAGGTGAGATGGTAGTGGTCCGCAACGGACAGCGCTTTAGAGCACTCGGACACTCCGGGTGCATTAGTGAAAAGGTAATAATAAAGTAAACCGAGTTCAATATTTGGAACTATTAAAGAGCCTCTTATATACAATAAAATCTCTATATCCATTAGTGACCGTATTCGTGGTGTAAACAATGTAATGCACGATACAGAGGAATCTAGAAACAAATATTACAATATCCTTGGTAAAGAGCGATTCCATGTTATGTACATTATACTCCTCAGGAATACTACCATATTGTTTCATGGTGTTTGTCACGAAATTGTATAAGACTATGTTCAATATGTATATGTGGTCAAAAAATCTATTCTTGATTTCGTTACTGCGTACAGCCTTACCGAGGGTAGTTTATTATTTTTTGGGCTTTTTAGTTATTTCGGCATAATGAGCGAACACTCAGCTCATGCTGTATGTGCGAAATTGCCTGCAGTTTAAAGTACCTAGCTGCGCATATCTGTCACAGCTAGGGGTATATAAAGACCAAATTATAAGACAGAAATCACATTACAATGTAGTCTTGTCGGAAACGCTTCCATCCTAAACTGAGCAATCTATCAGGTAAAAGATGTAACAATACATTTAACTTTGTTCTCATTGCTATTTGTATTATGATATAATTCATTGTTTTACATATTAGATGTTTAGTATTTATTATAAAATCTATAGAATAAATACATAGGTTAGGCAGCGCCATTTTATCAGAAGTACTATATTTTGTTTCATTAGTTCTTTTGTATCTGAACATAATTGAGTTCAATTATACGCTGCATGCTTAACGTTAAATGTACATGGATAATTATTTCATGTGCGCGCATGCGCTACATATATGTGTGAGAATACTTGACCGTGTCATATGTATTACACGGTTCGGTTGTTTTAATTTTAGCTGAAGTGTTGTGCTGAAGTGTTGTGCTGAAGTGTGGTGAAGTGTTGTGCTGATGTGTTGTGCTGAAGTGTGGTGACGTGTTGTGCTGAAGTGGTGCAGTGTTGTGGTAACTGCGTGTGTGATGCCATGTTGTGGTGACTACGTGTGTGGGCTTGTCTATGCTGACCGTGTAATGCCCGTGTGTGGTGCCTGTGTATGGTGCTTACGTATGCTGCATTTATGTATGCTGCGTTAGATGTGTAGATATATGGTATTTATATATGATTGCGTGAGGTGAAGGTCACGACTGTTAGGTTTGACTCTGTGTAAACGGATGTACTTCCTGACGTCAGACGGACGCCAGGCTAGTAGCAAAATACTTCAGCAAGTAGTTTACATTTATTCATTCCAGTCTCGTCATATGGACGACGTATTATTTATTTAATATCTTCTTTGCAGTCTCGTTATATGAACGACACCTGCATAATTTCATTCTACACAAATCTCGTTCCATGAACGAGAACTTCAGAATTTAGGATTCACGATTGCATATGTCTCGTCATATGTACGACGTATTAATTATTTAATATCTTCATTCTAGTCTCGTCATATTGACGACGCATTATCTTTTCATATTTGCATCTATCTCGTTATACGAGCCTTTCATATATATTCATATTTGTAAATTCATTCATATACTTATTTTTTGTCAATACGTTACTGAAATTCATAGTTCCATGTTAGGAACATTTATTTAAATAGATCTTTCTTATATTTTGTAAAATATTGGTGTCAGAGTTGATTTTTAAAATTGCGTTTATAAAATAAACATCTTATTAACGCAGTTGCGTTCCGTGTCTTCACTAATCCAGTCCCGACTCGGTCTATCTTGTGACAGTGTTCATCTTTTATACCGTATTTAATGTATCTTTACGCATTGGGAAGAACATCAACATATTTACTTTAGGAAATGTACACTGTAGAGAAAACAATTACAGTTTTCTTTTGTGAGTTACGACGTGACTTGAAAGTATTAATATTTAATGAGAAAATAAAAAATAAAATGTGTATTTGTTGACCATTAATCTAATCCCTTGAGTACCATATTTCACTTCATATTGGTGGATTCGGTGTTATATATGGCGGTCATCTACGAACCTCGTAAAGAGCATTCCATGGCTGAATAATTTCTTTTGTTTCACATCGGTTTCCTTGTCCCATGTTTCTATATCATGAAGATAGCTAAATCCATCTACGAGATGCAACCCAAATGAATTCACCACTCTCGAGTTGAAATTCATGTTTCGTCTATACGCAAAAATACAAACAAAAGTAGGACATATGATGTTGAATTGAAATAGCGGTGCAAACTGGCTTGTAATCGAGCTGATAACGCATATAAAGTATACAACAGTGGTTGTGATTCAGTGAAACCAAGAAAATGATAGTATTTGCCATGTTTAAATTATTCGTTTACCCAGTCCATCAATGTTATTATAATAATTATATTAATTATATTATGTTCTGCATACAAAAAATGCAACTGTGCTGCTGATAAGAAACTAGTTTTATGTGTTGCATTGTTGGTGCTATCTGAAAATATAAATCATCTTGCAATCGAGTTGGAACTAAACGATCTTGTTGCCGTCTCTCTTTAGAATAATGAAAAATGTTTCTTTCTTTTTCTTCTCGGTGACAAAACTTTCCTGACAGAATGTATATATTTTATTCCGTTAAACATTTATAATAAATCTATGCACTATTAACTTCATATCGAAATCCGTTGGTGAGCGGAAGATTTTCTGTTTAATAATCTGGAATTTACGCAGAAAGGGGCGGATATCATTTGTGAAATGTCAATAGCAGCAAACATTTGCAGGCATTTAAAGTTACTTCATCTGCTGTAATAGATGACGTAAATTAATGTGTGTGTTTTACAGATAAAACATGCATTCAATCAAAAGCACTCAAGGACATGCAGGTATAACGAGTTGACAAAATGTTTACCTTGAAAATGATAAATTCACTAAGGATAACGATGATACGTATACTGGTATCTTCTATTCCTTTGTAGACGATATTTACCTGTGGCACAAAAGAAGTAAGTCTTTAGGATTTGTTATAATTTACGATTTTAAAATAAAGCTCAACTTAAAATGTGTTATTTCTAGTTTTTATTAAAGACATTACAAATAAATGTGCAGAGTTATTTACTTTTGGCTTAAAAAGAATGTTTCTATTTATCCAGAAAGATGAATACATTTTAAACCAGACACTAACAATATCAAAAGATTGTTCGTTTTGTAGACGCCACCACTTACTTGAACGTCTGCTTCGAATTTCCAGACATGTTCGTTATGTAATAAAAGGTATTTAAAGAAGTTGTTGGAGAAAATATGGAATGCACCTGTTTACAGATAGACCTACGCACGAACGTTGCATTTATATTATCTATTAGTAACAACAAGACACATATTAACAATGTCTTAAAATGTTCTTATGTCCTGCTGGGTCACGCATATGTCCGTTTCAATTCATCATTTGTGTTCATTAAAAGATATGTCTGAAAATTAAATGAATATTCTGTTCTTTAGTTGAAAAATCATTACTTACACCGTTCATAATGTGTGAATACCATGCTTCTATCTTTTTTGCCGTAATACGAGTTCTTGTTAGTAGATGAAGTCTATGTACAGTAGAATAATAGCTGTAATTAGATATGAAAAATATTGTTTATTAATGTGAAGGTTTGTTTGTTCGTGTCAATGCTGACAAAAAGAATATATAGAATGCAGGAACGTTTGAGAAGTGATCATAGTTTCAATAGATATATATATATATATATATATATATATATATATATATATATATATATATATATATATATATATATATATATATATATATATATAGTGGTAAATGGGAACGCGGTTAGGTTGATAAATAAACGTGGGCGTGTGGATGTTTAGAATTACACACACATTTAGAGAGAGAGAGAGAGAGAGAGAGAGAGAGAGAGAGAGAGAGACAGACAGACAGACAGACAGACAGACAGACAAGAAATCAATAGGTTGTAGGGTGAAATTTCATGCAAAGAGACCACTTACTAGTCCCATAATCCTGAATCTATCAGTACGGCGACCTTGACGAAGTAGATTTTCGGTAACTGCCGGGATTTATCTGGGTCTATAATTGCAGCGAGAAAATATAATCGTAATATTCTGCAGTCTTCAAAAATAAACATCGATACGTATCATTTTAATGTACAATAACTTGACATGATTGTCTTTAAAATTGGTTACATGAATAAATATAATATTCATCTTTGTTTTAGTTATAGTCGTAATTGATATGTAATTATAACATTAAATAGATATTCATCAATAAAACTCAGTTGATCATTCTCATCTTGATTTATCTAGCATTCTTCATGTTTTCAAAGTATCGGCTTTCGCAGATCTCACCTCTTTTTCCACTCTTATATAATGTTGATTCATTCATGCCAGGTAACGAAGCGATTGCTGGTGATAAGTGTTTTTGTTTATGCTGTTCCTGGAAACGTCGGGAAAGAGTCATACGTTTCTGTTCTTTGGTTTTCTCCATTTCATAAGCAGCATCTGTAGGATAATTATTTGTTATCAATTGCAAATATCATGACCACATTTTAATTATATTTATTGTATGTTGCCAATGTAGTTGACTGTTACAGTCCTTAAGATAGAATAGTGACTTAAAATAAGTTCCGTCAAGAAAGAAGTGTGTTACTCATAGTGAGCAATAAGTAATTTGGGTCGTTCTAATTTTTCTTCGAAATCACGAGAAAAAACAAATCATAATTATTAGTCATACTTCATTAGATAAATTCAAAAGAATAAAATTAAACCTTTCTTCTTCTTAAAATCAAATTAAGATGCAAAGATTGATTTAAACATTTTTTATGAAACAATAATAGAACATTTCAAACCTTTGTTTTTGACTGAATATTCTCTTTGGGTGAGTGTTTGGTCCTGTAGAACATATTTTCTACCGAGAGCACCTGGTTCGTCATACACGTTTCTAAATGCGACATCGGTTTCCGCTGGTTGAAGTTCGTAATCTCTGTTTCCTATTCGTACGTTTCCGTTCTAGAACGTAGGTGACTTTATATATCGTATAATTGGTCAATAATTTCCAATGTTTCCTTTCATTAGCAAATATTTTAATCCATTAAGCTTTCATTTTAACCGTTAGAGGATGTAATATGACACGTAGAAGAATACTACTTCTAATAACATACTTTCTTAATATATAGATTCATGAAATTTAGTAACAATATCTACTATGTGAAATGTGTGATTAACTATGTTTATATATATATATATATATATATATATATATATATATATATATATATATATATATATATATATATATATAAAGCACTAGATATAGAGTATTGATGATTTTTTATAATTTGTTTCTATACTTATGTGTTATCCAATCCATATAAAGTTTATGATACATTATACGCTATTAGCAAATAAATAACTGCCTTCATTTGTGTAATACCAGCATCATACGTGGCTTAATGGAATCATATCTACACATATAAATGGTACAAAACTGGACTTCGGAACTTAATAAAATTGCAAATTTAGTTCAGCCGGTAAAAGGATTAACATCATGTTTAATTAATGGTATGCATACTTGTACCAATACTATTGACATAACATTTAGTAATGTATCATCTTTTAGGACACATTTCATGATAGTCATTAAGAATGATAAGGAATTGCCAAAAAAGCATTACATAAATAAAAGAATGTAGGCTCTAATAAACAAGAACAAAGAAAGTGAGGAAAACAAATAGACTGTGCAAACTTTCAACGAATAATTTTTATTTCTTTGGAAACAGATTGTAAAAAGGAAAAGCAACTTATTTGTAAGAATCAAATTAAAATCTAATCCAAGAATAATCCACGAATTTAGGAAATTATTTCTGATATTCCAGTTCGAGACCTGTTGTAAAATGCAAGATGGAATAGATTACGCATGCTGAAATCTCTTTGTGCTAATCTACAGGTCCTTGTTAAAACACAATATCCGGTGTTGAATACCTAATCAAATTTGAATAAACTGTCTTTCTCCAAGAATTCTGTATGAGCACATCACTTATTTCCAGCGATACGAATTAATCATTTAAATTCCAACTGGTCTGAAGAAAAGTTAACATAGGTTAAAAAACTACTAGATACAACCGAAAAAAACCTGTGCTAACATCAGGTCTAAATACCCAAAACAAAACATTTTATTAAAACAGATTATATCGTTTTTTAAAAGCAGTTTCGAAAAACAATTTCCAAATTGCGAGATCGTCGAGTTACCTGATACTTTTCATCTCACATACACTTAACAAGACCACGACAAGAACACATCAACTTCCTTAAATAATAATAGTTGTTTACTCCTAATTCACTAGTCCCATGTTGACCTCGACAATAATTAATAATTTTAAAATAAATATAAAACCTGTTTATGTGTCTGCCACTAACCATTAATCAAGGTCATGATATAAGTCAACATTACATGTTTACCAAATACAAGTTCAGGTCAACCGATTGTCTGCAAGAAAAGTCATCTCTAAACAATAAAGTTACATTACAAAAGCCTGTAATGAAAATAAATAACACTGAAAAACGAATCATTATAATATATGACATCAGATATACGTAACAATTGTCAAACTGATCCTTACGACTATGTAATGATGAACCGACTACCTATTGCTATCATTTGAGGCTACATTAATTTAAACAAAATACCCAACATAATATTATTGATGTGGAGTTATATATATATTGCACAATCTCTCTCTCTCTCTCTCTCTCTCTCTCTCTCTCTCTCTCTCTCTCTCTCTCTCTGTCATGTATAGATATATTGCAAGATAAATGTCATGTCGGAAACTATATTATTATTGATTATCTGGATAAGGTTATTAAATTTAACGCCATTTGAATTGCATTGAACGTATAGACATTTCACAAATTCTTCTTCTTCTTCTTCTTCTTCTTCTTCTTCTTCTTCTTCTTCTTATTGTTATTTATTATTATTATTGGTATTATTATTATTATTATTATTATTATTATTATTATTATTATTATTATTATTATTTTGTCATACCTAAGCCCATAGGCACAAACAAACATTTTCACACAACATCTGATACTAAAATATTAATAATACAATCTGTACCCAAGAACAATTATTTATTAATTACGGCTATACTGAAGTGAAAAACTTCTGTCAATATTTGATATTACTACTGACGATTTTATTTCTAGATGACTGTGTTCTTTTTCTAAGCAAACTATAACGGCTGCTAACATTGTTATTCAAAAAATATCCTGGCGGACTAGGGCACCTCTCACAACCCCCAAAAAATCGAAATCCATGTTTACGTCGTTGCAGAAACTGAAGAAGAAAAAAAACGATGGAGAAAAGAGATGTAATACAGATTGATACAGACTGGGTTTCCACCAGACTCACTATTCATGAACAAATCTATGAAGCCTCGAAGAAGAACGTCACAAACATAGTTCATTTAGCCTAATTGTTTCAGTACAGTACTAAGATCACGGAAAGTTCCAGCTGCAAAGAGCTATTCGATATTATTAACAAACAAATGTCAAGGAACAAATGTTCAGTACTTCCAACTCCCTTCACTTCAGTAGACCTTCCATATCTGATGGCAAATTTGTTCCGTTACAACATACAAACCATTAGAGATAAGCTTGTCAACACACTTTTCAATTGACTCGTCGTCACCATACAGTTGCAATACAGAATTTCAGCAACAACCGTTAGCAGCAGTTGGACCTGTCTATATGGATTTAGTACGGACAATCGTGATGAAGAGTGCACCAAAGTCATGTGAACTTGATCCAATTCCAGCATCATTGATGCTTGAGTGCTTAGATCCAATATGGCCTTCACTAACTAATGTTATTAACACATCTATCTCCTCAGGGGAATTCCCATCATTTTAAAAACTGCCATTGTAAGGTTTCTGCTGAAGAAACCAACATTCGACCTTAATGATTTAACGAACTACCGCCCAGTTTATAATCTCCCGTTCATTTAAAAAATCTTTGCAAAGGTTGTTCTTCTAATCCAATCTCATCAGAATTCAAGCAGTCTTTTTACAATGTACATGCTGCTTATAGCCTTTCCCACAGTACTGAAACTACTCTTCTGAGAGTAGTAAATGACATTCTCTCTGCTTTGTATACCAATATTTAGTACTTCCACCATCTCCAGCACGTATTTGGCATTCACAATACAGCCTCACAGTGGTTAAAGTCCTACTTAGTCAACAGGACACAAACTTTATCTGCATATGGAATACACTCCAGCAAAGTTGATTTGTTGTGGTGTACCACAGGGGTCTGTTCTTGAACCTTTGTTCTCTTCATTCTATACACTCAGCTGCTCTCAAGTGTTATAGATCATCATCCATTGTCTCACTAATTGTACGCTGACGACACCCAAATATACAAATTTAGCCACCCAATTGAAGTTGATGATGCCATCCAAGGAGTAGAGAGGTACATTTCTTCTGTCAAATCATTATTGACATGTAACAAGCTGCAGATGAATGATGATAAAACTTAGGCCATTCTGATCACAACACAGACTTTTTCATTCACATCCGTAACCTTAAACAATAGATATCAGCAACACGAATTTTAAATAGACACCGTCAGTATGAAACCTAGGTGTTACTCTTGACAGTACTCTCACATTGCACCAACATGGCATGAACATATACAAGGCAGCCTGCATATTATGAGCTGACATTCAGCAGCTAAATTCGCAAATATCTTTCAGTTGATGCCACTAAAACATTTGTGTGTTCATTGGTACTTTCAAGACTGGACTACTGTAACTCAATAATGTCTGTTTCAATATCTACTCCAGAAACCTTAAACGTTCAATACACAGTCGTTTGAATCATCCTTAGAGTACCATGATCAGAGCCCACCTCCCCGCCGCTCTGTACTCTACACTGCCTATCCATTCGATCCAGAATCAAACAAAAAATGTGTTCTCTGTGCTGCGTTTCACTGACGGGCTTCAGTCCAACATACTTATCTGACCTCGCTATGTGTACACACCAGCAAGACACTTACGCTCCTCTTCTGACAATCGGATACACATTATTACCAATATGAAGACGAAGTCATACGAACAACGTTCTTTTGTATACTAGGGCTCAGCAAAGTGGAATGAAATTAGACATAAAGACGCAGTGATTAATTTCAAGAATGCTCTTAAAACTCACCTTTTTCGACTGCAAGAACAAACTTAAATACCAAATAATGTTTCCTACCTTAAATATTTGTAGCACTTTTATGTTTTCTAATTTCATGGAGTAGGAGGGAGGGCGAATCGAACAACTTTATAGAAGCGTTTATTTGGCAAACCAAGGCTTCCTCCAAAATCGTAAAAAGATTTTTACCCCATAGCAGAAGAGGGAGGGCGAATCGGACAACTTTATAGATGCTTCTATTTGGCAAACCACGGCTTCCTCCAAAATCAAAAAAAAAGTTTCCTTTGGAGACGCAAAGTCGTTGTCGCGCTCTCTCTGCTGCTATGGGGGTAAAGATCTTTTTACGATAATTGTCTTTTAACAGAGTAATTTGTAAAACCTCACCTCGTAAACCAATTAGATTATTGGACTGGCCAGTGAGTTTAAAATTAATTCTCGTTAATGAATCATTGTGACATCGCATATAGACTGGATTACTTAGATTTTCAATGATTAGAAACCCAGGAGGAGCTGTTGGTGTAAATGAATATAAAATATATCCCTGCTGAGCTTGATTTGAACTTTCGAGATTTATTTGGTAACTTCCTTCGATAACATCACATACTAAATTCACTGCAATCACCGAGGATATATTGACGTTTTGAGGAGCGATATGTCGTCCACCACCATCTGGGCCATTATTATGTTTGATGATTGTTGTTTGTGTTTGTGCTATTTTCTTCCATTCGGCGAGTATCAGAGAAAAGTTTTCTTGAATAAGATCATTAACAGATTTTTTTTTAGTTCATTTGCGTTATACCCAAGAAACTTGAAATCGGGTAAATCAGCTTCTGTGATGTTGTAACCGGTTAGGAATTTTTGTTTATCTCCATTCTTGTCATTAATTATTATCTGAACTATTCGTTTGTTGATATATTCCATGTCGGATATAAGTTGATTTTAATATCTCAACATATTTTATAATCTCGATGCGTGAACTTGTTATATCAGAGAGATGCTCCTGGAAACTTTGTCGTAGTCTCTCTAGTTGTGTTTATGTAATTGATTAATCTCTTTAAAATAATCAATTACATTATTTAGAGTGAATACAATTGCAATGGATGAATCAGGAGTTTTCTCA
The DNA here is from genome assembly GCA_030141615.1 of Unio pictorum. Taxonomy (NCBI): domain Eukaryota; kingdom Metazoa; phylum Mollusca; class Bivalvia; order Unionida; family Unionidae; genus Unio; species Unio pictorum. The sequence goes on along the minus strand of JARLTB010000148.1, from coordinate 2,236,997 downwards.
AAACCAAATTCCCATTGCATGGTATTGTTATCGAGAAATGTGAATCTATCAGTTAATTTTGCATTTTTTATACCAGGTAAATAATTTCGATATGATGGAGCAATTTCGTGGTATGACTGTACATCTGTGACATAATCAGATTTTTTAGGTTCTGGTATTTGTAAAGATGTCCCATGTGGGATTTCAGGCCAACCCAGTATTGTCCTAATAGAACTCTGATAGATATATACGATATATCCGGGGGAGTTTCTGGCAGATGTTAAGTGTTGGTTCACGAACTGTTATAGCGATTTTCGATTCTTTTCCAGTAATGGATTTTAATTTATTATTGATCTGTTCGATTTGGTATGACCCAGATGGTAGCGAAACAACGTTTCAGTCTGGAGTTCCGTCTTGTTTATTCTTACTCGCAAACACCACGGAATTATTCGGTTGCTGACTACCGAATGGTACTGATCTGATATTTGGCCAACTATGGTATACTCGTGCTATTTTCTTAACTGAAACCGCAGTAGGGAAATTCACACTGAATTCAGGATTCGTTGAGGTTATTGATATCATGCAACTTTTCACCGGTGTGGTATTTTCCGCTATTCACTGAAGTAGTTCTTGCGAGGTTACATTTTTCATAACAAAAATAACTACAACGGCAAATGATCGCATTTTAAAAGTTACAAAAGGTACCAAATAAAATTTATTTGAGTGGTTAATCAGTTATCGTCAGATTCCTGACATAGTTTTTGCATCATTTTAGCATATTTTTTTTCTGAACCTTTCACGTTCAACTCTACGCCTTTCAACATCAATTCTATGACATTTCTCTACGATTCCCCAATCGATTATTAAATAATACTGTTTGACACCCGTATGTAATACATTAACAGGAATCTTATTATTCTCTATTTCCATTTTTTGATTATATTTAAAATTATCATGAATAATATCATCAAATATTTTTTTCAGAATAAGTATTTAAGAAATACTCAAAATGATTCCATCTATCAGAAAATATTAATTCTGATTTAGGATCAGGAACTGATAAATATCACCATTCATAAGAATCCTTCCATTTAGAAGAATCATTATAACATACACATGTGTATTTCTCCATTTTCATTTAAACCCAAATCTCCATCATCAACTTGATATTCAATTTTAAGCATTCTTATACATACCTCATCGGATGGAAAAACAGCAACTCTTTTGCGCGTCAAATTAAAGAATATTTTCTTATCCCCGAGCTCTGAAATCGTATAATATTCCTCGCCTTCGGTGAAAAATCCCTTAAGCATTTTTTGACATTTTTATCATTTCAAATTTTAAGAACCATCCCAATGACACACCGAACTGACCATCAGTTGCAATGGTAATTATTTTCATCATGATAAAATGATGGAGAAAGTTCGAAAAATTATAATTATATAGGAAATTTCGAACTTTCTCCATCGATGATAGAACTGTTAGATCATCATTCTGTGTTATCGTATCGTTAGAACCATCCATTAACACTCCAAACATAAAATAATGTGATCACCTGTCGCCGTGGTAATTATTTTTCATCATGATAAAATGATGGAGAAAGTTCAAAAAATTATAATTATATAGGAAATTTCGAACTTTCTCCATCGATGATAGAACTGTTAGATCATCATTCTGAGTTGTCATATTGAGAGAACCAACAATTAACACTCCATACATAAAATTTTAACATCGTAGAGTGATCCTCTACTGCAGTAATATCATTCCCGCCATATAAACCATTATCTATTATTGTTGGATTGGATATCTAGAAAATCCGATCAAGGCCAGACCGGATAGTATAGAATACAATCACTTCGTTCTGCGTGTTTTTTATTATCTGATCATAACTCTGCACCAAATCCCCTATAGATCAATTTGACTTTCTCGATATTTTAAATTAAGTCACCTTTTCTCCCTAGAAATTCAGGGAAAATCTCATTGAAATGTTTCATTAACAATTCATATGTACCGAGTTGTAATGGGTTATGTAACATCCCATTGATGCTCCGTATGAGATCAGATCAGTTTACCGGTAATGTTATTTTACTCAAATCTGCTGGGACGATATCAGGCAGCGATTAACACATCAATAATATCATGGACTATTTCAATTTGTTCTCGTGGTGAGATTTTATCACCGCGGAAAGACTGTGCAATGATGGATTTAACCGAATTGAATTTATCAACGATGACTCGTTGTGCTCGTTGCAGCCGTGATGAGTTCTTGTTGAGTTGTTCTATTGTATCATTGCTGAGTTTACTAACATCAGTGTAAAATATATTATTGAGGTAAGTTAGTTTTCTGATATGGATCTAACCGCGATTCTGGGTGGTATTTGTAGTATGACATCGAAGACGTTTGCGGAGAATTTTCCTCGTGGGATTCACTCGATTGCGCGATTATCACCCCGATAGAACTCTTCAAGAAGTCATAAACGACTGGACTTATGTTAATCTCCACCAATAATATTTTTGTTTTGTTGCGTTTCTTCTCGAGCCACGTTTCATACTCGCCCAGGATCGTCTGTATGATTTCATATCCTGAATTTTTCATGGATGCGATTAATCTCAGCGTAAAGTAACATTTGGAGTTGTTCTCATCGATGATGTTGCTGATATACGCATATCCGTAACTGGAATTTTCCTCATCAAAATTAGGAGCGCGAAAGAACTCCGTTGAAGTTAGATTTCTCTCATTGGATTTTATAACTTCGATGATATCATCGTGAGTCAGTGCTAATTCAACTAGAGATTTTGACAAACTGAATAATGAATTTCATTGATATTTCTGAAACGATGCAACGCTTGTTTGGTGGCTTCAACAGATCCTAGTTGTTCCGAGAATACCGCAAGATACTTAAATCGATCATTGATGATGGAAACTACATCTTCCACTGTTAGATTGTATATGACATTAACGTCGTTAAATACCGCATTGACATCCGAGAAATCTTTCTGTTTTTGAATTGGGTCAGTATCCGCGTGATAATATTTCACTCGATAGTTTTGATGCTGAAGTTGCTTGGCTAGATTTTCTACAGAATAATCTCCGCAGCGCTTATTATGTGAAAAAAAATAACACGATTTCCATCCGCGAGGACATCTCCACAATTAATTTTTTATTGAGGTCGGATTGATAGTCATTGATGATGAATTCATATCGGATCGTCTTAAAATATCTCTGAATAACATCAAATCATCACTGTTGGCATCTGCGTCTCACACAATCACTCGATGTGCCGTGGTTACTAACCCAACAAACCTCTCCCAAGTGGTTTTACTGGACTGCAGCGATGAAAACATCTGTCTAAGGATTCCATGCCATTCATCGACGACGATCATATTTGGAATCCCTCGTACGCGACGGATAGATTCCACATGTGCAATTGCTCGTCGTCGATCTCTCAGTGGAAAAATAATATCTCCGGAGATTTCATTGTACGATTCGAGATTATAATTCGATCGGGTTATCTCCGTGAACGTCTTCCTGTATGACAAATATAACACAGATTGATCGGGTATTATTGATTTCCAAGCTGACTCAGACTTCCCCATTCCACATGCAGAACCATCCATGTAGTCTTCGTTGAGAATGATTTTACACCCCTGGCCTGATTTGTGTGTTGGGGTTTCAGTATATAATACATCATGAATTTTATCAGAAAATTGCCCAGGATAATCAATCCTTCGATAATTTCATTTTGTTATATATTTCAAATACTCTTACTGGTCATCACTGATGATGTCATCGCTGATGGTGATCGGAATTGTTATTTTCTTACCGTGTTTGCGGAAACATCCCACGTGATAACAATCTGAATACACCACAGCGTAACAATCAACGCAGGTCTGTTCCATGTAATTATGAATTTCATTGTATCCATGGCGCCGCTGACAAATATTACAATAGCATCCTGGTTGCCTTGATAATAAGATCATATTTCCACTTCCGCCCGCTATTCCAGTGATCTGGTCTGGTTGTCCTGTTACGGCGATGGAGATTTTAGTAATATCAGCCGCGGGAATTTCTTCATTGCGGAAATTCAAATAATTTTGATTGATAGTAATTTCCACATCGGTGATTTTCAAATACCGCGGTTGGATACAGCATGGATAAACCAATAAATCTGCGGCGGATGTTGAACTCTCATGGATTAGTTTTTTAATCCGCGAATATAATTTTGCTGACCTCGTATTATTGAGTTTGATGCTATGAAGACCTGCTTGTAGATCAATACTCCAGGTGGGATTATCCTCGGTGGATTTCTTTATCAGCGACTTATGAGTCTCAAAATCAACCGGAGTGGATTTCGCTAACACGTGATACCCGCTAGTTGTTTCGGGCACATAAATATCATCAGTGAAACTCAAAGAATTTCCATTGAAATAATTGACGATTTCATCCACGTTTGGTTTCTTTGAGTCAATATCAAATACTGGATATCGGAGTCTCCACCGAGGAATAATTTCAATGACCGCAGACTCACCTGTAAAATCCATATCATCTTATATATATATATACCATCAGATATTGAAGTTCCACTGAAGAGAAGGCAGTTGGAAGTAGTGAACATTTGTTCCTTGAGATTAGTTTGTTAGTAATCTCGAAGAGCTCTTTGCAGCTGGAACTTTCCATGATCTTAGTACTGTACTGAAATAATTAGGCTAAATGGACTATGTTTGTGACGTTCTTTTTAGAGGCTTCATAGATTTGTTCATGAATAGTGAGTCTGGTGGAAAACCAATCTGTATCAATCAGTATTACATTTCTTCTTGCCATCGTTTTATTTCTTCTTCAGTTTCTGCAATGACGAGAACAACATGGATTTCGATTTAAATTGGTTGTGAGAGGCACCATAGCCTGCCAGGAAATCTTTTGTTAGCAGCCGTTATATTTTGTTTAGAAAAAGAACACAGTCATTTAGAAATATAATCGTCAGTAGTAATAACAAAATATGGACAGAAGTTTTTCACTTTAATATAGCCGTAATTAATAATTGTTCTTGGGTACAGATTGTTTTATTAGTATTTTATTATCAGATCTTGTGTGAAAATGTTTGTTTGTGCCAATGGGCTTAAGTATGACAAAATAATAATAATAATAATAATAATAATAATAATAATCATAATCATAAGACGAAGAAGAATATGAAGAATTCGTGAAAGGTCTATACGTATAATGCATTACAAATTTTGTTAGGTTTAATAACCTTATCCAGATAATCAATAATAATATAGTATCCGACATGACATTTATCTTTCAATATCTATACATGCGAGAGAGAGAGAGAGAGAGAGTTAATCCTATAATCTTATGTTTGTGGTTTTGCCAAATCATACGTACATACATGTAATTTCGGCCGATGGCCTATCTTACTAGCAATTATTATTATTTTTAGTAGTAGTAGTAGTAGTAGTAGTAGTAGTATACACTAATTAATTCAATTAGATATTTTAATTTTCTTGATCAGAAATATAGTTAAAGAAAAAGGGAATAAATGAAATAACAATGATATCTGATGGCATATATATACAGTTTAAGAAGTTTTCTTTCTGAAGCTTATATTCTATTTAACCCTACTATTTTACTTTACGAATAGCAGAACATGGGACTATGAGTATGCGACTACCTCTGTCACGTTTTTAAGAAGCACAGCAAAAATTGAAACTCTGACTCTGAGTCACGTTTTAAATTGGACAACAGAATGCAGGACTGTGAGTACACGACTACCCCAGTCATGTTTTAAATAGTACAATAGAATGCGGAACTCTGTTGGACTGCCTCAAGCATGTTTTAAATACCGCAAAGAAATATGGGTCTATGAGTATGTGACTGCCTATGTGTACTGTGACGTAAGCGGTAAAGGAAAAACTTTTACAAAAGACATTAGAACTGTACTTGGTTTGACTTGGATAGTTTAGACAGGTTCTTGCAAGAAGAGAAAATACACTTGGATATAACGCGTAGTATTGCATATTTCAGCAGAAATCTGAATACTAATTTCTTCATCTATAATTCATTCTGAGGGACTATACACTGTATGATTAAAGCTAGCGTTACTGTCTTTTTTATTTTTATTTTTTCTCTTTTCAAAACAAGATTCGCATTTCTTTTTAAAGACGCAGGAGTTAATTCTGTTCGTTTCTACAACATTAAGTTACTGTGAATTGATTATTTTCACGAGTATCAATATTTTCTAAAATCGAATTTCCTTCGAACTTACATTCCTGAACTGGGAAAGGATCACAGTATTTTCCACATACAAAAAAACTATCTTGTTTGCATAGACATAAGTCCTACTGTTTCCGTAGAAAATATCATAGTTAGGTCTTTAAATTTGTACCTTTTAAGAAAGCACGAAATCTACACATTTTCGCACTACAAATACAGGTGAGTTCATAGCAATATCAGAAATAAATCCATATTATCTACATACCAGCAATTTATTAGTATCGTTGTTTAAATATTTTAAAATTTCAGTCACATTATAATTGTAGTCTGAGACAATGTTTCCTTTTTGGCAGTTAGATGCAAATTAACTAAAAAAAAGATTATATAATGCAATACGATATACCAGATTAAACTATTTCTTTTTATGATAAAACTGTTGTGAATGAACAGACTTGGTGACAGAGGTAGATGCCATAAAACTATTTTGTTAACGTCAATAATATGAATGAAATACAATTAAATGTTTCAAGCGTTTGATATGATCATCTTAGAAATGGATGGTTCAACAGTTCTAATGCCGTCGGTCTCTTTGATGCTTCCTGTTGGAACGTTTGACTTAGCAAGTCCGCTACATGTTGGGACACCGTAGACGGTAATTGATATTTGGGATATACTCCGAGGCCGATCTTGAAAATGGCCGCACTTGTCTCAAACTCGTGCCAGGGAGGCTTCATTGTAATCATCTCTACAACCGTACACCCAATACTCCTGGAATACAAGACCAGTAGCAAACTTAATTAATTGAGAATAAATATTAAAGACGACTGCCAGTTACTCATTTACAACTTTTGTATTAAATGGTAATGTTAAGATGTATTATGAAATATTTTATGTTTATATAAAGCAAAATCCAAGCTTAAGCGATAAAAATAATGACATAAACAATCAATGTATTATTATTATTATTATTATTATTATTGTTATTATTATTAGAGGTAGTAGTAGTAATTTTATTATTGTTATTATTATTAATATTAGTAGTAGTAGTAGTAATTTTATTATTATTATTATTAGAAGTAGTAGTAGTAATTTTATTATTATTATTATTATTATTATTATTATTATTATTATTATTATTATTATTTATTTATTTATTTTAGCAAGTCAGTCCAAACTGTTTATTTCTTGATTGCTGATTATTTGGTAGAAACCATACCATTTTTGCCTGCTCATGAAAATAATAACGCATTCACATGACGGTGTCAAGTTTACTTGCTTGTTTTTCTTAATAAATATGAACGAGATATGGCGGGTCCAAGAGGTATACCAGCACACACAAAATTCTGCTTCGTATGAACAACTTCAGACATAAAACATCGGCAAAACAAACATGCTAATTGTTCGCCTTTAATTTGCAGTTGTTGTTGTTGTAGGGTTCAATGCTATTTTTCAACACAGGATATGCTATACATGGCAACCAGTATTGATGGTGGAGGAAAAACCCGGGAAAACCGCAGAAAGAACCACAGACTCATGAGAAGCTACTGGCAAGTTTTCTCACATACCCACATTGGCTGACAGCTCTTTAGACCACTCGGCTACACGTGGTCCCTAATTTGGAGTTGGTTAAAGACTTAAAATTATGACTTAGTTTATTGTCAGGTCCATAGTTTTGTAGCTGGAACGTCATTTCAATTTTTTGGTGGGTGGGGGTGGGGATGATCAAAACTGTAGGGGCTTGTTAATTTTTGTACAGCAATTTTACAGGTGTAAATGTCAGCGCCATCTGCAAATGACCACCCTGTTTCATTATTGTTCTTGTTGTAGGCTTTAACGCCACATTCAGCACAAGATAGGCTATACATGGCGGATAGTAGAGGAAGAACCCTGACAAAATCCTGGAAAGAACCATCGAACCTCGAGTACCTACTGACAAGTTTTCTCATGTACCCACGTTAGCTGAGCCATGTCTACAGTTTTATTTGCAGAGACGTTTGCGTAATTGATAAACGATATTGAGATGTGCCAAAGTTGAACGTCTTCTGACTGCAAATTTATGTTCCTTGTCCCTTAGAAAACGTCAGTTTTATTCATTTTGATATGGTCATTCTGCAGATATCAAATTAGTATACAAACCAAATATCTGCACTTCGGCCGTATTTCTCTCCCCTGACTCTCTCTGGAGACATCCAATATGGCGTTCCAACGTGAGTATTACAGTGCGTGCTGCTATGTGTTAGAGTATGGAGTTCCTTTGATATTCCAAAATCCCCTAACTTAGCGTTCATTTCAGAATCAAGAAGCACATTAGATCCTGCAAGATAAAATACATACATGTTATGCAGGTTTTGACGACAACATGTTTATTAAATAACAAAATGTGTTAATTCTCACATATTTCTGTTGTACATAAATCAAATCCTCTCCACTTTATTTTCCTAAATCATCTACCTTTAGTAGGATCTTATCAAAATTGCATCACTTTTATTGAAAAGTTAAATGATTACCAGGTGTAACACAGAGGAACTACAGGACTACTCCATCGTAGGAGGTAAATAGAGAACTTAAATTTATGTAAAAATAATCTCATGCGACAAATATCTGCGTTCATTAATCTTTGTGCAGCCCAAATCTATTATTATAATGTTACTTTGTAATCTAATATATTTTTAATTAATTTTTTAATTTTTAAAAAAAAATACTTATTTGTTGATTGTATTCAGATAATTTATTTTAATATAATGTAAACTTCCATGGAAGGAAATAAAGATGATGATGATGATTTAAATATAATATTGTGCGACAAATACCTGCGTTCATTAATCTTTGTGTAGCCCAAATCTTTTATTATAGTGGTACTTTGTCCATCCAGTTTACGTGAGACACCTGTGATCCCATTATCCTTAGACCGATCGGTCCATAAATATGACATTCAACGAGTTTGCAATCCGCTTCCAAATCAATTATTGCGGATTCCAAATCATTTTTTGCATTAAACAATTTGAAAAATAGTTCATCTGATAGTTTCTGAAGATTGTCAGTCATTTTAGTAATTTTATAATCAAAGAAATGAAGATGTTTAGCATCACCAATCTTAACAGAAAATAGTCTAACGTTATCAATGTGATTAACTAATGTGTCGACTCGTCTTGAAAATGAGGTCGTGCAATATTGTAAGTATGCATATAACAGTTAAATACATTAGTCGTAATTGAATCGTTAATTCTTTCAATGACGACAAAATACACACATTTAATGAAGTTGTTTTACGCATAAATCTAAACATTAAACATACCTTTAATGTCTCTGTGCAAAATCTGGTTTTCATGGAGGTATGCAATCCCTTCAAGGACTTGTCTGGTAACTTTCGCAACAAATTCTTCTTTGAGAGGTGTATGATATTTGGACATGAAGTCTTTTAAGGAACCCTGTAGTAACAGACATTACAACACTTTTTTATACGTGAAAATATAGGAATTAAAAATAATAAATATTTCACCAATAATTTAGTGGATGTAACATGCCAGAATCAAATTTGAAGACAGTACATAAAATATAATGTAACCCATTAGCTGAAATTCCACAATTTAGTGTTGAAGAATAATTAGTAAAAATTATCAAGAATACTGCAGCAAAATGTGCAATCAGCAAACTATCTCTCGAATGTTGGATGCTAAAAGACATATTTTCAATATATAAGTGAGAACACAGAGTGCTACCGCCTCAAACCGCCTTACCACTCACGCGATGTATATCAAAGAAAAACATAACACTTAAGACATAAATCATTGATGTGAGAAATACTAGACATGTCATGTTCCATTGATCAAACTGCAATGCACGACATAGAAAAGTTCATATAAATTTATATTTGTACTAGTAACATAGTACATTTCGTAGTTTGAAGTAGTTTATGTGTGTCTTTGTCAATAAAGAGTAACAAAAATGATAGCTATTGATATAACATACACTAGTTACGGGTTTAATTTATACAATAATCGCATCTGTTGACAGGGCATACACTAGTTATGGGTTTATTTCATACAATAATGCCATCTGATGACAGGACATAACACTAATTCTGGGTTCATTACATACAATGGTGCCATCTGTTGACAGGACATACACTAGTTATGGGTTTATTACAAGCAAAGATTCCATCTGTTGACATGACATACACTAATTATGGGTTCATTACAAGCAAAGATTCCATCTGTTGACATGACATACACTAGTTATGGGTTTATTACAAGCAAAGATTCCATTTCTTGACAGGATGTATGCTAGTTATCGGTTTATTCTAAACAGCATATGTACGCTAAAAGAATGCAAGAAACGAAACCTAGAACGTACATTTGGCATATATTCCATGAAAATCTGTATCCAGGTCTCCTCCTCTGAGCATCTATAGTACCGGATAATACGATCATGGTTTAATCTTTTGAGGATTTTTATTTCGTTTACAAGGCTTTCTGCAATCTAAAGATCAGAAACAATAATATATGTAATAGTTTCAAATATAACATTCCTCTACATTAAAAATGTGAAATCTACTAAAAGAAACCCAATGGACAGTCGCTAAGAAACAAAATACCAATGAACTTTATTTACTATTGGGTTTTGTGTTTTTTTTTAGCTCCATCGCATTTTCCATTGGTTGTTTCAATTTTTGTTACATTTACCTTTGGTATCTCATTGTATCTTTTAAATGTTCTTACTAGTTAAAAGAACCGATGTCAAAATATTTACAGATATATGATTATCTCTGTCTGTCTGTCTGTGTCTCTTTCTCTGTTTATCAATCTCCCTGTCTCTCTCTCTCTCTGTCTGTCTGTCTGTCTCTGTATGTTATATGTTTGAATCTACACCACAAATGGCATTCACAGCATTTAAATTTGTCTACATATTGGTGGTGAAATCTTGTAAATAAATTTACCTCTGTTTGAATATCCTTATAGTAAAACAAAATGTTAACAAAATACCCCTCTTTCGATAGTTGATCCATAGAGTGGAACTTTCTTTACTGCCATCATAGTCCTAGATTTTGAATCATACCATTTGTAGACCTCGCCACATGCGCCTCGACCTAAGAACTCCCCGTGTTTTGCCACCATGCCTAAATTCTCTGGCACGCTTGACGCTGATGGGACAATATAAAAAACAAATATATTGATAAACTAGCATCATGAACAAAACGAACGAATATGTTGACTAAACAAAGATGAAATTATAACAAGAATTTAAGAGATATTGACTCAGACATTGTAATCAAGAAGGGTGGAGTGTTTTGTTTAAGTAATTAACGTCCTACTCAAATTCTTGAATAAAACAATTAACAGTTTTACCAGTGAAGCCCGGATTCCGTTTTACTAAACAAATATGCGACTTTTAACTAATTAAATAGTCAGGCGAGGCGTAAAGAGTGAAATTGCACGTTATGGGTTAATCTATATATAAAAAATAACAACAATAATACAACTCCCATTAATGCAATACAATGAAAGACAAATGTATATATTAATTATCAGTAAGGAAAGGAGATTGAGTACCCTTTAGTATTATTTTCCTTGCTTCTTCCTTCAGTCCCAATATTAAACTGTTCACGGGACTGACACTTAATTGACCTGAAATTAGAAAACACTGAGTCTCCGGTCAGAACATCATCGCTGTAACAAAAACTATAATTAAGTAAAGTGTTTGCTTCATCCAGCATCCGACATTTTACCATTAAAACTCGCAAGTAAATACAGAAGAGTTACTGGACCAGTCTCTCTCTTATGCATCAGAAAATAATAAAATCTGAAGATAAGTGTATCTTTAAACATAATGGGTCCCGACTAATACACCTATAGCGTTGTGTTCATTCCGAGTCACATTCTTCTTCACATAAAAAAAACAGACAAAAGAGTTCCTTTGCATAGTTCAGTTTCGATATATTTAAATCTGCATCAGTCCTAATGTTTTCCAACAATCATTTTCGATATTCTGGTTGTGATGTAAAAATGAGCAACTTTAGTGAACCTCAATTTGAAACGTGTCACACCTGCTAATTGTCTGTGTGCCACTTATCTTCCCATATTTTCAAACAGATTTAAAAATAGAGATTGGAAACAAATATATGATGGTTGATACTATGTCGCCCGCATTTCGCGAAAACAAGCGGAGTGGATGGGATAAGTAGCTGCAGCTCAGCAGTGATGAAAATAGTTTGACGAGGCCACAAAAAAAGTGTCGACTTAACATAATATTTGTAATATCTACAACGGTTTCAAACAAAAACATCACAAAAGCTGACTTCGCTGGCAAACGACTTTAAAGAAAACACACATACACATTTACACACAAACGCACACACATATACTCACACACAAACACACATACTTATACTCACACACAAACACATATTCACACACAAACACACACACACACACACTCGCACACATACACATACTCACATACAAAAATATTATAGGCATTATCATATGATCTTAGTCATTAGTTTGTTTTAAAAACAAATTTAAAATACGAAATGAAGAAGAGATTCAATCAAGAATTATTTGACTCTAAATTGCATTATTTAGCGAACATGATATTACAAGTAAAATACATACATGCATACAATATACATACAACATTCATATGTACATACGTACATACTTAGGAGCGTGCATGCATACGTACATACATGCGTGCACGCACACACATACATACATCAAGATGAAAGAAAACAAGATAACGATATACACTAATACAGCAGCTACCTTTTAAGCCTCTTTCTGTATCTAAATTTGTTGCTAATCCGTTGACTTGTACCCTACTAGGACTGCATCCTTTCGAAATGAAATAGATACAAACAAGTTCAACTGAAAATAAAACATCTCTCTCGTGATCTCGATCTCTCTTGATCTCTGTCGCTCTCACTATCGCGATATCTCTCTCTCGATCCCTTTATCGATCACTCTTGCTCTCTCGCTCACTCTTTCGATCTCATGCTCTCTCTCAAACTCTATCAATCGTTCTCTCTCTCTACGTTGCTCTCTCACTCTTCCCCCTCTCAACTATCATGTATCACAATCGCTCAAGCTCAATCAGTCTGTCTCTGTCTCTCTTTCTCTCAACTATCATGTATCACGATCGCTCAAGCTAAATCGCGCTGTCTGTCTGTCTCTCTCTCTCAGTTATTTCGACAATTTTGAGATTTGGGGACTTCAGTTTCTACCACTGTCAACGCAGAAGTAACAGTATCAATCTCTACTTGTGGTGTCTCACATGTGAATGGTCTTACATGTGAATGGCCATGCAAAGGGGTAACGTGGTGTCTCACATTTGAACAACGTTATGGTGTCGTATATTCTGCCTGCACATGCATGGCAGAAACCCTTACACAGTGTATACTTTTTTAAGGGATGCAGTATTTGTTTTAAAGGAAAAGAAATGTTAAAGTAATTGCTGTAGACTCAGGACAGTGACATTATTAAAACCTACCTATCGATTCCATAAAGTGATATAAGTGTATTGATCCATTCACACATGAGCACGCGTATAAACTCTAAATTTGGAGCGCGTATTATTAGCACACTCCACGTCCAAATATTAATGCAACAATGAAACATGTCAATTCCATATTGTAATATAATTAAAACGTACTGTTTTCTTGTCTTGTCAACAGGTGCTTGGTGGATTTCACATCAGCTGCAAAAATAAACAATTCAGAGAATAACTATGCAAAAGAAGAATGCACACACCAACTCCAGAATGCTTTAAAAATGGGAACGAGTTTAATGTGAATATTTTAAATTAACAAGGTTCTAAACCCTTAACTAGTTGTTTGGAGATTGTCTAATACGTACTGTTTAAGTAACAAAGAAATCAAGCGGAAAGGATAATGTATCATGCACTAAGAGATATAATAACCATTTGATGTGTTGCATACCAGTTAGATTAATAACGTAAGCTTTAAAGGATGACAATTCATATGACAACAGGAATAAATATATCAACTTCTCACGTCACATGATTTTTTGAAACTGATTCATACAGACAGATGGGTCAATTTCACCAATATACAAGTTTAAAAAATGAAATTATGGGAGTTATAAATTTTGCTTAAGATACGTTGGATAAACTTGTGAAACGAAAAGTTTATCCAGTAAGATTTCTTTGAGTGTCGGCCCAATGTCACCAACATAAGTTTCGAAGTGTAGTCGAGATTTATGAAAATGGATTGAGCACACTTCATTTTTATCCATTTCTAATTGTTATAGATAATTAACTCCCAATTACTAATTCAAATCATGTTGGTAACATCCATTGCCAGACTTGAGCTTTGTTAGCAAAACTTAATCCAAACTCACCTTTCACCTTCTGGATTGTTAATCTTCTGGCAACCTCGCTGTCATGCATTAACTTTAGTCTTTCCGTGTACTTTGCTTGCTCCTCTAAAGTGAATCCCGACTTCTTTATAGATTCCAGTTCTAGCACATACGACGTATTGACACCCTTGTCTTTGAAATATGTATCAAATCTTTCTAGAAACGACATCACATATTCATAATCCAGTCTGAATTTGAGATCATCCATTTGTGACATTGTCATATAACCATACAACCTGTCCCGAATTTCTCGTACTCGTTCTACATCAGCGCTGAGTGAATAGTCCCAATGTCCAGGTACATGTCCCCAACCTTTCTTCGGTGGTTTGAGAACCCCGCATGCGCAGATCAAAATATATATCGACGAAACGTCAAAATCCGTCATTTCTGGGACAGAGGGATTGATTGTGCTGAATTTCATTAGAAGTTCAATGCTGAGTTCCACTAGTTTGGTCTTATTCATACTGATCAGCTTTGGAATGTCCGGTGGTTTGATGTGGTGTGTTAACACATCCCACAAAACGCGCTTTAGTAGATCCACGACAGTTTTGCACATACAAAAATAATTTGTATCTGACCAGTTCCTTTCTGCATATGCTACTTTGGGTGAGGCGGACATGGTTGTCAAATGAAGAAAACCCCTGAAATTCAAAAAACTAACTTAGAACTATTTTGAAACAAAATTAGTAGTGTGTTAATAATGAAATCTCGATAAAACAAAGTTAGTTGAGATCATGGAACAATAATTTATTATGCCTACTTTATATTTGTTAACAATATTTGATTACAATGTCAGTTTAAACATTTTAATGTCAAGGGCTGCAAATATAACCAAACTAGCTCTCTCTCTCTCTCATTTCTGTAATCATGTAACGGATAATGAGCAATGACATGCCCCAAGCACACACATGCATATGTTCTTTTACAAACAGCAAGTTTTCTCTGCAAAGTCTAACCTCATGTATGAACATTATTTTGAGATCTTGTATGGAATACACACGGTATTGTTACTGTTGTACGTAATATCACTGGCGAATAACTCACGTATTTTTAATATTGTTCATAATCCACCTATAGATCTGGGCTAAGTACAGGCAAATCAGCAGTATACCTTTAAGATGTACATGTATTCAAATCACGATTAAGGTCATCAATATAGATTAAATAAAAAAAAGTAAAAATATATATAACACCTCTCTGCCACACAGACTGACAGTGACACTGAAAGGTACAGAAGTTGCTGACCCCACTGCACCAATTAAAAGATAGACTAGCATAGTGCGTTTCTATCATTGTTTGATCCCGCTATAACAATTAGAAGATAGACTAGCAGAGTCCGTTTCTGTCCTCAAGTTTTAGTAATAGGATTTAGAAATGTATTCTGTCGAAAACCTTGTAATTATCATAGAAGCATATATACAAGCTATCTACAATCCAATCAATGGCCTCATTGAAAGCAAACATACACACAACTGTGTGGAGATGACGCCGTCGTTAGTTCGGTGCAAAATCATTTTGATCTTGTTTCACCGTGCAGTTCCAACCTCTGCAACATAGGAAAAAATGCCTGTACAATTTTATCAATTTGGTTTTCTGACAATTCAGCTGTTATGACTTCTGTTCATGGTAACGATTCTCAGTTTTTAATAGTTTTGTGGAAAAAGTTGAAGTTATAACTATACGTTCTTTATTATGGTCTCAGATAAGTATAGTTTGATCAAATTGTGACAGGTTAGTTTAGGCATTTTTAAAATTATGTCAAATTAAACACTTGAAAGGAAACTGATTTCTCATTTTGTTGGCAAATGTGACAGGTTTTGTCTGAATAGCCTAAAGTACGATTTGCTTAGGGGTGCATATGTGTAACTTCCTGAAGGCAATTTTTTTAAAGATTTGATGGAAACACTTTGCATGTGGTTCTTGATGTAAGAATGGACACTATTCTTAATCACTTTGCAAAGAATGCAGACGGGTGAGATTGGATTTGTAATTACTGGTCATTGTGTGATTACCATTTCTTGAACAGTTTGCATTTATTTATAAGATACCAATCATTGTTGGAAGAGTTGAACAAGCTCTGATACACTGATGCCAACTCTGGAGACAGTTCCTGAAGTTTGTTGGGACATATATCATCCAGACTACGAGCTTTCGATGGTTTTAAACTATTGCTTAACGTCTGGGCTCCTACACACGTTACCATTATTCATTTAAGGTACTTTAAGAAGTATACATGTTGGAGTCGTGTCATTAAAGTGCATGCTTGAGTGTTTGGTGATTCATCTTTCTCAACATCTGTTTCTACTAATTTGGCATCCGTCTTGAGTGAATAAATGTCACGTTAATCTTGTTTCTGACCCTTCATCTATTTCCAGAATGATTTCCAATCCAAGGATACATTTTCAAAAATGTTATTGACGTAGTTGTTATGTCTATTGTTTTTACAATTTCGTTGATTTGAGCTTTTAACTATTTTCATTTTATTCCTAATTGTACTGTCAGTACACTTTGATCTTAACTAGAGTTTTGTTTCTTTTATGAACTAGGTTTCTAATTGTTTTTGTAGACAAGGGCAACGACAAAAATGCTGTACCAATTTTTGAAGGACATATTTTTCAGCTACATTAATTACAACTTTTAAAGAAAAGTTTTTCAATTTAGTTTAATATCCCTCTTATTCTCCTGATTGTTTAAATATTTGAATTTTGACAAAAGCGTTAGCTTCTTTTTTCAGTGTGTTAAATTTCCCTTTGCAAACTAAATATAAGTTTTAGATGGATTGATGGATACAGAGAGAGAGAGAGAGAGAGAGAGAGAGAGAGAGAGATAGAGAGAGAGATAGAGAGAGAAAGACTCTTGCAGACAGCTAGGGTCCAAGTCATATTTTCCAAGCATGTCCTCCAGTACAACAATATCTACCCAATCTGTGTCCACAGTCTTCAAATCTGTTGGACTATAAACCACCACGCGTTTATTTATATACATTTCATTATCTATCATATGAAGGGTATTGTTGTCTTTCCTTCTCCTGGGTTTCCTTTGATGACAACTGACCTTTTCTCCTCTAGCAGTTTCTCAGCTTCTGCTGCTTGTGTTGTTGGAATATATCCAAGCATTTTAATTGTACCAAGCTTGTTCTCTGTCTGACCTAGGTGAAAACAAAATTGAATAACATGAGAAAAGTGTAACAGTCTTGCTTACAACAAGAACCCTTCCCCCCCCAGCTACTTTCATGACCAATCAGGACAAATTTGTTCTGTTATTTATGACATTTATATCACATAACCCTAACCCCTAAATCTAAATTGTGATCCACAGGTTCTAGTCTATAGTCCTTTACATGGAGTTAAATCTGCTTTATTAGTCACATTTCTAAAACCACCACTTTATTTTCCAGGATACACAAAAAGAACATATAAAACTAACTCCATATACTAACCACCTTTATAGTACAGCCAACTTTAGCATAAGATGTCTTTATCCTAAAGCTTTCTGGGAGTATATTTGGCATAAAAACAGATAAAATGTCTAGGTCTGTATTCTGCATATTGAAATATAACCAAGGTATCAACACGTAAAAAGGCACTAAGCTACCACAAACAACCATCTAAATATGAAAGACCATTAAGTTCATAGGTGTTTCAACACTGTATCATATTGTAGACTTTGTATCATATATCATTAATCATATCAATACATGGCAGTATTCTATCATTTCACCCCAATAAATAATTTTTAAAAATTCACTCTTTAATAAAAGCATAAAAGGTTTTGAAGTTTTTTGAGTAAATATGTGAATATTGTGTCTTCATTCTTAAATCTATTCCAATAGATTCTCTCCTGAAATACAGATGTCTTGGGAAAACCCCTGTCATGGAAGAACTAATTTTATCTACAAATCAATAGTATTATATATTTTGTATCACTTATAATGAAAGACCACCAATCGTGAGACACCACTTTTGATTGGGATAAGGGATGCTCTCTTAAGGAAGGTTTCAACATATGTATAAATGCTTTCAGCACATTTACAATAGCATTGGACAGATGATAATGTAAAGAAGCACTATTACTGTATTGTCATTATTACTTTAACTCATATAACTGAAACAGAGAGACCAATATAATTTCCACATCTGAAACTAGTTCTTAAGGACTCAAGAAAAAATTCCAATTTAATATGAATCAAAAATCAATTTAATACATTTATTTCTAAGTTTGAATTAAGTTTTTAAAAATATCGGAATTTACAGTGAGGTTTAATTGTTTAGAAAAATGTTTAGAGGGTTCATTCTAGACTATGCCCTTGCACCAATGACCATTACTTTCAACTATGGTTGCAGTTACATTCCACAGATGTTGCCATAAGAAAATAAAGATTAATTATTGCTACAGTTTATTTCAAACTGACATGAATTCATTCAAGGCGAAGTGAGTATACGGTACTCATAGCTAAAGAAGCAGCAGGCAACCAGTATCATTGGTTAATAGAAATGTGTTATTGAATTTGATTAGCTTTGGCATATGAACTATGTTACGTGCTTAGGCTCGAATAAACAGTAACTGAGAACGAGTGAAAATAACAAGCTTGTAACAACTTAATAAACAATTTATTGAGCACAAATATTTTCCAGAAAAGAAAATATAAACTTACGGTTTTAAGGATCAATTCCAAAATTAATCCAAAAATAATTCAAAATATAATCCACTAGTGAAATTGCAAAAGTCCTGGTAATAAAATGTCCTAATAATTCCAAGTTCGAATCTTAGTGAAGCGATGGAAGACGATGTCACATAATGAAGTCAGTTCTAGATAACGAAATTCAATGAGACCAATTATTTTCCAGATAAATAACAAAATAAATCCTCTTGATCCAAACGAATTGAAATAATTTCCCATACCAGGTAATTTAAAATACCTCAAAACGACACAACTTAATATTCTAACAGCCCAACTTCTACTAAATAGTTCGCTCGAAAACATAATTTATATACCTGTTTTTACGTAAACAAGAAAGAGGTCACATGATCTTCTATAATATTTTAGATCAAATTTACGTTCAAAAAATCTCGTACACACCGTATGACCCAACTAAAATTAGAAAGATGTTTATAACAAAGCTCAATAATGTCCTTGGAATCAACCAATCATTTTAAAAGCTTGTTTGCAACTCTGAAACCAGGTCAGAAATGAGGTCAACACCTGGTGTTTATTCTTAGAGTACATGTCATCCCACTTTCTAAAAAACATATCTCCCAATGAATGAATCTTAAACTTAAAATGTCAAATTTGAATCTGATAAACAAATAAAATAAAAAATAAATGACCCAAATCAAATACACCTAACAAACTATCACTGCTAACAGGAAATGTTCAAAATTAAATTTTAGAGGGGAATGGTTACTCAAGTATAAGGAGTTCCAATTCCAGTATGAAAGGCTCTTGACATGAACTGCTAATAATTATCACAGGAATTGGTGAGTCACACAGGATTATGGTTTTCTACTATTTCCTTGACAACCATAGAACTGACCATTGAAAACGTTTGTCCTTAGAGGATGCCTAGGATTGTTTTTTAAAATTCCTGATCTCAGATAACTTGTGAAAATGAACAATATTCTTACTACGATTTATAAAAAAGAACAAAATACCTTGAGGCAAAAGAAGAATAAGTACCTGGCTGAATGAAAGTAACACAAAACTACATGTGGAAGATCAATAAATTGAAATTGATAACTTGATAGGAAAACTTCAGCAGAAAGAATGTGATTCTTATTTGATGTAGGGATATGTCAAGGTCATCAAGCCAAGACATATGTATAACCTAAATTAAATTTCTTTAAATTTCTATATTAAATTTCTTCCTCACAATTCAAAACAGAAGACTAGTATAGTATATTACACATCCGATCTTTATAGCTTTATGCTATGAATCAAATTCAAAATAAATAGACGAAGTTCAATTCATGGTGTCAAAAATATCTAAACAATATGGATGTTTTAAGTCACCAAATTATTTCCAATTTGGCTATTCAATACAAAAATATGTATTCAATATTTGTACCAAAGTTGCATGATATCCAACCACAGCTGGTAAATGCAAACAACACGTATATTGTTCACCTTAGCAGCGCTGGAACATAATGTGCTTTAAATGGTCGTAAAATGTGTATGTTAAACATGATGCACAGATATAAATGCTCTTCAAGCCAAGTACCAGAACTGTTTTATGCATAGGTTAATATAGGTAAGAATGACGACATCCCAAACCACAACTGCTTTGCCTAAAAGAATATAACATACCACAATTGCGAAAGTGAAAACTTTTCACTCCTGCAAATCCAGCAAATGTTATGAAGCCACATCCTTATGAAGACCATATGAAAGTAACCTAATGTACGACGTATATAGGTCCTACCAGATTTAGCTGCTCGTTTTAGAATGAAATGTCTCTGAAATTAAAAGCTGGAGAAGCAGACATGAATTTCTATTCCACAGAATGATTAATATCTGAGAATAGTTTTATTCAAATGTAGTAGTTGTGGAAACTGCTCAAACTTAGTGCACTGAGATGTGAAGCAATGGCATCTAGTCCAGATTTATTCTCTGACATGCAGAATAACCCACTTTAATCAGAAAAATCAGGTCTATGCTGATATATCATCCATTCCCTCTGTGAAGGATAGGAGGTGTGATTTCCTTTGATGCAATGATTCAGTCTTTCTGTCATACA
Organism: Unio pictorum; assembly: GCA_030141615.1. NCBI lineage: Eukaryota > Metazoa > Mollusca > Bivalvia > Unionida > Unionidae > Unio > Unio pictorum. The sequence continues at coordinate 2,215,698 of JARLTB010000148.1, read as the reverse complement.
ACTTCAGAGCTCACACTAGGTCCTCTTGGTGAACTTCAAATGAAGTATCCAGAATAAACAGGAAGTTCAATACAAATAGTTATTCCCCATCAATGGGAGCCTATTCTTTGCAACAAAGGCAGTGGCTGTCATGAATGATAATGACCAGTCTTATCTGACAGGGGCTGTATTAAATGATAATGACCAGTAGTATCTGACCGGGGCTGTCATGAATGATAATGACCAGTCTTATCTAACAGTGGCTGTCATGAATGATAATGACCAGTCTTATCTGACAGGGGCTGTCATGAATGATAATGATCATTCTTATCTGACAGAGGCTGTCATGAATGATAATTATCATTCTTATCTGACAGAGGCTGTTATGAATGATAATGACCAGTAGTATCTGATAGAGGCTGTAATGCATGATAATGACCAGTCTTATCTGATAGATACTGTCATGAATGATAATGACCAGTCTTATCCAAAAGAGGCTGTCATGAATGATAATGACCAGTCATATCTGTCAGTGGCTGTCATGAAAGATAGTGACCAGTCTTATCTGATAGAGGCTGTCATGAAAGAATATGACCAGTCTTATCTGAATTGCATGTACATGTAGTTTGGGTCACTGACAGAGTATGTACTTTCTTGATTATGCAAGCCAATCAGGAAAGCAGTGAAGAATCAGATCATATATCATGATAGGTGAAACAATGGGGCTCGCAAGAGTAGTTTAACTGCCGTCTTTTTCAGCCAGACTGGTACCTATGATAGATTCCACTTACGGCAAAGAGGCAACAACTTTCGACATGTGTAATCAAAGCTGAATAGAAGATCGAATACTTTATTTTTGTCTTCTGATATCCCAACTTTAATGATGACACATGATTTCAGTGATCATGTAAAGTGGTAGTCTTTTAATGTTTTTTGGTGCTGTTTCTCATCAAATGGTTATTGTAATAAATTAGCCACTATTTGTTTCTGAGGGCTTGTTTAATATGACCACGAAACACAGGTACAGCAACTCTTGAGTTTAATGAAACACACACTGTGAAGGTTGCTTAAGCAGATGAGTGAATATCACAATTTCCTGATATCTATCATGCAACACTGAATAGTTCATTGTTCCAAACTTTTTTTATTCATTTGAGTGGAGCAATCACAATGAGGAAACATTTTGATTCTCTTGCTCTGATTCAAGATACAGAGGCTGTCATGAAAGATAAATGACCAGTCTAAAGCTGTACCGATTAATCCTCCGTACTCATAATTGGGTCGATTATTAAAACAATCGGTATAATCAGTATCGGCAGAAATAATCGTTGCCGATGAAAACAAATTTCAAATATAACAAATTTCCAAATCATAAACTCAATCATAACATTCATCTTGACATGGCTTGAATTTTAAATCAGAATTAAATACAGTCCTACCCGTTTATATTGACAAGCCGCCTATGTTGACAAAAAAACAACGTCCCAGTCCCGGATCTACTATTACTACCAAATTGTCAGCCTTATGATGACGTCGAGAAAAAAGATAAACGTACATGTCGACAGAAGCCCTTGGTGCCAGCTTGAACAAATCCTTTGTTTGTTAATCATTTATGTCGACAAGCTGCCAGTTCCAACCCATACTTTGTTCAATAATTAGTTGATCATGCCACTAAGTTTTAATGTAGTGGTCAGATAAAAAAAAACAACCACCCTAGGCTTTTGTTTAGGCCTATAAAGCTGGCCTCTCGCGGCAACTTAAAAGAAGTGAAATCTGATCAATTATAGCATTTGCCAAAGAATGCACAGATGTATAGCTAGGATTTTAAAACTAGGAGTTCAAGAGTACCACCAGTAAACGTTGCAGTCCCCTACCAGAAGCAAATTGGGCATACCTGAAATGGCTATATTTCCAGAAGAGTAGAAATGGAAGATGCCATCAAGTTTAATTTTCAAACTTCTTTACAGCACTGACAAGTAGATGGGCCCCGAGTGGCCGAGTGGTCTAAAGCGCTGTCCGTTACGGATCACTGCTATCTCACCTCTGCGTGCGTTCGAGTGTAAGATTCGGCAAATGTGGGTAAGTGAGAAAGCTTGACAGTAGCTTCTCGTGGGTGGGTGGATCTTTCAGGGTTCTTACCCCACCATTAATACTGGCCGCCATGTATAGCCTTTTATGTACTGAAAAATGGGGTTAAACCATAAAAAACAAAAACAAAAACTGACATGTAGCCCTTGTCTGTCTATTAGAGTGAGTGAATTGTCAGGTCAAGATAAGGTCTTATTCATGTATTAAGTTAGGCATCATACATAGTGTTCCACGTGAATTGTCAGCTCTAGCAACGTCTAGCACTCTGTTGAATTTCATTACAATCTGTTATTCATTTGGTTTACTCTTCTTATACACAAGTACATCAATGGGTGATTCTACGTCTTAAATCAGTCATTGTAAATATCAGCACATTTTCTCACAACTCTGCAGCTAGTCAAGTTTTTGATCTTGCCACCTATCTTGTGGGTCTTGTTCTTCAAATGTACTCTTATAATGACAAAATGTACATTTGTGGGTCTTTCACCCACTGAATTTTCTGATTGTAAGCAGCTAAAATGACCAATTGATCAACACATTTTCCAACTCAACAGATGGTCAAATCAAGACCAGCAAATTGATGCGTACTAAGGACTCCTGTATTCGTTATTGTCTGAATCCCAGATATATAAAATGCATCCAGAGTCTATAAAGAAAGACTACGTTGAAGGTACTATGCTCCGCAAAGGAAGAAGCAAAAGACTGCTGAATTTGAAGATGTAGAGGAAGCCACAAAATGGTTCAATGAAGCATTTGCGAAAAACGTAGTGTGGATAACTTCGCTCCAAGAAATGGTTGGTACAGTCGCTTTAATGTTCATCATAACATCCGATACAAAAGTATTTGTGGAGAATACATGTACTGTTGATAGCTTTTCATTTCCCTGTGAATAGCAGCATCCCCTTGGTAGCCTCAATAAGATGGGGAGAGACTGACCAAAATCAAGGCCAATTTAAGTACATGTACATGAAGCATGTAAATAACAACTACCCTACCATGTGATAATGCCGACATTGAATATTATTCTGTTTCTCGTACCAGGATGTGATCGATGCAATATTTTTATTGTGCATTATATTACGCAATGGTAACCAGAATATAATTTGTCAATACACATGTGTATTTCACTTTGATTCTGTCTTCATGTACTCAAAATTTCCATATTTTCTCAAAGAGAAAATGCTACTCACCGACGACGGGTCACCCTTTGCTGACGAATATTACCTTTTCTCTTTTAAATCAATGATAGTACTTTATAACAGTTTAATCATTCTCGGGTCATCAAAAGTTTTTTTTTTAACATGCCTATGTCTTAGGACACGGAAAAAATTATTGTTTCATATCCAAGATTTATATCCGTTATGTGTGTGTGTGTGTGTGTGTGTGTGTGTGTGTGTGTGTGTGTGTGTGTGTGATTAGGATTTTTAACGTAGCTTTAACAATTTTTCAGTCATATCACTATGATGTCTGCACTGAGGTAGTTTATAGCGATGTCTAGCACTGGGGCATCATGCTGCATACATGTAGCATGATGTCCCACCCAGTCACATTATCCTGACACCAGGCCAACCAGTCCTAACAATAAACTCTTAATGCTGAGCACCAAGTAAGGCTGTTGTTAGTACCAATTTTTGTAAGTCTTTGGTATGACTAGGCCAGGGATCAAACAGACAAACTAATGCTTCCATGGCAGATGCTCTAACTACCAGGCATTTTACAGCGATTTTTAGGACTAGAGCATCATGCTGCAGACATGTAGCATGATGTCCCACCATGTCACATTATCCTGACACCAGGCCAACCAGTCCCAACAACTCTGAGCGCCAAGAAAGGCTGTTGTTAGTACCATTTTTGTAAGTCTTTGGTATGACTTGGCCGGGGATCAAACCCACAACCTATAGCTTACATGGCAGATGCTCTAACCACTAGGACATTTATATATATATGATGGTCTTGAGACAGACACATTCCACTCACTTCTAGGAATGATTAAGTGTCCCCCCAGCCCTATGCTCTCATCCACACAGATTGTAATTTCCAGAGTATGTACTGTATAGGTATACCTGATCTGAACCAAGTAAGGTTATCCCATCTTCTGAAATGGAACCACATAATTGTGTATTATATTGTTAAAAGTTGGTCCAGTTGGGAAGATCACAGCCTCTATTGGGCAACATTATCTTTTGTAATGGGTGCAGAAATTGGCATAGATGCTCTAAAAGACTGAGATGATCTCTGAAAGTACTAAAAGGCCCACCACTGCATTAAGCCAACCCAGAAAAGGAATTCTCAAAAAAGTAGACAATCCTATGTAAGAAAGGAATTCAGCACTAAAAAAATGGATGTTCAATGCATGGCCCTGAAGGATGCATACTCTTATTATTTGCATGCTGAATTATATACTTAGGTGAAGAAGAGTTTGAGATGGTACAAGGTCAGAATTGTCCTTGTTGACAATGAAACAAAAGCCTGAGAAGGAGAGTAACAAGTGATATCATATCCTGATCCAAGTTATATCTCAATTGTTGTTTTCACAGAATGTAGTCCAAGTAGTTGCCACCATTAAGGTGATCCAGATGTGGGACGTTTTCCAATTCATCAACCAAGTGACATATGTAAAGTCCATCTGGGAGTTCCCTGAAATAGTTAGAGATGTCTTGTATACGAATCAGTAAAACGTCCTAGAAGCCATGTGAATATGCAAATGAAGATTCACATCTTGCAAGATATGCAGTTTTCCTTCTGGATGACATTTAAAGTTTGTCGTGATGTGAGAGTATGAAGGAATTTACTGAGTGTGCTTTGGTTGATGAAGGGTGCTGCATTTGTACTGTAGCCACAGTAACTCTAGAATAAGGAGATATGCTGAAAGTGATAGAGTCCTTCCAAGCACTCAGGCTTTGAATGACACATTTCTAAACTCAAATCACAAAAGATTTATCTTTATTTGACATTATATATCTTAGAGACTGAGATTCCCGTGGCTTGAATGATGCACCTGGCAAATTTAAACAAGAACATTTCCTTGTAGAGAGATCATTTGAGATGAGCCAAACATGAAGGTGGACAATATGTGGACTGCTGTGCAATAGAGCATTTTAACAGGTGGTCTTCCTGGTCAAGTCAATTGAAAAGTCCAATGGTAGATAGAAAAGATCACTGAACCAAGGTTGGTGGGAGAATGGGGTTGCTATTAAAATTAGCTTGATTGGAGTGCCTGACTTTGTGAAGGACCTGTGAAATTAACCTGATTGGAGGGAAGGTGTGTTTGATCAGACAATCACATTCAGGATGAAAGTATCTACTGCTAAAGCCCTCTGATAAGTGACTGATCAAATCTAAAAATAGAACTTGTTCTTCAATCTGATGGCAATAAGTCCACCAGGGGAGTTCCCGAAAGTTGAGATTGGGTGTCTGCAATGGATTGGTGCAGTGACCATATCATTAAGGACTAACTAACACATAGCTACTGCATGACATACAATGTGATTGATCTATATCTTAATCATCTCTGCTTACACATCCATACTTGTTCCAGATAAGATTTTCCTTTCATGAGGAAATTTGTTTTTTATCTTATGAATATCATACTAGCATTATGTTTTCCATATTTAAGTGAAAACATGAAATTCATCATATTAAGATGTTTTTAAAGCATTCATGCATTACAAAACAAAAGGTGACCAAAATGAGTCTTGCATTCAATAGAATGGAACAGCCTAAAAGGTTTAATTACAATAACTAACAACAGGTAGTCTGGGAGTATATTTGGCATTAAGACAGATGATAAGTCTAGGTCTTCATTCTGCATACAGAAAAAAACACAAGATGTCAACACATAAAATGGCACTAGGCTACCACAAACAAAGCCTCTAGTGTAAAGTAACATCAAGTTCATATGTTGAAAAAATAATATATTATATTGTAGACTGTATATTATGTATCATATCAATATATGGCACAGTTGTATTGCCTCACCTGTAATAAATAATTAAAATAGTCATATCTAGTACTTTAAAAATATATAAAAATGATCTGAATTCTCATTGAGTAAATATATGATAGTTATATGTCTTCGTTTTTAAATCTGTTAAAACTGATTATCAAGCATAGGGAATTCAAGTTTCAATATATAAGGTACTAGACATGAAAGGCTGATAATGATCACAGTAATTGCTGTGTCACACTATATTATGGTTTGATACAAATTCTCTCTCAAACATGGTACTGACCATTGAATAATTTTGGTGGAGAGGGGATTACTTGGATTCTATTTAAAATCCAATCCACAAAGATATCCAAGAAATTAAAAAGTTTCTTGGTAATAAATTCAAAACCAATATTTTGTGGCAAAGGTAAATATCCCGGCTGGAATTCCATGCTTCTCTAACCTCCCATGAAAATTAAAAGGTCACTAAAATAACCATGACCTTAAAAAGTGGATGCAGTTATTATTTGATTAGACAAGACTTTGCATAAACCATCCTGTAGTCCGACTCTAGAACTAATATCCTAAATTGTCAGGCACACTTGTCGCTGATGGGACAATATAAGAAAACAAAGATATTGATAAACTAGCATCATGAACAAAACGAACGAATGAATATGTTGACTAAACAAAGATGAAATTATAACAAGAATTTATGAGATATTGCCTCAGACAATGGAATCAAGTGCAATGGAGTGTCTTGTTTAATTAATTAACGTCCTACTCAAATTCTTGAATAAAACAATTAACAGTTTTACCAGTGAAGTCCGGATTCCGTTTTACTAAACACATATGCGACTTTTGACTAATTAAATAGTCAGTCGAGGCGTAAAGAGTGAAGTTGCACGTTATGGGTTAATCTATATATATAAATAATAACAATAATACAACTCCCAGTAATGCAATACAATGGAAAACAAGTGTATATCTTATTTATCAGTAAGGAAAGGAGAGTGAGTACCCTTTGGTATTAATATCCTTGCTGCTTCCTTTAGTCCCAATATTAAACTGTTCACAGGACTGATGCTTAATTGACCTGAAATTAGAACTAATATTCAGCATATATTGTAAACAGTTCAAAATCTACAACATGATTACATGTATTAATGATACGAGTATTTCTTAAACAAATACATAGCAGGGAAGACAACTCTTCAATTTTCATAAATTACACCTTTTATCTTCTAGTGAAGACCATTAAGCTTCTCTTTTCCTATGTCTAGAATTCATGTCCTGATTTATAAACTTCTGCATGTAGTATACACTATGACACATACCTGTAAAACTGTACATTTTGCCACCCATACAGGTAGAAAATTGCAGAGTTGTTATTTATACTTACAAAGTGGATGCTAAGATATCAGTACTAATAAAAGTTACAACTAGGAAAGGAAAATTATTGATTGCTACTACTATAACTACTCTACTAATGTTCCAGTTTTCAGACGATTACTCAGTACATTTATAACTTATTTTGCCTCATTACCCTTGATGACATCGTACAAGTTAAACAGCCCTTCATGCCCTAAAAGCCAAAGACAAGTAACCTTAACAAAATAAACATGTATATGGGCACTGGCTTGCATTCAGACTTACTTTTAAGCTGTTTCAGTCCATCACTCTCTCGTCTTCTATTTGGAGCAGTTTCTGAAGAAACAAAACAGAACATTCCGGGATCTAAAATTTCAATGATTAAATATCACACAAATATTTTTTGGGCCAATCCTTGTCAGGGTTTGTTTTCAGTTTGGCTCAACATAATTTTCACATGATGTACAGTAGTTAAAATGAACCACCATTAATTCAGTACTCACAAACCATGATGTTTATGTTTTGTAAGGTTACTATATTTTTGTGGGAATATTAGCAAAACATATATACAGACCATATGTGATATATCCATGAGTAAGCTTTCAAAATGTTTCAAATGTTGTCCACTGCTTACTACTGCAAACAATTTACCATTATACAGTTTTAACCCAGAAAAGAGTTTTAAGTTCCCATTAGAAACACCATCCAAAGGATTTTTGGAAGTAAAGAATATTGTTAGAATGAAAAATAATAATAATAATAATAATAATAATAATAATAATAATAATAATAATAATATGATTCAATTAACCTGGGAAACATTTTTCCTGCTGAGTACACATTTTACAGTTTTACAAAATTTCTTTTGTTACTCTCAAACCAGCTTTTCATTTCCTGTTAAACCACATAAAGAAGTCAAACCAACAAGACCAAAAGAATATTTGAAATCTTTGAAAACTGATTACAAACAAGAATTACTTGAAGGGACCAATGCTCAAATGGCTGAAAACAATCTTACAAAATCCAAGATCGTACCATTTCTTCTCTTTGACTGAGTGTTGAAACTACACTTACAATTCTTCAGCAATATCAAAATTTTTAAAGAAGCTGGTGAGGCTGACATATTTAATATCAGCATGGCACCATTTTTATTTGAGACCAGCAAGGCATCATTCAAAGTCTTTAGGTTGAAATTCTATATTTTCTGTTTTGGTTGAGTAATGACATTATGATGCTATGGATGGACGTCATGGTGGCCATATTGAATAACAGATTGGTACCATTTCTATTCTGTACCAGCCAGAAACCATATGATGTCTTTCAGTAAAAGCACCATGTCATTTATGACCAGCCATCAAGGAAAATAATGATAACAAATTTTTCAAGATGCCCATTTTGGGAGATATTAGGAGTCTGAAAAGCTTCATAATATGCTGTATTTATGAATGATACCACGTAGACCAAGTATACATCAGACATCAAAATAAGTTATTTAGTAAAACTCCCATGTTTATATAATCAGGAGGAGTAGTGATAACAATACAAAAATAGTCAACAGTTCTGGTTGCCTAGTGGTTCGAGCATCTGCCATGGAAGCAGTAGGTCATGAGTTTGATCCCCTACCAAGTCACACGAATGACTTACAAAAATGGTACAACAGCTGCCTCGCTTGGCGCTCAGCATAAAGAGGTTAGTGTTATGACTGATTGGCCTAGTGTCAGGAGAATGTGAGTGGGTGGGACATCATACTACATGTCTGCAGCATGATACCAAACTGAATGACTGCAGACATCATAGTAATATGACTGAAAATCATCAACCACACCATCAGTACAAACTACTGAGAGATCTATAAAAAGTGAAAGAGATGGAAATGAACAGAGGAATGCAAAAGTAGGGGGTAGGGTGGCATGTTACGTTACTGAACACTATTTATCTGTTAATTTAGAATATTTAATATGTGTTGTGTGCTTGATATTCGCCCATAATTGTGTATACAGTTTTGGTGTGTACCTGCTTTTTGTCATGTTTTTTTGTTGCTGTTGTAGTGTTTAACGTCATTTTTGAGCACACGATAGGCTATACATGGTGGCCAGTATTAATGATGGAGGGAAAACCCGGGGAAAACCCCTAGTAAGAACCACAGAACCACGAGAAGCTACTGGCGAGCTTTCTCACATACCCACATTAGTTGAATTAGAGACTCGCACCCGAGCAGATAGAGGTGAGATGGCAGTGATCCGTAACAGAGAGTGCTTGAGACTACTTGTCCACTTTTTATCATGTTTGTAAGATATAAAATGTTTGTTCACTGATATCTGAGTTCAAAGTTTTACCTTATTTACAACATATAGTGTTCTTGATGAGAACTTTTGATCCACGTCCTGGTCATTTTGTATAGTTTTAGATTTTTAAACAAGCTTGAAAGAAACAAAACAAATTCTTTCCTATCTTTTATTCATTGAAAGTACAAAGTGCTCACTGATCTTGTTGAACTAAACCTCTATTTAGGAATCATTGTAAATTGATTCATGACATTCTGAATTATATCATTGTCATAACTGACAACTCTTAATACATCAACTTATTCAAAATTATTGTTGCATCAACATGTTCAATATCAGAATTCAATCAAACATTCAATACTTTTGGACTCGTGGTAGAATGTCTAGGATTATTTGGGATTTAATCGTCAATCCTAAAAGTCCCTCTTAAATCGTCACTTTGTAACTTAAATAAACCTTTTTGTTGATTAAACTAACCTTGCTTGTTTGACCTTTCTTTGTTACTTATTTAAAGATAATATGGTCGGATAAAAATAATGTTGAAATTAAATGAGAATATATATGATGGTGCAGTTGGTACTTTTAAAAAAAAAATATCTAATTTCAGTAAAAACTATACTGAAGAGATTGCTAACAACATTCCACTTAATATTCTAACAGCCCAACTTCTACTAAATAGTTCACTCCAAAACATAATTTATATACCTGTTTTTACGTAAACAAGCAAGGGGTCACATGATCTTCTAGAATCTTTTAGAACAAATTTACGTTCAAAAAGTCTCCTACACACTGTATGACTTAACTATAAATAGAAAGATGTTTATAACAAAGCTCCATAATGTCCTAGGATTCAACCAATTATTATAGAAGCTTGTTTACAACTCCGAAGCCAGGTCAGAAATGAGGTCAACACCTGGTGTTAATTCTTAGACTACATGTCATCCCACGTTCTAAAAAAAATATCTCCCAACGAATGATTCTTAAACTTAAAATGTCAAATTTGAATCTGACAAACAAACAATTAAAATTAAAACTAAATGACCCAAATCAAATGCATGTAACAAACTATCACTGCTAACAGGAAATGTTCAAAAGGAGCAATTCCAGTATGAAAGACTCTTGACATGAACTGCTAATAATTATCAAAGGAATTGGTGAGTCACACAGGATTATGGTTTTCTACTATTTTCTTGACAAACATGGGAATGACCATTGAAAACGTTTGTCCTTAGAGGATGCCTATAATTGTTTTTTAAATTCTGATCTCAGATAACTTGCAAAAATTAACAATATTCTTACTCCGATTTATAATAAAGAACAAAATAAATTGAGGTAAAAAAGGAAATAGATCATGGCTGAATGAAAGTAACAGGCCCACTTTCGCTGATTTTAAAAGATTAGTCCCTAAAACAACTATTACGTGAATATTTGACAGAGTTCATATTTTAATGGATAAGAAACCATGCAGCAGTTTAAAAACTAAGGGTGATTATCAAATCCACAACAACCTATTGAAACCCTTCATCTCCATAAATGACACTAACTTTTTATCTCGTAAGGACCATTAAGCTATATTTCTATTCAATGAACACAATGTATGTACATTAAATGTGGCTGAAGGTTTTAAATCCATGATTATGATGTATATACACAAAACTACATGTGGAAGAGCAATAAATTGAAATTGATAACATTAGGAAATCTTCAGCAGAAAGAATGTGCTTCTTATTTGATGTAGGGATATGTCAAGGTCATCAAGCCAAGACATATGTATAACCTAAATTAAATTTTTTAAAATTTCTATATTAAATTTCTTCCTCACAATTCAAAACAGAAGACTAATGTAGTATATTACACATCCGATCTTTATAGCTTTATGCTATGAATCAAATTCAAAATAAATAGACTAAGTTCAATTCATGGTGTCAAAAATATCTAAACAATATGGATGTTTTAAGTCACCAAATTATTTCCAATTTGGCTATACAATACAAAAATATGTATTCAATATTTGTACCAAATGGTTGAATGATATCCAACCACAGCTGGTAAATGCAAACAACACATATATTGTTCACCTTAGCAGCGCTGGAACATAATGTCCTTTAAATGGTCGTAAAATGTGTATGTTAAACATGATGCACAGATATAAATGCTCTTCAAGCCAAGTACCAGAACTATTTTATGCATAGGTTAATATAGGTAAGAATAACATCATCCCAAACCACAACTGCTTTGCCTAAAAAAATATAACATACCACAATTGCGAAAGTGAAAACTTTTCCCTCCTGCAAATCCAGCAAATGTTATGAAGCCACATCCTAATGAAGACCTTATGAAAGTAACCTATTTTACCACGTATATAGTTCCTACCAGATTGAGCTGTTTATATTAGAATGAAATGTCTCTAAAGTTAAAAGCTGGAGAAGCAGCCATGGATTTATATTCCAAAGAATGATTAATATCAGAGAACAGTTTTATTAAAATGTAGTATTTGTGGAAACTGCTCTAGATTAGTGCACTGAGATGTGAAGCAATGGCATCTGATCCAGATTTATTCTCTGACATGCAGTATAACCCACTTTAATCAGAAAAATCATGTCTATGCTGATATATCATCCATTCCCTCTGTGAAGGATAGGAGGTGTGATCTCCCTTGATGCAATGATTCAGTCTTTCTGTCATACAACTTCAGAGCTAACACTAGGTCCTCCTGGTGAACTTTAAATGAAGCATCCAGAATAAACAGGAAGTTCAATAAAAATTGTTATTCCCCATCAATGGGAGCCTATTCTTTGCAACAAAGGCAGTGGCTGTCATGAATGATAATGACCAGTCTTATCTGACAGGGGCTGTCATGAATGATAATGACCAGTCTTATATGACAGAGGCTGTCATGAATGATAATGACCAGTCTTATCTGACAGAGTCAATCATGAATGATAATGACCAGTCTTATCTGACAGGGGCTGTCATGAATGATAATGACCAGTCTTATCTAACAGAGGCTGTCATGAATGATAATGACCAGTCTTATCTAACAGAGGAAGTAATGAATGCTAATTTCCAGTCTTATTTGACAGGGGCTGTAATGCATGATAATGACCAGTCTTATCTGATAGATGCTGTCATGAATGATAATGACCAGTAGTATCTGATAGAGGATGTAATGCATGATAATGACTAGTCTTATCTGATTGATGCTGTCATGAATGATAATGACCAGTCTTATCAGACAGGGGCTGTCATGAATGATAAAGATCCTACTTATCTGACAGAGGCTGTCATGAATGATAATGACCAGTCTTATCTGACTGGGGCTGTCATGAATAATAATGACCAGTAGTATCTGATAGAAGCTGTAATGCATGATAATGACCAGTTGTATCTGATAGATATTGTCATGAATGATAATGACCAGTCTTATCTGATAGAAGCTGTAATGAATGATAATGACCAGTCGTATCTGATATAGGTTATCGTGAATGTTAATTACCGGTCTTATTTGACAGGTTGTCATGAAAGATAATGACCAGTCTTATCTGACAGAGGCTGTAATGCATGATAATGACCAGTCTTATCTGATAGAGGATGGCATGAATGATAATGACCAGTCTTATCTGATAGAGACTGTAATGCATGATAATGATCAGTCGTATCTGATAGAGGCTGTATTGCATGATAATGACCAGTCTTATTTGATAGAGGCTATCATGAATGACAATTACCAGACTTATTTGACAGGTTGTCATGAAAGATAATAACCAGTCTTGTATGACAGAGGCTGTCATTAATGAATATGACCTGTCTTATCTGATAGAAACTGTCATGAATGATAATTACCAGTCTTATTTGACAGGCTGTCAATAAAAGATAATAACCAGTCTTATCTGACAGAGTTTGTCATGAAAGATAGTGACCAGTCTTATCTGATAGAGACTGTCATGAAAGAATATGACCATTCTTATCTGAATTGCATGTACATGTAGTTTGGATCACTGACAGAGTATGTACTTTCTTGTTTATGCAAGCCAATCAGGAAAGCAGTGAAGAATCAGATCATATATCATGATAGGTGAAACAATGGGGCTCGCAAGAGTAGTTCAAATGCTGTCTTTTTCAGCCAGACTGGTACCTATGGTATATTCCACTTAGGGCAAAGAGGCAATATCTTTCGACATGTGTAATCAAAGCTGAATAGAAGATCGAATAGGTTATTTTTGTCTTCTGATATCCCATCTTTAATGATGAAACAGGATTTCAGTGATCATGGAAAGTGGTAATCTTTTAATGTTTTTTAGTGCTGTTTCTCATTAAATGGCTGTTGTAATAAATTAGCCACTATTTGTTTCTGAGGGCTTGTTTAATATGACCATGAAATTCAGGTACAGCAACTCTGAGCTGGAATGAAACACACTGTCAAGGTTACTTAAGGAGATGAGTGAATATCACAATTTCCTGATATTTATCATGCAACACTGAATAGTTCATTGTTCCATGCTTTTTTTATTTGAATGCAGCAATCAAAATGAGGAAACATTCTGATTCTCTTGCTCTGATTCAAGATTCAGAGGCTGTCGTGAAAGATAATGACCAGTCTATAACTGTACCGATTAATCGTCCATACTCATAATCGGGCCGATTATTAAAACAATTGGTATAATCAGTATCGGCAGAAATAAACGGTGCCAATGTAAACAAAATTCAAATATAACAAATTTCCAAATTATAAATTCAATCATAACATTCATCTTGACATGGCTTGAATTTTAAATCAGAATTAAATACAGTCCTACCCGTTTATACTGACAAGCCGCCTATGTTGACAAAAGAACAAAGCCCCAGTCCATTGGCCTACTATTACTACCAAATTGTCATGCCTATGACGACGTCGAGATAAAAAATAAACGTACATGTCGACAGAAGCCCTTGGTGCCAGCTTGAACAAATCCTTTGTTTTCTAATCATTTATGTCGACAAGCTGCCAGTTCCAACCCATACTTTGTTTAATAATTAGTTGATCATGCCGCCCGGCTTTAATGTAGTGGTCAGATTAAGAAAAACCCCAACCACCCTAGGCTTTTGTTTAGGCCTATAAAGCTGGCCTCTCGTGGCAACTTAAAAGAAGTGAAATCCGATCAATTCTATCATTTTCCAAAGAATGCACAGATGTATAGCTAGGATTTTAAAACTAGGAGTTCAAGAGTACCACCAGTAAACGTTGCAGTCCCCTACCAGAAGCAAATTAGGCATACCCGAAATGGCTATATTTCCAGAAGAGTAGAAACAGCGGATGCCATCAAGTTTAATTTTCAAACTTCTTTACAGTACTGACAAGTAGCGGGGCATGCATTCGAGTGTAAGATTCGGCAAATGTGGATAAGTGAGAAAGCTTGCCAGTAACTTCTCGTGGGTGGGTGGTTCAAACGGGGGTTTTCCGGGTTCTTCCCTCACCATTAATACTGGCTGCCATGTATAGCCTTTTATGTGCTGAAGAATGGCGTTAAACCATAAAAAACAAAAACAAAAACTGACATGTAGCCCTTGTTTGTCTATTAGAGTGAGTGAATTGTCAGGTCAAGATAAGGTCTTATTCAACTTGGTCATATTTTAGACTGGTTTCTTTATAGACCTGATGATAATATTCTGCAATCAACCCTTGTATCCCACGAACTTGCATCGGATCACCTCTGCATTGTATGCCATCTCGAGGTGTCAGTCCTTAACCCTCCACCTTTATTTGCTACTAAGAGAAACCTCCGTATGATAAATAGAACCAAATTCATGCATGACATCCAAGAACACCTAACAACTTTCTTACATCCAACAGCGGAACAACTTGATAACTGCCTGCGTTCATTGCTTGAAAAACATGCCCCAGCCACCAAATGCAGAGTATCAATAAAAAAGTGTTCTCCTTGGTATAGCAGTGTTAGGGACCAGCTTCGCACTGCTAAAAGACATCGCCGAAAAGCAGAGAGACTTTGGCTTTCCACCGGACTCGCTATTCATAAACAAATCTACGAAGCCGCTAAGAAGACCGTCACACACAGTCCATTTAGCCAAATCATTCCACTACAGTACTAAGATCACGGAGAGTTCCAGCTGTAAAGAGCTCTTTGAAATAACTAACAAACTAATATCAAGGAACAAATGTACACCACCTCCAACGATCTTCTCTCCAATCGACCTACCAGACCAATTTGCAAATTTCTTCAATGACAAAGTTAAAACCATTAGAGATTCGCTTGACAGCATCATTTCAACTGATTCGTCACCATACAGGTATGATGCAGAATTTCAGCGACAACCGTTAGGAGCATTTGAACCTGTTTCTACAGATTTAGTTGGGTCAATCGTGATGAAAAGTGCACCAAAGTCTTGTGAACTTGATCCAATTCCGATATCACTGCTGCTTGAGTGCTTAGAACCAATATTGCCTTCACTAACTGATGTCATTAATATCTCTCTCTCTCATCAGGGAAATTCCCATCATTTTTCAAAACTGCCATCGTAAAGCCACTGCTGAAAAAATCAACCCTGGACCATAACAATTTAAAGGACTACCGCCCAGTTTCTAATCTCCCTTTCATATAAAAAATCTTAGAAAAGGTTGTTCTAACTCAACTTGTATCTCAGTTGAATTCAAACAGTTTTTTTTAGTAATGTACAGTCTGCATATCGCCCTCGCCACAGTACGGAAACTACTCTTCTGAAAGTATTTAGTGACATTTTCTCAGCTTTGGATAGTGGAAATATTACAGTCCTCACTCTCCTGGATTTATCTGCAGCATTTGACACAATAGATCATGATATATTACATCACCGTCTCCAGCATGTATTTGGCATTCAGAATATAGCCTTACAGTGGTTCAAGTCCTACTTAGTCAACAGGACACAAATTGACATATGTTGTGGTGTTCCTCATGGATCTGTTCTTGGTCCTGTTCTCTTCATTCTGTACACTCAGCCGCTCTCAGGTGTCATACCTCGTCACCTAGTGTCGCACCAATTGTACGCTGATGACACCCAAATATACAAGTCTAGCCACCAAACTGAAGCTGATGCTACCATCCATGGAGTAGAAAAGTGCATTTCGGATGTGAAATCATGGATGACATGTAACAAGTTGCAGATGAATGATGATAAAACTGAGGCTATTCTGATCACAACACAAAGACTTTCTCATTCACAACCTTTACCTCAGACAATAAATATCAGCAACACCAACATTAAATTATCACAGTCAGTTCGGAATCTACGTGTTACTCTATACAGTACTATCACATTGCACCAACATGTCATGAACATCTGCAAGGCTGCATATCTTGAATTGAGACGCATCAGTTCCAGTCGTAAATATCTTTCAGTTGATGCCACGAAAACACTTGTGTGATCATTACTACTTTCAAGACTACTATTGTAACGCAATTCTGTCTGGTTCATCACAATATTTACTCCAGAAACTTCAAAAAGTTCAAAACACAGCTGCACGGATCATCTTTAGAGTACCTCGATCAGAGCACACCTCACCACTGCTCAAAACCCTACACTGTCTATCAATTCAATACAGAATTAAACACAAAATTTGTTCTTTGTGCTATATTTCAATGACAGACTCCAGCCAAACATACCTATCCAGCCTCACCCATGTGTATACACCAGATAGATCCTTATGCTCTTCTTCTGATAATCGTATACTCATTGTTACCAAGGTGAAAACAAAGTCATATCGGCAGCGTTCGTTTGCATACCAGGGCCCGGCGACGTGGAACGAATTGCCCATTGAAATTAGACACAAAGACACAGTGGTCCCTTTTAAGAGTGCTCTCAAGACTCACCTGTTTCGACTGCAGGGAAAAACTTAGCGACCTAGTCGTATTTTGTATCTTATATATTTTCAGCATGTTTTTATGTTTTCCAATTTCATTGTTTTAGTCATTTGTTGTTCTGTAGTGTAGTCATATTATTATTGATGGTGTAAAGCGCTTAGAGGTTTGATAGATTAGACGCTATACAAAGTCCTCATTATTATTATTATTATGTATTAAGTTAGGCTTTCATTCATGTATGACGTTAGGCATCATACCTAGTGTTCCACGTGAAATGTCAGCTCTAGCAACGTCAAGCACTGTTGAATTTCATAACAATCTGTTATTCATTTGATGTACTCTTCTTATACACAAGCACATCAATGGGTCATTCTACCTCTGAAATCAGTCATTGTAAATATTAGCACATTTTCTCACAACTATGCAGCTAGTCAAGTCTTTGATCTTGCCACCTATTTTGTGGGTGTTGATCTTCAGATGCACTCTTATAATGACAACATGTACATCTGTGGGTCTTTCACCCACTGAATTTTCTGATTATAAGCAGCTAAAATGACTAATTGATCAACACATTTTCCAACTCAACAGATGATCGAATCATGACCAGCAAATTGATGCGTACTGAGGACTCTTGTATACATTATTGTCTGAATCCCATATATATAAAATGCATCAAAATATGCAAGATTATGCTTTTTCGAGACTTTTGAAAGTAATCGGTTATTAAAACAAATTTATTTTGCTGTATAACTTTCATTTTTAACTTTATTTACATTTACGACGGCTACCAACAGCAGTGTAAAATGCAAATTAAATTTAGTCTCTGGAAACTAAATATCTGGCTGTAAAGGAAGTTGAGGGTTGAGCATCTCGCAATGAGGTCTGTGAAATTTTTTCACTCAAAAATAACACTTGTTAAGAAAGGATGAAAGCTGCAGAGTCTATAAAGATAGGCTACGCTTACGGTACTGTGCTCCCCAAAGGAAGAAACAAAAGACTGCTGAATTTGAAGATGTAGAGGAAGCCACAAAATGGTTCAATGAAGCATTTGCGAAAAACTTAGTGTGGATAACTTCGCTGCAAGAAATGGTTGGTACAGTCGCTTTAATGTTCATCATAACATCCGATACAAAAGTATTTGTGGAGAATACATGTACTGTTGACAGCTTTTCATTTCCCAGTGAATAGCAGCATCCCCTTGGTAGCCTCAATAAGATGGGGAGAGACTGACCAAAATCAAGGCCAATTTAAGTACATGTACATGAAGCATGTAAATAACAACTACCCTACCATGTGATAATGCTGACACTGAATATCGTACTGTTTTTCTTACCAGGATGTGATCGATGCAATATTTTTATTATGCATTTTATTACGCAAAGGTAACCAGAATATAATTTGTCAATACACAAGTGTATTTCACTCTAATTCTGACTTCATGTACTCAAAATTTCCATATTTTCTCAAAGTGAAAATGCTACTCACTGACGACAGGTCACCCTTTGCTGACGAATATTAACTTTTCTCTTTTAAATCAATGATATTACTTTATAACAGTTTAATCACTATCGGGTCACCAAAAGTTACTTTTTTAAACATGCCTATGTCTTAGGACACGGAAAAAATTATTCTTTCATGTCCAAGATTTACATCTGTTACAGTAGTCAACAAAAAGAACTAAAAACGATAAAGTTGACACATGCCTTTATTTTTTTCCTAAATTATTCCCCTTATACGCGAGTATATACTGTGATAATGAAATAATCGGTCTTATAATCGGTATCGGCAATTTTAATGATCGGCTATACGCGTTATCGGCATAATCGGCAAAAAGTGACATCGGTACATCTTTCGAACAGTCTCTGATTATCTGTATCAGCTTCGTAACTAGAGGTGTTAGAGGGTAAGTTGATGAATCCAGGCCATTGCAATAGTGTTGTTCCGATTATCGATTATAATCGATCATCAGTTGGTTGAGCAAACCAATAAGATAATCGATTGTGAAACTCCATAATCGATTGTGTGTAAAGGGAGACTACTTATTTAGGTGAATGCAAAGCACAAAGGTTAGTACAACTCTCAGCCACTAAAGTTGACCTGAAATTTATTAATCTCTTCACAACTACAAATAAAAAACCTTATGATTCATAATTAGGAACATATAGTCAGTATTACATGGTCAAGTTGTTAAATTGTTGAGTTAATAAATTTGAACACATTTTGTTGATTTGTTGCAGTTAAATTGCTACATCTTTTGGAGTATTTATAAACAATGACAAACAAGAAAATCATGTCCTTCAATACTTTAAATTATAAACACATCACATATAAACAAAAGAATTTCAGGAGATTGTAGCAGTATTTCAGTTACATATAATTGATCAGCCATAAAAAGTTGCGTTCATTTAACAAAGTTGTAGAACAGAAGTAATACACGATGTAATATTATTGTCAGGTTAAAGTATACATGTCATTAAAAGAGATTACTCCTGTAGATTTATAAACATATTGAACTCTTGATCAAAGATACAATTGTGTAACAAAAATTAAAATTTGCTCTTAGTAACCGATTATAATCGATGATCAGTAGATTAAGGGGAACCGATTATCGATTATGAATTTCTGACCGATTCCCATCACTACATTCTAATTAATAGAATGAGCATCAACTACCAAGGCCTTTGGCTCTAAAACTGGTGAGACACAGGATAGATGTTCTGCATTCCACTTTGTTTCAAATAGGTCCACCATTGCTCGGTCCCAAAAGGCACATACCTGAGTGAAATCCAAGAGACAAAGAAACCATTATGTTTGTAGTTAATTATTTTAGGACAATGAGTCTGCTAATACATTTAGTCGCCCAGAAATATGGCACACAAGGACACGGATTTGTCATTGAAGTTGCCACATAACATGAGAATGCAAAGGTTTAGGGACAGCACCTTGTCGTTTGAGAAAAAACACCATAGTAGAGTTGTCATGCTGACTGAGAACTCTCTTCACATGTAGATCCTCCTGACACCAATGAAACCTTTAGAAATGGCTCAAAATTGTTGATATGTGTCTGAGTGTGTGATTAGGATTTTTAACGTAGCTTTAACAATTTTTCAGTCATATCGATATGATGTCTGCAGTGAGGCAGTTTATAGCGATGTCTAGCACTGGGGCATCATGCTGCAGACATGTAGCATGATGTCATACCATGTCACATTATCCTGACACCAGACCAACCAGTTAAAACACTAAACTTTTAATGCTGAGCGCCAAGAAAGGCTGTTGTTAGTACCATTTTTGTAAGTCTTTGGTATGACTTGGCCAGGGATCAAAACCACTAGGTCACTGATATGTGTATGATGGTCTTGAGACAGACACACTCCACTCACTTCTAGGAATGATAAAGTGCCCCCCTGCCCTATGCTCTCATCCACACATATTCTAATTTCCAGAGTATGTACTGTATAGGCATAGCTGATGTGGGCTAAGTAAGGTTATCCCATCTTCTGAGATGGAACAACATAATTGTGTATTATATTGTTAAAAGTTGGTCCAATTGGGAAGATCTCAGCATCTTTCGGGCAATATTATCTTTTGTAATGGGTGCAGAAATTGGCATAGATGCTCTAAAAAACTGGAGTGATCTACGAAAGTACTAAAAGGCCCACCACTGCATTAAGCCAACCCAGGAAAGGAATCCTCAAGAAGATAGACAATCCTATGTAAGAAAGGAATTCAGCACTAAATGGATGTTCAATGCATGGCCCTGAAGGATGCATACTCTTATTATCTGAATGCTGAATTACATACTTAGGTGACAAAAAATTTTGAGATGGTACAAGGTCAGAATAGTCCTTGTTGACAATGAAACAAAAGCCTGAGAAGGAGAGTAGCAAGGGATATCATATCCTGATCCAAGTTATATATCTCAATTGTTGTTTTCACAGAATGTAGTCCAAGTAGTTGCCACCATTAAGGTGATCCAGTTGTGGGACGTTTTTCAGTTCATCAACCAAGTGACAGATGTAAAGTCCATCTGGGAGTTTCCTGAAATGGTGAGAGATGTCTTGTATACGAATCAGCAAAACTTCCTAGAAGCCATGTGAATATGCAAATGAAGATTCACATCTTGCAAGATATGCAGTCTTCCTTCTGGATGACATTTAGAGTTTGTCATGATGTGAGAGTATGAAGGAATTTATTGAGTGTGCTTTGGTTGATGAAGGGTGCTGCATTTGTACTGTAGCCACATTAACTGGAATAAGGAGATGTCCTGAAAGTGATAGAGTCCTTCCAAACTCTCATGCTTTGAATGACACATTTCTAAACTCAAATCACAAAAGATTTATCTTTATTTGGCATTATATATCTTAGAGACTGAGATTCCCGTGGCTTGAATGATGCACCTGGCAAATTTAAACAAGAACATTTCCTTGTAGAGAGATCATTTGAGATGAGCCAAACATGAAGGTGGACAATATGTGGACTGCTGTGCAATAGAGCATTTTGACAGGTGGTCTTCCTGGTAAAGCCAATGTAAAAGTCCAATGGTAGATAGAAAAGAACACTGAACCAAGGTTGGTGGGAGAATGGGGGTTGCTATCAAAATGAGCTTGACTGGAGTGCCTGACTTTGTGAAGGACCTGTGAAATTAACCTGATTGGAGGGAAGGTGTGTATGAGCAGACAATCACATTCAGGATGAAAGTATCTACTGCTAAAGGCCTCTGATAAGTGACTGATCAAATCTAAAAATGGAGCTTGTTCTTCAATCTGGTGGCAATAAGTCCACCAGGGGAGTTCCCGAAAGATGAAATAGGGTGCCTGCTATGGATTGGTGAAGTGACCACATCATTTAGGACTAACTAATACATAGCCACTGCACGACATACAATGTGATTGATCTATTTCTTAATCATCTCTGTTTACACATTCATACTTGTTCCAGACAAGATTTTCCTTTCATGAGAAAATTTGTTTTTTATCTTATGAATATCATACTAGCATTATGTTTTCCATATTTAAGTGAAAACATGAAATTCATACTATTAAGATGTTTTTAAAGCATTCATGCATTACAAAACAAAAGGTGACCAAAATGAGTATTGCATTCAATAGAATGGAACAGCCTAAAAGGTTTAATTACAATAACTAACAACAGGTAGTCTGGGAGTATATTTGGCATTAAGACAGATGATAAGTCTAGGTCTTCATCTGCATACAGAAAAAAAACGCAAGATGTCAACACATAAAATAGCACACGGGTACCACAAACAAAGCCTCTAGTGTAAAGTAACATCAAGTTCATATGTGTAAAAATAATTTATTATATTGTAGACTGTATATTATGTATCATATCAATATATGGCACAGTTGTATTGCCTCACCTGTAATAAATAATTAAAAAAGTCATATCTAGTACTTTAAAAATATATAAAAATGATCTGAATTCTCATTGAGTAAATATATGATAGTTATATGTCTTCGTTTTTAAATCTGTTAAAACTGATTACTCAAGCATAGGGAATTCAAGTTTCAATATAGAAGGTACTAGACATGAAAGGCTAATAATAATCACAGAAATTGCTGTGTCACACTATATTATGGTTTGATACAAATTCTCTCTCAAACATGGTACTGACCATTGAATAATTTTTTTGGAGAGGAGATTACTGGGATTTTTTAAAATCCAACCCACAAATATATCGAAGAAATTAAAAACTTTCTTGGTAATAAATACAAAACCAATATTATGTGGCAAAGGTAAACATCCTGGCTGGATGAGAATTCCATGCTCCTTTACCTTCCCATGAAAATTAAAAGGTCATTAAAATAACCATGACCTGAAAAGTGGATGCAGTTATTATTTGATTAGACAAGACTTTGCAGAAGCCATCCTGTAGTCAGACTCTAGAATTAATATCCAGCATATATTGTAAAAATTAAAATATCCACAATATGATTACATGTATTAATGATACGAGTAGTTCTTAAACAAATACATAGCAATGAAGGCGACACCTCAATTTTCATAAATTACACCTTTTTTCTTATAGTGAAGTCCATTAAGGTTCACTTTTCCTATGTCTAGAATTCATGTCCTGATTTATGAACTTCTGCATGTACTATACAATATGATACATACCTGTAAAATTACATTTTGCCACCCATACAGGTAGAAAATTGCAGAGTTGCTATTTATACTTACAAAGTGGATGCTAAGATATCAGTACTAATAAAAGTTACAACTAGGAAAGGAAAATTATTGACTACTACTACTATAACTACTCTACTAATGTTCTAATTTTCAGACGATTACTCAGTACATTTATAACTTATTTTGCCTTGTTACCCTTGATGACATCGTACAAGTTAAACAGCCATTCTGGCCCTAAAAGCCAAAGACAAGTAACCTTAAAAAAATAAACATGTATATGGGCACTGGCTTGCATTCAGACTTACTTTTAAGCTGTTTCAGTCCATCACTCTCTCGTC
Organism: Unio pictorum; assembly: GCA_030141615.1. NCBI lineage: Eukaryota > Metazoa > Mollusca > Bivalvia > Unionida > Unionidae > Unio > Unio pictorum. The sequence continues at coordinate 2,191,727 of JARLTB010000148.1, read as the reverse complement.
TTCTATTTGGAGCAGTTTCTGAAGAAATAAAACAGAACATTCCAAGATCTAAAACTTCAATGATTAAATACGACATAAATATTTTTCTGGGCCAATCCTTGTCAGGGTTTGTTTTCAGATTGGTTCAACATAATTTTCACATGATGGACAATAGTTAAAATGAAACCGCCCTGGTGGCCTAGTGGGTAGAGCGTTCGCCGCAGAAGCTGGAAGTCGTGGGTTTGATCCCCGGCCAAGTCATACCAAAGACTTACAAAGATGGTACTAACAGCTGCCTCGCTTGATGCTCAGCATTAAGAGGTTAGTGTTAGGACTGGTCGGCCTGGTGTCAGGATAATGTGACTGGGTGGGACATCATGCGACATGTCTGTGGCATGATGCCTCAGTGCTAGACATCACTATAAACTGCCTCACAGCAGACATCGTAGCGATATGACTGAAAAATTGTTAAAACTACGTTAAAAATCCTAATCAAATAAACAAAAGTTAAAATGAACAATCATTAATTCAGTACTCACAAACCATGCTGTTTATGTTTTTTAAGGTTACTATATTTTTGTGGGAATATTAGCAAAACATATATACAGACCATATGTGATATATCCAAGAGTAAGCTTTAAAAATGTTTCAAATGTTGTCCACTGCTTACTACTGCATACAATTTACCATTATAGTTTTAACCCAGAAAAGAGTTTAAGTTCCCATTAGAAACACCATACAAAGGATTTTTGGGAGTAAAGAATATTGTTAGAAATAATAATAATAATAATAATAATAATAATAATAATAATAATAATAATAATAATAATAATAATTAATAATAATAATAACAACACTATGATTCAAATAACCTGGCAGACATTTCCTGCAGAAGACACATTTTACAGTTTTAGAAAATTTCTTTTGTTACTCTCAAACTAGCTTTTCATTGTCTGTTAAACCACATAAAGAATTCAAACTAACAAGACCTAAAGAATATTTGAAATCTTTGAAAACTGATTACAAATAGGAATTACTTGAAGGGACCAATGCTCAAATGTCTGAAAACAATCTTACAAAATCCAAGATCAGACCATTTTCTCTCTTTTACTGAACTAGACTTAAAATTCTTCAGCAATATCAAAATTTGTAAAGAAGCTGGTGAGGCTGACATATTTAATATCAGCTTGGCACCATTTTTATTTGAGACCAGCAAGGCATCATTCAAAGTGTTTAGGTTGAAATCCCATATTTTCTGTTTTGAGTAATGACATTATGATGCTATGGATGGATGCCATGGTGGCCATATTGAATAAAAGATTGGTACCATTTCTATTCTGTACCAGCCAGAAACCATATGATGTCTTTCAGTAAAAGCACCATGTCATTTATGACCAGCCATCAAGGAAAAGTAATGATAACAAGATTTTCAAGATGCCCATTTTGGGAGATATGTTAGGAGTCTGAAAAGCTTCATAATATGCTTATCTCTGAAAGATACCATGTGGACCAAGTATACATCAGACATCAAAATAAGTTATTTAGTAAAATTCCCATGTTGATATAATCAGTAGGATTAGTGATAACAATACAAAGATAGCCAACAGTTCTGGTTGCCTAGTGGTTCGAGCATCTGCCATGGAAGCAGTAGGTCATGAGTTTGATCCCCTACCAAGTCACACGAATGACTTACAAAAATGGTACAAACAGATGCATCGCTTGGCGCTCACCATAAAGAGGTTAGTGTTATGACTGGTCGGCCTAGTGTCAGGAGAATGTGAATGGGTGGGACATCATGCTACATGTCTGCAGCACGATACCACAGTGCTATAAACTGAATCACTGCAGACATCGTAGTAATATGACTGAAAATCATCAACCATACTCTCAGTACAAATTACTGAGAGATCTATAAAAAGTGAAAGAGATGAAAATCAACAGAGGAATGCAAAAGTAGGGGGTAGGGTGGCATTTTACATTAATGAACACTATTTATATATTAATCTGTTAATTTAGTATATTTAAGTTCTATTGTGTGCTTGATCTTTGTCGACGATTGAGTATACAGTTTTGGTGTGTACCTGCTTTTTGTCATGTTTTTGGTTGTTGTTGTAGTGTTTAACGCCATTTTTCAGCACACGATAGGCTATACATGGCGGCCAGTATTAATGGTGGAGGGAAAACCCCCAGTAAGAACCACTAACCCATGAGAAGCTAATGACGAGATTCTCACATACCCACATTAGCTGAATCTGAGACTCGAACCCATGCAGATAGAGGTGAGATGGCAGTGATCCGTAACGGAGAGTAATTGAGACTACTTTACCACTTTTTATCATGTTTTTAAGTTACAAAAAGGTTGTTCACTAATATCTGAGTTCAAAGTCTTACCTTATTTACACCAAATAGTGTTCTTGATGAGAACTTTTGACCCATGTCCTGGTCATTTTGTATAGATTTAGATTTTAAAACAAGATTGTAAGAAACAAAATAAATTCATTCCTATCTTTTATTCATTGAAACTACAATGTGCTCACTGATCTTTTTGAACTAAACCTCTATTTAGCAATCATTGTGAATTGACTCATGACATTCTGAATGATATCATTGTCATAACTGACAACTCTTTATACATCAACTTATTCAAAATTATTGTTGCATCAACATGTTCAATATTAGAATTCAATCAAACATTCAATAATTTTGGACTCATGGTAGAACGTCTAAGATTATTTGGGATTTAATCGTCAATCCTAAAAGTCCTTCTTAAATTTTCACTTTGTAACTTAAAGAAATAAACCTTTTCGTTGATTAAACTAACCATGCTTGTTTGACCTTTCTTTGTTTTTTTATTTTAAGATAATATGGTCGTAATATAAATAATGTTTAAATTAAATGAGAATAAATATGATGGTGTAGTAGGTACATTTTTTCAACAAAAAAATCTAATTTCAGTAAAAACTATACTGAAGAGTTTGCTAACAACATTTAATATTCTAACAGCCCAACATCTACTAAATAGTTCGCTCCAAAATATAATTTATATACCTGTTTTTACGTAAACAAGAAAGGGGTCACATGATCTTCTAGAATCTTTTAGAACAAATTTACGTTCAAAAAGTCTCGTACACACTGTATAACCCAACTATAAATAGAAAGATGTTTATAACAAAGCTCCATAATGTCCTTGGAATAAAGCAATCAATTTAAAAGCTTGTTTACAACTCCGAAGCCAGGTCAGAAATGAGGTCAACACCTGGTGTTTATTCTTAGAGTACATGTCAACCCAATTTCTAAAAAAGATATCTGCCAATGAATGAATCTTAAACTTAAAATGTCAAATTTGAACTTGACAAACAAGCAATTAAACTAATTAAAAAAATTACCCAAATCAAATACACATAACAAACTATCACTGCTAACAGGAAATGTTCAAAATTAAATTCTAGAGGGGAATGGTTACTCGTGCGTAAGGAGTTCCAATTCCAGTATGGAAGACTCTTGACATGGACTGCTAATAATTATCACAGGAATTGGTGAGTCACACAGGATTATGGTTTTCTACTATTTCCTTGACAACCATGGAACTGACCATTGAAAACGTTTGTCCTTAGAGGATGCCTGGGATTGTTTTTTAAAATTCCTGATCTCAGATAACTTGCAAAAATGAACAATATTCTTACTCCGATTTATAATAAAAAACAAAATACCTTAAGGCAAAAAAAGAAATAGATCCTGGCTAAATGAAAGTAACAGGCCCACTTTCACTGATTTTAAAAGATTAGTCCCTAAAACAACTATTACGTGAATATTTGACAGAGTTCATATTTTAATGGATAAGAAATCATGCAGCAGTTTAAATACTAGTTTGAAGCGAAATATTGAAGTAAAGGTGATTATCAAATCCACAACAACCTATTGAAACCATTCCACCTTGAATTCCTTAAATGGCACTAACTGTTTATCTGGTAAGGGCCATTAAGCTATATTTCTATTCAATGAACACCATACCATGTATGTACATTCAATGTGGCTGAAGGTTTTAAATCCATGATTATGATGTATAGACAAAAAACTACATGTGGAAGAGCAATAAATTCAAATTACAGTAATTATATTACACGTCCGATCTTTCTAGCTTGATATCATGAATCAAACTCAAAATAAATAGACTAAGTTCAATTCATTGTGTCAAAAATATCTAAACAATATGGTTGTTTTAAGTCACCAAATTATTTCCAATTTGGCTATACAATACAAAAATATGTATTCAATATTTGTACCAAATGGTTGCATGATATCCAACCACAGCTGGTAAATGCAAACAACACATATATTGTTCACCTTAGCAGCTCTGGAACATAATTTGCTTTAAATGGTCCTAAAATGTGTCTGTTAAACATGATGCACAGATATAAATGCTCTTCAAGCCAAGTACCAGAACTATTTTATGCATAGATTAATATAGGTAAGAATGACATCATCCCAAACCACAACTGCTTTGCCTAAAAGAATATAACATACCACAATTGCGAAAGTGAATACTATTCCCTCCCGCAAATCCAGCAAATGTTATGAAGCCACATCCTAATGAAGACCTTATGAAAGTAACCTATTGTACCACATATATAGGTCCTACCAGATTGAGCTGCTTATGTTAGAATGAAATGTCTCTGAAGTTAAAAGCTGGAGAAGCAGACATGGATTTCTATTGCATAGAATGATTAATATCAGAGAACAGTTTTATTCAAATGTAGTATTGCTGGAAACTGCTCTAACTTAGTGCACTGAGATGTGAAGCAATGACATCTGGTCCAGATTTATTGTCTGACATGCAGAATAACCCACTTTAATCAGAAATAGCATGTCTATGCTGATATATCATCCATTTCCTCTGTGAAGGATAAGAGGTGTGATCTCCCTTGATGCAATGATTCAGTCTTTCTGTCATACAACTTCAGAGCTCACACTAGGTCCTCTTGGTAAACTTCAAATGTAGTATCCAGAATAAACAGGAAGTTCAATAAAAATTGTTATTCCCCATCAATGGGAGCCTATTCTTTGCAACAAAGGCAGTGGCTGTCATGAATGATAATGACCAGTCTTATCTGATAGAGGCTGTCATGAATGATAATGACCAGTCTTATCTGATAGAGGCTGTCATGAATGATAATGATCAATCATATATGACAGAGGCTGTTTATGAATGATAATGACCAGTAGTATCTGATAGAGGCTGTCATGAATGATAATGCCCAGTCTTATCTGACAGGGGCTGTCATGAATGATAATGACCAGTCTTATCTGACAGGGGCTGTCATGAATGATAATAACCGGTAGTATCTGATAGAGGCTGTAATGCATGATAATGACCAGTCGTATCTGATAGATGCTATCATGAATGCTAATTACGAGTCTTATTTGACAGGGGCTGTAATGCATGATAATGTTCAGTTTTATCTGATAGATGCTGTCATGAATGATAATGACCAGTAGTATCTGATAGAAACTGTCATGAATGATAATTACTTGTCTTATTTGACAGGCTGTCATGAAAGATAATAACCAGCCTTATCTGACAGAGGCTGTCATGAATGACAATGTCCAGTCTTATCTGACAGAGGCTGAAAGAATATGACCATTCTTATCTGAATTGCATGTACATGTAGTTTGGATCACTGACAGAGTATGTACTTTCTTGTTTATGCAAGCCAATCAGGAAAGCAGTGAAGAATCAGATCATATATCATGATAGGTGAAGCAATGGGGCTCACAAGAGTAGTTTAAATGCTGTCTTTTTCAGCCAGACTGGTACCTATGGTATATTCCACTTAGGGCAAAGAGGCAATATCTTTCGATATGTGTAATCAAAGCTGAATAGAAAATCGAATAGGTTTTTTTTGTCTTCTAATATGACAACTTTAATGATGACACAGGATTTCAGTGATCATGGAAAGTGGTAGTCTTTTAATGTTTTTTGGTGCTGTTTCTCATCAACTAGCTATTGTAATAAATTAGCCACTGTTTCTGAGGGCTTGTCTAATATGACCACTAAATACAGGTACAGTAATTCTGTGCTGGAATGAAACACACACTGTCATGGTTGCTTAAGGAGATGAGTGAATATCACAATTTCCTGATATTTATCATGCAACACTGAATAGTTCATTGTTCCACGCTTTCTTTCTTCATTTGAGTGAAGCAATCAAAATGAGGCAACATTTTGATTCTCTTGCTCTGATTCAAGATTCAGAGGCTGTCATGAAAGATAATGACCAGTCTAAAGCTGTACAGATTAATCGTCCATACCCATAATCGGTCCGATTATGAAAACAATCGGTATAATCAGTGTCAGCAGAAATAATCGGTGCCAATGTAAACAAATTTCAAATATAACAAATTTACAAATTATAAATTCAATCATAACATCCATCTTGACATGGTTTGAATTTTAATACAGAATTAAATACAGTCCTACCCGTTTATATTGACAAGCCGCCTATGTTGAAAAAAAAAAACAACAAAGGCCCAGTCCCTTGGTCTACTATTACTACCAGCGTTCCTGCAGATTTAACAAAAACAAATTCCATGACTTTTCCAAAACTTTTCCAGGGCCATTTCACAAAACTCAAGGGCCACACTATCTTGCATTGTGAAGTCAATTAATATAAATAATGACATCTATCAATGAAAAATAACAAATAAGTTAACAACAAATATTTTTAATATGTCCATTTTAAATTTACCTGGGCTTGCACACCTAGACTTTATGTAGTATTTCATATCATAATCCAATGTTCAATGTATTTGGTATTCAAAAGAAACAAATAAACAAATCCTATGTAGTCTTTGTATGTATTCCTATTTACAATACTAACAAAACACATCGCTTTACAGTTGCTTTCTTGTATTTAGTCTGAAGCAAACTTTTTCTGCTCTATCTACTTTTCAATATCCTTCAGAGTCTCTTGTTTCACTTTTGCAGTCTTTCTGAGAGAATTGGATGCAGTTAGCAGGCTTAGCTATTGTCCTTTTTGGCTTTTTTAGCATTTGCAATTGCACTGTCCGGAAACATCAGTGTAAAGACTCTTGAAATGTCCTCATTGGAATGAAAGGAGCTGTGAGTATTCACTGTCCTTAGGGTCCAAAATATTTCTGCCTTTAATACATCATTTGATGATGTATATGAAGTTAATGTTGGGGCAGGCTTTGGCATAACTTTAGGTGATGATGAGGAAGAATTTGAAATAAAACCAGAGATTGTGTTGTTCTGAACATATTTCATTATTTTACAATTCTGCACATGCTTCTTGCTGGTGGAATGACTTTTGAGAGCAGCTTCTCTCATATTTGCAATATCTATAATTTTGCTACAAGCTTTTCATTTAGCAGTTCTTATGTCTGAAGCATTCTTCTCCACCCATTTTTCATAGTTTGGGTTGGTCAAACAACTGTTATTGAATGTGCACATACCAGGCATGTTATAATAAACCTAAAGCAATATAAAATGAAATATTTCAAGACTTCACTATCATCATGAGATATTGTGTATTGTACTATGTGTTCAGAATTTCCTAACAGCCCAGTGTTCATTAAGTAATTCATTTTCATCTCCTATTGCCTGACCAGACTTACAATCTAAGATTTATTCATTATCACATTACATAGAGTCTTGGAGATTTAAAATTAAAATCCAATTTCAGACACTGACAATTCTTTTCTTAAGTTTAAAAACAAATTCATTAAATATACTAATAAAACGCAACACTAAAAATGTCGTCAAAGTTTACCAGATACAGAAACATAATTGATTAAAGTTAAACTATATTGGCAGTAAACGTGTTTCATCCTAACCTAACAACCCTCTTGAAAAATGGAAGTCAAAATTCCCACACTGTAATATTACAGGAATTTACTGAAGCCTTCTTGCAGTTTTTTAATTCTGAATTCGAACAGTTTTCTTGCTCTAATACATGATCTATTATAGTATTTATTAATTATTTTATTGAGGATTTTGCAAAATAGGGAGATTCAAATTGGGAGACCTAGACGGGTCTAATATTAAAATGATTCTCTGATTTTTTGTTTCTCAGATGGGTTGTCAGGTTATCTAAAAACGGCTTCTGAAAATAACTACAATTTTCAATATTCTGAAACTAGAACAGCCCAAAACTAGAATATCAAATTGACAATAATGATTGTAATCTTGTCGTACCCTCTGACGTAATAAATTAATGACTATACTGCATGAGATGTTACGACAGACCCAAAAAAAACAACTGAAGAATATAAACAAAATCAAATTAGTACTTACCTTGTACGTTACATCGAAGAAATAACAGACTTTCTTGGAATAAATTAACTTCGATTTGACAGATCGTCAAGTGGTAAGTATTCCAAGCGGCATGGCTGACCATTTGAATTTTCGAATCGAACTACACCGGAAACCACGTGATATCTACTGTTAGGGGAAATTACTCTTGTTATATGAAATGAAACCATTTATCTATAGTATCTTTTTTTATCGTGTTTTATTTAACTGCTGCTCCGTGGTCTAAGAAATTTGCAGTAATCAATTTCTTTAACTCCCTTGTCAGAAATTCCATGACGTTTCCAAAATTTTGCAAGGTTTCGACAAATTCCATTACTTTTCAAGGCCCTTGAAATTTGTTTTTTAAATTCCAAAAGTTTTCCAGGTATCCATAACCCGCGGGAACCCTGTACAGTGGGACCCCGCTATAACACGCCCCGTTATAACACGAATTCGGATATAACACGGTCGTAGCATGGCTGTAGAAATTTTAAGTAATTTATTACAGGTGTTTTTCTCAAAGATCCCCAAAAAAATCTTTCAAGTATGAAAAATAAATACGTCAAGAGTTTAATTATCATTCTCATACTCGTCTAAAAAGTGCGAAAAAAAACGTGTAGAAAATGTATTGTCATTTTCGGGAGGAAATCAAACACAAAATCGAATATAAAATAATCGTTGTATGGCTCCTAAAATTTAAAAAAAATAACAAATTTCTTCTAGTTTTGTGCCTGAAATGGTGAGAGATGTCTTGTATACGAAGCAGTAAAACTTCCTAGAAGCCATGTGAATATGCAAATGAAGATTCACATCTTGCAAGATATGCAGTCTTCCTTCTGGATGACATTTAGAGTTTGTCATGATGTGAGAGTATGAAGGAATTTATTGACTGTGCTTTGGTTGATGAAGGGTGATGCATTTGTACTGTAGCCACAGTAACTCTAGAATAGTGATAGAGTCCTTCCAAGCTCTCATGCTTTGAATGACACATTTTTAAACTCAAATCACAAAAGATTTATCTTTATTTGGCATTACATATCTTAGAGTCTGAGATTCCCGTGGCTTGAATGATGCACCTGGCAAATTTAAACAAGAACATTTCCTTGTAGAGAGATCATTTGAGATGAGCCAAGCATGAAGGTGGACAATATGTGGACTGCTGTGCAATAGAGCATTTTGACAGGAGGTCTTCCTGGTCAAGTCAATGGAAACGTCCAATGGTAGATAGAAAAGATCACTGAACCAAGGTTGGTGGGAGAATGGGGGTGCTATCAAAATGAGCTTGACTGGAGTGCCTGACTTTGCGAAGGACCTGTGAAATTAACCTGATTGGAGGGAAAGTGTGTATGAGCAGACAATCACATTCAGGATGAAAGTATCTACTGCTAAAGCCTTCTGATCAGTGACTGATCAAATCTAAAAATGGAGCTTGTTCTTCAATCTGGTGGCAATAAGTCCACCAGGGGAGTTCCCGAAAGATGAAATAGGGTGTCTGCTATAGATTGGTGCAGTGACCATATCATTAAGGACTAACTAACACATAGCCACTGCATGACATACAATGTGATTGATCCATTTCTAAATCATCTCTGCTTACACATCCATGCTTGTTCCAGATAAGATTTTCCTTTCATGAGGAAATTCGTTTTTTCTCTTATGAATATCATACTATCAGTATGTTTCCAATATTTAAGTGAAAACATACAATTCATAATATTAAGATGTTTTTAAAGCATTCATGCATTACAAAACAAAAGGTGACCAAAATGAGTCTTGCATTCAATAGAATGGAACAGCCTAAAAGGTTTAATTACAATAACTGACAACAGGTAGTCTGGGAGTATATTTGGCATTAAGACAGATGATAAGTCTATTTCTTCATTCTGCATACAGAAAAAAAACACAAGATGTCAACACATAAAATGGCACTAGGCTAACACAAACAAAGCCTCTAATGTAAACAAACATCAAGTTCATATGTGTATCGATAATATAATCATATTGTAGACTTTGTATTTTGTATCATATCAATACTTGACACAGTTGTATTGCCTCACTTGTAATAAATAATTAAAAACATTGTATCTAGTACTTTAAAAGTAAATAAAAGTGATTTCAATTCTAATTGAGTAAATATATGATAGTCATATGTCTTCGCTTTTAAAGCTGTTAAAACTGATTATCAAGCATAGGGAATTCAAGTTTCAATATATAATGTACTAGATATGAAAGGCTGATAATGGTCACAGGAATTGCTGTGTCACACTATATTATGGTTTGATACAAATACTCTCTCAAACATGGTACTGACCATTGAATAATTTTGGTGGAGAGGGGATTACTGGGATTTTTTAAAATCCAACCCACTAATATATCGAAGAAAACACACACACACACAGTTCCACACAAACGCACACACATACACACAAACAAACACACATACTTATATTCACACACAAACACACACACATACTCGCACATATACACATACTCACATACAAACACATTACAGGCATTATGATATGATCTTAGTCATTAGTTTGTTTTAAAAATAAATTGAAAATACGAAATCAAGAGATGCAATCAAGAATTAGCTGACTCCAATTTGTATTATTTAGCGAACATGATATTACAAGTAAAATACATACATGCATACAATATACATACAACATTCATATGTACATACGTACATACTTACGAGCGTGCATGCATACGTACATGCGTGCACGCACACAAACATACATACATTAAGATGAAAGAAAACATGATAACGACAGCAGCTACCTTTTAAGCCTCCTTCTGTATGTAAATTTCTTGCTAATCTGTTGACTTGTACCCTACTAGGACTGCATCCTTTCGAAATGAAATAGATACATACAAGTTCAACTGAAAATAAAACCTCTATCTCTCTCTCTCTCGTGCTCTCTTTATCTCTCTTGATCTCTGTCGTTCTCACTATCGCGATATCTCTCTCGATCCCTGTATCGATCACTCTCGCTCTCTCGCTCACTCTTTCGATCTCATGCTCTCTCTCTCAATCTCTATCAATAGTTCTCTCTCTATCTTGCTCTCTCTCTCTATCTCAGCTATCATGTATAACGATCTCTCAAGCTCAATCACTCTGTCTCTGTCTCTCTTTCCCTGTCTGTCAGTCATTCAACCATCATGTATCACGATCGCTCAAGCTCAATCACTGTCTGTCTGTTCCTTTCAGTTATTTCGACAATTATTTTGAGATTTGGGGACTTATTTCCTGTGTGTTTCCACAACTAATAGTTTCTACCACTGTCAACACAGAAGTAACAGTATCATTCTCTAGTTGTGCTGTCTCACATGTGAATGGTCTTACCTGTGAATGGCCTTGAAAAGGGGTAACGTGGTGTCTCACATTTGAACAATGTTATGGTAGAAACCCTAACACAGTGTAAACATTTTTTAAGGGATATAGTATTTGTTTTACAGGAACAGAAACGTTATAGTAATTGCTGTAGAACATATATAACAGTCAAACAATATTTCTCAGGACAGTGACATTATTGACACCTACCTATCGATGCCAAAAAGTGATATATGTGTATCGATCCACTCACACATGAGCACGCGTATAAATTCTAAATTTGGAGCTCGTATTATTAGCACTCCACATCCAAAGATTAATGCAACAATGAAACATGTCAATTCCACATTGTAGTATAATTAAAACGTACTGTTTTCTTGTCTTGTCAACTGGTGCTTGGTGGATTTCACATCAGCTGCAAAAATAAACAATTCAGAGAAATAAGAATGAACAAACCAACTCCAGAATGCTTTAAAAATGGGAACGAGTTTAATGTGAATATTTTAAATTAACAAGGTTCTAAACCCTTAACTAGTTGTTTGGAGATTGTCTAATAGTACTGTTTTAGTAACAAAGGAATCAAGTGGAAAGGATAATATATCACGCTCAAATTCTCTCTCAAACATGGTACTGACCATTGAATAATGTTGGTGGAGAGGGGATTACTGGGATTTTTTAAAATCCAACCCACAAATATATCGAAGAAATTAAAACCTTTCTTGGTAATAAATACAAAACCAATATTTTGTGGCAAAGGTAAATATCCTGGCTGGATGAGAATTCCATGCTCCTTTACCCTCCCATGAAAATTAAAAGGTCACTAAAATAACCATGACCTTAAAAAGTGGATGCAGTTATTATTTGATTAGACAAGACTTTGCATAAACCATCCTGTAGTCCGACTCTAGAACTAATATCCTAAATTGTCAGGCACACTTGACGCTGATGGGACAATATAACAAAACAAATATATTGATAAACTAGCATCATGAACAAAACGAACGAATAGGTTGACTAAACAAAGATGAAATTATAACAAGAATTTAAGAGATATTGACTCAGACAATGTAATCAAGCGCGGTGGAGTGTTCTGTTTAATTAAATAACGTCCTACTCAATTTTTTTAATAAAACAATTAACAGTTTTACCAGTGAAGTCCGGATTCCGTTTTACTAAACACATATGCGACTTTTAACTAATTAAACAGTCAGGCGAGGCGTAAAGAGTGAAGTTGCACTTTATTGGTTAATCTATATATAAAAATAACAACAATAATACAACTCCCATTAATGCAATACAATGGAAGACAAGTGTATATCTTAATTATCAGTAAGGAAAGGAGAGTGAGTACCCTTTGGTATTGATTTCTTTGCTGCTTCCTTCAGTCCCAATAATGAACTGTTTACGGGACTGACGCTTAATTGACCTGAAATTAGAAAATACTCAGTCTCTGGTCAGAACATCATTGTAGTAACAAAGAGTATAATAAAGTAAAGTGTTTGCTTCATCTAGCACTGTGCCCTGGTTTTGTTTGTATATCTCCTAAGGTGTAGCTGGAGTTGGGTTGGGGGGACAGAGGGCGACAATTGTCCCAGGGCGCCAGACTAGCGTGGGTGCCAAAATGGGCTTTGAAATAAGTTGTATGTGGAATGTTTGCTACAAATATGCAACTATGCATTATTTGTTTCTTCTCTTTAATAGCAATTGGCGTTACATTGGGTGATGGTGATTTTGTTGATGAAAACAATCTGTTTCAGACTTGGGGGGAGGGGGCTTAAAAATGAATCTTGTCCCCGGGCTCCAAACACTTTAGCTAAGCCTTTGTATATGGCAATAACATGCAAAATTATGACCAAGTTTAAAGTGGAGATGTAGGAAAAGCAAGGAATTACATAACAGTTTTCGTGTGTATGTGTGTGCGTGCGTTACCATACATATTTGATTTTGATATCAATATTCATTATGAAAGCTCTATTGTGATACAGACATAAAATCAATGGTACATGGCATAGAGAGAACAAAATTCATGTATACAAATCATGCGAAAAACATCTGAACCACAGCAAAATTCAATTAGGAATGAAATTTAAAAGCAAAGCTTCTGTTCTGTATGAAAACTGTATATAAATCAACTTTATAGTATCCATGCCTGGTAGCGGCTTCATAAACATCTGCAATATAACATCTTTAAAATGGTGACACATTAAGTAAATTGAATATACTCAAAAGACTGTTTACAGCTTCTGAGAATGTTTGATTTTAGACAACTATTTGAAATGCTGTTTCATTTTGCCGCAAGTAGACTACAATTTGCTATGTTCCTGCCTCCAAAATTATACCATTAAAACTCGCAATAAAATACACAAGAGTAACAGGACCAGTCTCTCTCTTATGATCAGAAAATAATAAAATCTGAAGATAAGTGTATCTTTATACAAAATGGGTCCCGACTAATACACCTATAGCATTGTGTTCATCCCTCGTGCATCCCAAATGTATTATGTTTGCATTTTGGAAAGTCCGTCTTCTTCACATACAAAAAACTGACAAAAGAGTTCCTTTGCATAGTTCAGTTTCGATATATTTAAATCTGCATCAGTCCTAATGTTTTCCAACAATCCTTTGCGATATTCGGGTCGTGGTGTAAAAATGAGCTACTTTAGTGAACCTCAATTTGAAACGTGAAACACCTGCTAATTGTTTGTGTGCCACTTATCTTCCCATATTTTCAAACAGATTTGACAATAGAAATTGGAAAAAATATATGATGGTTGATATTATGTCATCCTCATTTCGCGAAAACAAGTTGGTTGGATGGGATAAGTAGCTGCAGCTCAGCAGTGATGAAAAGAGTTAGACGAGGCCCCCCAAAAAAATTTGAAGTCTCGACTTAACATAATATTTGTAATATCTACTACAGTTTTAAACAAAAACACATGCAGAAGATCACAAAAGCTGACTTCGCTGGCAGAAGACTTTAAAGAAAACACACACACAGTTACACACAAACGCACACACATACACACAAAAAAACACACATACTTATATTTACACACAAACACACACACCTACTCGCACACATACCCATACTCACATACAAACACATTATAGGCATTATGATATGATCTTAGTCATTAGTTTGTTTTAAAATCAAATTGAAAATACGAAATCAAGAAGAGATCCAATCAAGAATTAGCTGACTCCAAATTGTATTATTTAGCGAACATGATATTACAAGTAAAATACATATATGCATACAATATACATACAACATTCATATGTACATACGTACATACTTACGAGCGTGCATGCATACGTATTTACATGCGTGCATGCACACACACATACATACATCAAGATGAAAGAAAACAAGATAACGATATAAACTAATACAGCAGCTACCTTTTAAGCCTCTTTCTGTATCTAAATTTGTTGCTAATCCGTTGACTTGTACCCTACTAGGACTGCATCCTTTCGAAATGAAATAGATACATACAAGTTGAACTGAAATTGAAACCTCTCTCTCTCTCTCGTGCTCTCTTTATCTCTCTTGATCTCTGTCGTTCTCACTCTCGCGATGTCTCTCGATCCCTTTATCGATCACTCTCGCTCTCTCGCTCACTCTTTCGATCTCATGCTCTCTCTCAATCTCTATCAATAGTTCTCTCTCTATCTCGCTCTCTCTCTCTCAGCTATCATGTATCACGATCGCTCAAGCTCAATCACTCTGTCTCTGTCTCTCTTTCTCTGTATGTCTGTCTCTCAACCATCATGTATCACGATCGCTCAAGCTCAATCGCTGTCTGTCTGTTCCTTTCAGTTATTTCGACAATTATTTTGAGATTTGGGGACTTATTTCCTGTGTGTTTCCACAACTAATAGTTTCTACCACTGTCAACACAGAAGTAACAGTATCAATCTCTAGTTGTGCTGTCTCACATGTGAATGGTCTTACCTGTGAATGGTCTTGCAAAGGGGTAACGTGGTGTTTAACATTTGAACAATGTTATGGTAGAAACCCTTACACAGTGTAAACTTTTTTAAGGATATAGTATTTGTTTTACAGGAAAAGAAACGTTATAGTAATTGCTGTAGAACATGTATAACAGTCAAACAATATTTCTCAGGACAGTGACATTATTGACACCTACCTATCGATGCCAAAAAGTGATATATGTGTATCGATCCACTCACACATAAGCACCCGTATAAACTCTAAATTTTATAGCTCGTATTATTAGCACTCCACATCAAAAGATTAATGCAACAATGAAACATGTCAATTCCACATTGTAGTATAATTAAAACGTACTGTTTTCTTGTCTTGTCAACTGGTGCTTGGTGGATTTCACATCAGTTGCAAAAATAAACAATTCAGAGAATAACTATGCAAAGTGGAATGCCCACACCAACTCCAGAATGCTTTAAAAATGGGAACGAGTTTAATGTGAATATTTTAAATTAACAAGGTTCTAAACCCTTAACTAGTTGTTTGGAGATTGTCTAATAGTACTGTTTTAGTAACAAAGGAATCAAGTGGAAAGGATAATATATCACGCTCAAATTCTCTCTCAAACATGGTACTGACCATTGAATAATGTTGGTGGAGAGGGAATTACTGGGATTTTTTAAAAATCCAACCCACAAATATATCGAAGAAATTAAAACCTTTCTTGGTAATAAATACAAAACCAATATTTTGTGGCAAAGGTAAATATCCTGGCTGGATGAAAATTCCATGCTCCTTTACCCTCCCATGAAAATTAAAAAGTCACTAAAATAACCATGACCTTAAAAAGTGGATGCAGTTATTATTTGATTAGACAAGACTTTGCATAAACCATCCTGTAGTCCGACTCTAGAACTAATATCCTAAATTGTCAGGCACACTTGACGCTGATGGGACAATATAACAAAACAAATATATTGATAAACTAGCATCATGAACAAAACGAACGAATATGATGACTAAACAAAGATGAAATTATAACAAGAATTTAAGAAATATTGACTCAGACAATGTAATCAAACGCGGTGGAGTGTTCTGTTTAATTAATTAACGTCCTACTCAATTTTTTTAATAAAACAATTAACAGTTTTACCAGTGAAGTCCGGATTCCGTTTTACTAAACACATATGCGACTTTTAACTAATTAAACAGTCAGGCGAGGCGTAAAGAGTGAAGTTGCACGTTATGGGTTAATCTATATATATAAAAATAACAACAATAATACAACTCCCATTAATGCAATACAATGGAAGACAAGTGTATATCTTAATTATCAGTAAGGAAAGGAGAGTGAGTACCCTTTGGTATTGATTTCTTTGCTGCTTCTTTCAGTCCCAATAATGAACTGTTCACGGGACTGACGCTTAATTGACCTGAAATTAGAAAATACTAAGTCTCCGGTCAGAACATCATTGTAGTAACAAAGAGTACAATAAAGTAAAGTGTTTGCTTCATCTAGCACTGTGCCCTGGTTTTGTTTGTATATCTCCTAAGGTGTAGCTGGAGTTGGGTTGTGGGGACAGAGGGCGACAATTGTCCCTGGGCGCCAGACTAGCGTGGGTGCCAAAATGGGCTTTGAAATAAGTTGTATGTGGAATGTTTGCTACAAATATGCAACTATGCATTATTTGTTTCTTATCTTTAATAGCAGCTGGCGTTACATTGGGTGATGGTGATTTTGTTGACGAAAAAAATCGGTTTCAGACTTGGGGGGAAGGGGCTTAAAAATGAATCTTGTCCCCGGGCTCCAAACACTTTAGCTAAGCCTTTGTATATGGCAATAACATGCAAAATTATGACCAAGTTTAAAGTGGAGATGTAAGAAAAGCAAGGAATTACAGAAATGTTTGCGTGTGTATGTGTGTGCGTGCGTTACCATACATATTTGATTTTGATATCAATATTCATTATGAAAGCTCTATTGTGATACAGACATAAAATCAATGGTACATGGCATAGAGAGAGCGAAATTCATGTATACAATTCATGCGAAAAACATCTGAACCACAGCAAAATTCAATTAGGAATGAAATTTAAAAGCAAAGCTTCTGTTCTGTATGAAAACTGTATATAAATCAACTTTATTGTATCCATGCCTGGTTTTTGCTTCATAAACATCTGCAATATAACATCTTTAAAATGGTGACACATTAAGTAAATTGATTATACTCAAAAGACTGTTTACAGCTTCTGAGAATGTTTGATTTTTAGACAACTATTTGAAATGCTGTTTCATTTTGCCGCAAGTAGACTACAATTTGCTATGTTCCTGTCTCCAACATTATACCATTAAAACTCGCAATAAAATACACAAGAATAACAGGACCAGTCTCTCTCTTATGCATCAGAAAATAATAAAATCTGAAGATAAGTGTATCTTTATACAAAATGGGTCCCGACTAATACACCTATAGCATTGTGTTCATACCTCGTGCATCCCAAATGTATTATGTTTGCATTTTGGAAAGTCCGTCTTCTTCACATACAAAAAACTGACAAAAGAGTTATTTTGCATAGTTCAGTTTCGATATATTTAAATCTGCATCAGTCCTAATGTTTTCCAACAATCCTTTGCGATATTCGGGTCGTGGTGTAAAAATGAGCTACTTTAGTGAACCTCAATTTGAAACGTGAAACACCTGCTAATTGTTGGTGTGCCACTTATCTTCCCATATTTTCAAACAGATTTGACAATAGAAATTGGAAAAATATATGATGGTTGATATTATGTCACACGCATTTCGCGAGAACAAGTTGGTTGGATGGGATAAGTAGCTGCAGCTCAGCAGTGATGAAAAGAGTTAGACGAGGCCCCCCAAAAAATTTAAGTCTCGACTTAACATAATATTTGTAATATCTACTACGGTTTTAAACAAAAACACATGCAAAAGATCACAAAAGCTGACTTCGCTGGCAGAAGACTTTAAAGAAAACACACACACAGTTACACACAAACGCACACACATACACACAAAAAAACACACATACTTATATTTACACACAAACACACACACCTACTCGCACACATACCCATACTCACATACAAACACATTATAGGCATTGTGATATGATCTTAGTCATTAGTTTGTTTTAAAAACAAATTGAAAATACGAAATCAAGAAGAGATGCAATCAAGAATTAGCAGACTCTAAATTGTATTATTTAGCGAACACGATATTACAAGTAAAATACATACATGCATACAATATACATACAACTTTCATATGTACATACGTACATACTTACGAGCGTGCATGCATACGTACATGCGTGCACGCACACACACATACATACATCAAGATGAAAGAAAACATGATAACGACAGCAGCTACCTTTTAAGCCTCTTTCTGTATGTAAATTTGTTGCTAATCTGTTGACTTGTACCCTACTAGGACTGCATCCTTTCGAAATGAAATAGATACATACAAGTTCAACTGAAAATAAAACCTCTCTCTCTCTCGTGCTCTCTTTATCTCTTTTGATCTCTGTCGTTCTCACTATCGCGATATCTCTCTCGATCTCTTTATCGATCACTCTCGCTCTCTTGTTCACTCTTTCGATCTCATGCTCTCTCTCAATCTCTATCAATAGTTCTCTCTCTATCTCTCTCTCTCTCTCTCTCTCTCTCTCTCTCTCTGCTATCATATATCACGATCGCTCAAGCTCAATCACTCTGTCTGTCTCTCTTTCTCTGTCTGTCTGTCTCTCAACCATCATGTATCACGATCGCTCAAGCTCAATCGCTGTCTGTCTGTTCCTCTCAGTTATTTCGACAATTATTTTGAGATTTGAGGACTTATTTCCTGTGTGTTTCCACAACTAATAGTTTCTACCACTGTCAACACAGAAGTAACAGTATCAATCTCTAGTTTTGCTGTCTCACATGTGAATGGTCTTACCTGTGAATGGTCTTGCAAATGGGTAACGTGGTGTCTCACATTTGAACAATGTTATGGTAGAAACCCTTACACAGTGTATACTTTTTGAAGGATATAGTATTTGTTTTACAGGAAAAGAAACGTTATAGTAATTGCTGTAGAACATATATAACAGTCAAACAGTACTTCTCAGGACAGGGACATTATTGACACCTACCTATCGATGCCAAAAAGTGATATATGTGTATCGATCCACTCACACATGAGCACGCGTATAAACTCTAAATTTGGAGCTCGTATTATTAACACTCCACATCCAAAGATTAATGCAACAATGAAACATGTCAATTCCACATTGTAGTATAATTAAAACGTACTGTTTTCTTGTCTTGTCAACTGGTGCTTGGTGGATTTCACATCAGCTGCAAAAATAAACAATTCAGAGAATAACTATGCAAAAGAAGAAAGCACACACCAACTCCAGAATGCTTTAAAAATGGGAACGAGTTTAATGTGAATATTTTAAATTAACAAGGTTCTAAACCCTTAACTAGTTGTTTAGAGATTGTCTAATAGTACTGTTTTAGTAACAAAGGAATCAAGTGGAAAGGATAATATATCACGCTCAAATTCTCTCTCAAACATGGTACTGACCATTGAATAAGTTTGGTGGAGAGGGAATTACTGGGATTTTTAAAAAATCCAACCCACAAATATATCGAAGAAATTAAAAACTTTCTTGGTAATAAATACAAAACCAATATTTTGTGGCAAAGGTAAATATCCTGGCTGGATGAGAATTCCATGCTCCTTTACCCTCCCATGAAAATTAAAAGGTCACTAAAATAACCATGACCTTAAAAAGTGGATGCAGTTATTATTTGATTAGACAAGACTTTGCATAAACCATCCTGTAGTCCGACTCTAGAACTAATATCCTAAATTGTCAGGCACATTTGACGCTGATGGGACAATATAACAAAACAAATATATTGATAAACTAGCATCATGAACAAAACGAACGAATATGTCGACAAAACAAAGATGAAATTATAACAAGAATTTAAGAAATATTGACTCAGACAATGTAATCAAGCGCGGTGGAGTGTTCTGTTTAATTAGTTAACGTCCTACTCAAATGTTTTAATAAAACAATTAACAGTTTTACCAGTGAAGTCCGGATTCCGTTTTACTAAACACATATGCGACTTTTAACTAATTAAACAGTCAGGCGAGGCGTAAAGAGTGAAGTTGCACTTTATTGGTTAATCTATATATAAAAATAACAACAATAATACAACTCCCATTAATGCAATACAATGGAAGACAAGTGTATATCTTAATTATCAGTAAGGAAAGGAGAGTGAGTACCCTTTGGTATTGATTTCTTTGCTGCTTCCTTCAGTCCCAATAATGAACTGTTCACGGGACTGACGCTTAATTGACCTGAAATTAGAAAATACTAAGTCTCCGGCCAGAACATCATTGTAGTAACAAAGAGTATAATAAAGTAAAGTGTTTGCTTCATCTAGCACTGTGCCCTGGTTTTGTTTGTATATCTCCTAAGGTGTAGCTGGAGTTGGGTTGGGGGGACAGAGGGCGACAATTGTCCCTGGGCGCCAGACTAGCGTGGGTGCCAAAATGGGCTTTGAAATAAGTTCTATGTGGAATGTTTGCTACAAATATGAAACTGCATTATTTGTTTCTTCTCTTTAATAGCAGTTGGCGTTACATTGGGTGATGGTGATTTTGTTGATGAAAACAATCGGTTTCAGACTTGGGAGGAAGGGGCTTAAAAATGAATCTTGTCCCCAGGCTCCAAACACTTTAGCTAAGCCTTTGTATATAGCAATAACATGCAAAATTATGACCACGTTTAAAGTGGAGATGTAGGAAAAGCAAGGAATTACAGACATGTTTTTGTGTGTATGTGTGTGCGTGCGTTACCATACATATTTGATTTTGATATCAATATTCATTATGAAAGCTCTATTGTGATACAGACATAAAATCAATGGTACATGGCATAGAGAGAGCGAAATTCATGTATACAATTCATGCGAAAAACATCTGAACCACAGCAAAATTCAATTAGGAATGAAATTTAAAAGCAAAGCTTCTGTTCTGTATGAAAACTGTATATAAATCAACTTTATAGTATCCATGCCTGGTTTTTGCTTCATAAACATCTGCAATATAACATCTTTAAAATGGTGACACATTAAGTAAATTGAATATACTCAAAAGACTGTTTGCAGCTTCTGAGAATGTTTGATTTTTAGACAACTATTTAAAATGCTGTTTCATTTTGCCGCAAGTAGACTACAATTTGCTATGTTCCTGCCTCCAACATTATACCATTAAACTCGCAATAAAATACACAAGAGTAACAGGACCAGTCTCTCTCTTATGCATCAGAAAATAATAAAATCTGAAGATAAGTGTATCTTTATACAAAATGGGTCCCGACTAATACACCTATAGCATTGTGTTCATACCTCGTGCATCCCAAATGTATTCTGTTTGCATTTTGGAAAGTCCGTCTTCTTCACATACAAAAAACTGACAAAAGAGTTCCTTTGCATAGTTCAGTTTCGATATATTTAAATCTGCATCAGTCCTAATGTTTTCCAACAATCCTTTGCGATATTCGGGTCGTGGTGTAAAAATGAGCAACTTTAGTGAACCTCAATTTGAAACGTGAAACACCTGCTAATTGTTTGTGTGCCACTTATCTTCCCATATTTTCAAACAGATTTGACAATAGAAATTGGAAAAAATATATGATGGTTGATATTATGTCACCCGCATTTCGCGAGAACAAGTGGGTTGGATGGGATAAGTAGCTGCAGCTCAGCAGTGATGAAAAGAGTTAGACGAGGCCCCCCAAAAAATTTAAGTCTCGACTTAACATAATATTTGTAATATCTACTACGGTTTTAAACAAAAACACATGCAAAAGATCACAAAAGCTGACTTCGCTGGCAGAAGACTTTAAAGAAAACACACACACAGTTACACACAAACGCACACATATACACACAAAAAAACACACATACTTATATTTACACACAAACACACACACCTACTCGCACACATACCCATACTCACATACAAACACATTATAGGCATTATGATATGATCTTAGTCATTAGTTTGTTTTAAAAACAAATTGAAAATACGAAATCAAGAAGAGATGCAATCAAGAATTAGCTGACTCTAAATTGTATTATTTAGCGAACACGATATTACAAGTAAAATACATACATGCATACAATATACATACAACATTCATATGTACATACGTACATACTTATGAGCGTGCATGCGTACGTACATGCGTGCACGCACACACACATACATACATTAAGATCACAGAAAACATGATAACGACAGCATTTACCTTTTGAGCCTCCTTCTGTATGTAAATTTGTTGCTAATCTGTTGACTTGTACCCTACTAGGACTGCATCCTTTCGAAATGAAATAGATACATACAAGTTCAACTGAAAATAAAACCTCTCTCTCTCTCTCTCTCTCGTGCTCTCTTTATCTCTCTTGATCTCTGTCGTTCTCACTATCGCGATATCTCTCTCGATCTCTTTATCGATCACTCTCGCTCTCTTGTTCACTCTTTCGATCTCATGCTCTCTCTCAATCTCTATCAATAGTTCTCTCTCTATCTCGCTCTCTCTCTCTCTCTCTCTCTCTCTCTCTCTCTCTGCTATCATGTATCACGATCGCTCAAGCTCAATCACTCTGTCTCTGTCTCTCTTTCTCTGTCTGTCTGTCTCTCAACCATCATGTAACACGATCGCTCAAGCTCAATCACTGTATGTCTGTTCCTCTCAGTTATTTCGACAATTATTTTTGTGATTTGGGGACTTATTTCCTGTGTGTTTCCACAACTAATAGTTTCTACCACTGTCAACACAGACGTAACAGTATCAATCTCTAGTTTTGCTGTCTCACATGTGAATGGTCTTACCTGTGAATGGCCTTGCAAATGGGTAACGTGGTGTCTTACATTTGAACAATGTTATGGTAGAAACCCTTACACAGTGTATACTTTTTTAAGGATATAGTATTTGTTTTACAGGAAAAGAAACGTTATAGTAATTGCTGTATAACATATATAACAGTCAAACAGTATTTCTCAGGACAGGGACATTATTGACACCTACCTATCGATGCCAAAAAGTGATATATGTGTATCGATCCACTTACACATGAGCACGCGTTTAAACTCTAAATTTGGAGCTCGTATTATTAGCACTCCACATCCAAAGATTAATGCAACAATGAAACATGTCAATTCCACATTGTAGTATAATTAAAACGTACTGTTTTCTTGTCTTGTCAACTGGTGCTTGGTGGATTTCACATCAGCTGCAAAAATAAACAATTCAGAGAATAACTATGCAAAAGAAAAATGCACACACCAACTCCAGAATGCTTTAAAAATGGGAACGAGTTTAATGTGAATATTTTAAATTAACAAGGTTCTAAACCCTTAACTAGTTGTTTGGAGATTGTCTAATAGTACTGTTTTAGCAACAAAGGAATCAAGTGGAAAGGATAATATATCACGCTCAAATTCTCTCTCAAACATGGTACTGACCATTGAATAAGTTTGGTGGAGAGGGAATTACTGGGATTTTTTAAAAATCCAACCCACAAATATATCCAAGAAATTAAAAACTTTCTTGGTAATAAATACAAAACCAATATTTTGTGGCAAAGGTAAATATCCTGGCTGGATGAGAATTCCATGCTCCTTTACCCTCCCATGAAAATTAAAAGGTCACTAAAATAACCATGACCTTAAAAAGTGGATGCAGTTATTATTTGATTAGACAAGACTTTGCATAAACCATCCTGTAGTCCGACTCTAGAACTAATATCCTAAATTGTCAGGCACACTTGACGCTGATGGGAAAATATAACAAAACAAATATATTGATAAACTAGCATCATGAACAAAACGAACGAATATGTTGACTAAACAAAGATGAAATTATAACAAGAATTTAAGAAATATTGACTCAGACAATGTAATCAAGCGCGGTAGAGTGTTCTGTTTAATTAAATAACGTCCTACTCAAATGTTTTAATAAAACAATTAACAGTTTTACCAGTGAAGTCCGGATTCCGTTTTACTAATTACATATGCGACTTTTAACTAACTAAACAGTCAGGCGAGGCGTAAAGAGTGAAGTTGCACTTTATGGGTTAATCTATATATAAAAATAACAACAATAATACAACTCCCATTAATGCAATACAATGGAAGACAAGTGTATATCTTAATTATCAGTAAGGAAAGGAGAGTGAGTACCATTTGGTATTGATTTCTTTGCTGCTTCCTTCAGTCCCAATAATGAACTGTTCACGGGACTGACGCTTAATTGACCTGAAATTAGAAAATACTAAGTCTCCGGTCAGAACATCATTGTAGTAACAAAGAGTATAATAAAGTAAAGTGTTTGCTTCATCTAGCACTGTGCCCTGGTTTTGTTTGTATATCTCCTAAGGTGTAGCTGGAGTTGGGGGGGGGGGGACAGAGGGCGACAATTGTCCCTGGGCGCCAGACTAGCGTGGGTGCCAAAATGGGCTTTGAAATAAGTTGTATGTGGAATGTTTGCTACAAATATGCAACTATGCATTATTTGTTTCTTCTCTTTAATAGCAGTTGGCGTTACATTGGGTGATGGTGATTTTGTTGATGAAAACAATCATTTCAGAGTTGGGGGTAGGGGGCTGAAAAATGAATCTTGTCGCCGGGCTCCAAACACTTTAGCTAAGCCCTTGTATATGGCAATAACATGCAAAATTATGACCAAGTTTAAAGTGGAGATGTAGGAAAAGCAAGGAATTACAGAAGTGTTTGCGTTTGTATGTGTGTGCGTGCGTTACCATACATGTTTGATTTTGATATCAATATTCATTATGAAAGTTCTATTGTGATACAGACATAAAATCAATGGTACATGGCATAGAGAGAGCCAAATTCATGTATACAATTCATGTGAAAAACATCTGAATCACAGCAAAATTCAATTAGGAATGAAATTTAAAAGCAAAGCTTCTGTTCTGTATGAAAACTGTATATAAATCAACTTTATAGTATCCATGCCTGGTAGCGGCTTCATAAACATCTGCAATATAACATCTTTAAAATGGTGACACATTAAGTAAATTGAATATACTCAAAAGACTGTTTACAGCTTCTGAGAATGTTTGATTTTTAGACAACTATTTGAAATGCTTTTTCATTTTGCCGCAAGTAGACTACAATTTGCTATGTTTCTGCCTCCAACGTTATACCATTAAAACTCGCAATAAAATACACAAGAGTAACAGGACCAGTCTCTCTCTTATGCATCAGAAAATAATAAAATCTGAAG
This sequence comes from Unio pictorum, assembly GCA_030141615.1. Lineage (NCBI taxonomy): Eukaryota > Metazoa > Mollusca > Bivalvia > Unionida > Unionidae > Unio > Unio pictorum. The sequence goes on along the minus strand of JARLTB010000148.1, from coordinate 2,165,807 downwards.
ATAAGTGTATCTTTATACAAAATGGGTCCCGACTAATACACCTATAGCATTGTGTTCATACCTCGTGCATCCCAAATGTATTCTGTTTGCATTTTGGAAAGTCCGTCTTCTTCACATACAAAAAACTGACAAAAGAGTTCCTTTGCATAGTTCAGTTTCGATATATTTAAATCTGCATCAGTCCTAATGTTTTCCAACAATCCTTTGCGATATTCGGGTCGTGGTGTAAAAATGAGCAACTTTAGTGAACCTCAATTTGAAACGTGAAACACCTGCTAATTGTTTGTGTGCCACTTATCTTCCCATATTTTCAAACAGATTTGACAATATAAATTGGAAAAAATATATGATGGTTGATATTATGTCACCCGCATTTCGCGAGAACAAGTGGGTTGGATGGGATAAGTAGCTGCAGCTCAGCAGTGATGAAAAGAGTTAGACGAGGCCCCCCCAAAAAATTTAAGTCTCGACTTAACATAATATTTGTAATATCTACTACGGTTTTAAACAAAAACACATGCAAAAGATCACAAAAGCTGACTTCGCTGGCAGAAGACTTTAAAGAAAACACACACACAGTTACACACAAACGCACACACATACACACAAAAAACACACATACTTATATTTACACACAAACACACACACCTACTCGCACACATACCCATACTTACATACAAACACATTATAGGCATTATGATATGATCTTAGTCATTAGTTTCTTTTAAAAACAAATTGAAAATACGAAATCAAGAAGAGATGCAATCAAGAATTAGCTGACTCTAAATTGTATTATTTAGCTAACACGATATTACAAGTAAAATACATACATGCATACAACATTCTTATGTACATACGTACATACTTATGAGCGTGCATGCGTACGTACATGCGTGCACGCACACACACATACATACATTAAGATGACAGAAAACATGATAACGACGGCATTTACCTTTTAAGCCTCCTTCTGTATGTAAATTTCTTGCTAATATGTTCACTTGTACTCTACTAGGACTGCATCCTTTCGAAATGAAATAGATACATACAAGTTCAACTGAAAATAAAACCTCTCTCTCTCTCGTGCTCTCTTTATCTCTTTTGATCTCTGTTGTTCTCACTATCGCGATATCTCTCTCGATCTCTGTATCGATCACTCTCGCTCTCTTGTTCACTCTTTCGATCTCATGCTCTCTCTCAATCTCTATCAATAGTTTTCTCTCTCTCTCTCTCTCTCTCTCTCTCTCTCTCTCTGCTATCATATATCACGATCGCTCAAGCTCAATCACTCTGTCTCTGTCTCTATTTCTCTGTCTGTCTGTCTCTCAACCATCATGTATCACGATCGCTCAAGCTCAATCGCTGTCTGTCTGTTCCTCTCAGTTATTTCGACAATTATTTTTGTGATTTGGGGACTTATTTCCTGTGTGTTTCCACAACTAATAGTTTCTACCACTGTCAACACAGAAGTAACAGTATCAATCTCTAGTTTTGCTGTCTCACATGTGAATGGTCTTACCTGTGAATGGCCTTGCAAATGGGTAACGTGGTGTCTCACATTTGAACAATGTTATGGTAGAAACCCTTACACAGTGTATACTTTTTTAAGGATATAGTATTTGTTTTACAGGAAAAGAAACGTTATAGTAATTGCTGTAGAACATATATAACAGTCAAACAGTATTTCTCAGGACAGGGACATTATTGACACCTACCTATCGATGCCAAAAAGTGATATATGTGTATCGATCCACTCACACATGAGCACGCGTATAAACTCTAAATTTGGAGCTCGTATTATTAGCACTCCACATCCAAAGATTAATGCAACAATGAAACATGTCAATTCCACATTGTAGTATAATTAAAACGTACTGTTTTCTTGTCTTGTCAACTGGTGCTTGGTGGATTTCACATCAGCTGCAAAAATAAACAATTCAGAGAATAACTATGCAAAAGAAAAATGCACACACCAACTCCAGAATGCTTTAAAAATGGGAACGAGTTTAATGTGAATATTTTAAATTAACAAGGTTCTAAACCCTTAACTAGTTGTTTGGAGATTGTCTAATAGTACTGTTTTAGTAACAAAGGAATCAAGTGGAAAGGATAATATATCACGCTCAAATTCTCTCTCAAACATGGTACTGACCATTGAATAAGTTTGGTGGAGAGGGAATTACTGGGATTTTTTTTAAATCTAACCCACAAATATATCGAAGAAATTAAAAACTTTCTTGGTAATAAATACAAAACCAATATTTTGTGGCAAAGGTAAATATCCTGGCTGGATGAGAATTCCATGCTCCTTTACCCTCCCATGAAAATTAAAAGGTCACTAAAATAACCATGACCTTAAAAAGTGGATGCAGTTATTATTTGATTAGACAAGACTTTGCATAAACCATCCTGTAGTCCGACTCTAGAACTAATATCCTAAATTGTCAGGCACACTTGACGCTGATGGGACAATATAACAAAACAAATATATTGATAAACTAGCATCATGAACAAAACGAACGAATATGTTGACTAAACAAAGATGAAATTATAACAAGAATTTAAGAAATATTGACTCAGACAATGTAATCAAGCGCGGTAGAGTGTTCTGTTTAATTAAATAACGTCCTACTCAAATGTTTTAATAAAACAATTAACAGTTTTACCAGTGAAGTCAGGATTCCGTTTTACTAAACACATATGCGACTTTTAACTAATTAAACAGTCAGGCGAGGCGTAAAGAGTGAAGTTGCACTTTATGGGTTAATCTATATATATAAATAACAACAATAATACAACTCCCATTAATGCAATACAATGGAAGACAAGTGTATATCTTAATTATCAGTAAGGAAAGGAGAGTGAGTACCATTTGGTATTGATTTCTTTGCTGCTTCCTTCAGTCCCAATAATGAACTGTTCACGGGACTGACGCTTAATTGACCTGAAATTAGAAAATACTCAGTCTCCGGTCAGAACATCATTGTAGTAACAAAGAGTATAATAAAGTAAAGTGTTTGCTTCATCTAGCACTGTGCCCTGGTTTTGTTTGTATATCTCCTAAGGTGTAGCTGGAGTTGGGGGGGGGGGGGGGGACAGAGGGCGACAATTGTCCCTGGGCGCCAGACTAGCGTGGGTGCCAAAATGGGCTTTGAAATAAGCTGTATGTGGAATGTTTGCTACAAATATGCAACTATGCATTATTTGTTTCTTCTCTTTAATAGCAGCTTGCGTTACATTGGGTGATGGTGATTTTGTTGATGAAAACAATCGGTTTCAGACTTGGGGGGAGGGGGCTGAAAAATGAATCTTGTCGCCGGGCTCCAAACACTTTAGCTAAACCCTTGTATATGGCAATAACATGCAAAATTATGACCAAGTTTAAAGTGGAGATGTAGGAAAAGCAAGGAATTACAGAAGTGATTGCGTTTGTATGTGTGTGCGTGCGTTACCATACATGTTTGATTTTGATATCAATATTCATTATGAAAGCTCTATTGTGATACAGACATAAAATCAATGGTACATGGCATAGAGAGAGCGAAATTCATGTATACAATTCATGTGAAAAACATCTGAACCACAGCAAAATTCAATTAGGAATGAAATTTAAAAGCAAAGCTTCTGTTCTGTATGAAAACTGTATATAAATCAACTTTATAGTATCCATGCCTGGTAGCGGCTTCATAAACATCTGCAATATAACATCTTTAAAATGGTGACACATTAAGTAAATTGAATATACTCAAAAGACTGTTTACAGCTTCTGAGAATGTTTGATTTTTAGACAACTATTTGAAATGCTTTTTCATTTTGCCGCAAGTAGACTACAATTTGCTATGTTCCTGCCTCCAACATTATACCATTAAAACTCGCAATAAAATACACAAGAGTAACAGGACCAGTCTCTCTATTATGCATCAGAAAATAATAAAATCTGAAGATAAGTGTATCTTTATACAAAATGGGTCCCGACTAATACACCTATAGCATTGTGTTCATACCTCGTGCATCCCAAATGTATTCTGTTTGCATTTTGGAAAGTCCGTCTTCTTCACATACAAAAAACTGACAAAAGAGTTCCTTTGCATAGTTCAGTTTCGATATATTTAAATCTGCATCAGTCTTAATGTTTTCCAACAATCCTTTGCGATATTCGGGTCGTGGTGTAAGAATGAGCAACTTTAGTGAACCTCAATTTGAAACGTGAAACACCTGCTAATTGTTTGTGTGCCACTTATCTTCCCATATTTTCAAACAGATTTGACAATATAAATTGGAAAAAATATATGATGGTTGATATTATGTCACCCGCATTTCGCGAGAACAAGTGGGTTGGATGGGATAAGTAGCTGCAGCTCAGCAGTGATGAAAAGAGTTAGACGAGGCCCCCCAAAAAATTTAAGTCTCGACTTAACATAATATTTGTAATATCTACTACGGTTTTAAACAAAAACACATGCAAAAGATCACAAAAGCTGACTTCGCTGGCAGAAGACTTTAAAGAAAACACACACACAGTTACACACAAACGCACACACATACACACAAAAAACACACATACTTATATTCACACACAAACACACACACCTACTCGCACACATACACATACTCACATACAAACACATTATAGGCATTATGATATGATCTTAGTCATTAGTTTCTTTTAAAAACAAATTGAAAATACGAAATCAAGAAGAGATGCAATCAAGAATTAGCTGACTCCAAATTGTATTATTTAACGAACATGATATTACAAGTAAAATACATACATGCATACAATATACATACAACATTCATATGTACATACGTACATACTTACGAGCGTGCATGCATACGTACATGCGTGCACGCACACACATACATACATACATCAAGATGAAAGAAAACATGATAACGACAGCAGCTACCTTTTAAGCCTCTTTCTGTATGTAAATTTGTTGCTAATCTGTTGACTTGTACCCTACTAGGACTGCATCCTTTCGAAATGAAATAGATACATAAAAGTTCAACTGAAAATAAAACCTCTCTCTCTCTCTCTTTTGCTCTCTTTATCCCTCTTGATCTCTTTCGTTCTCACTATCGCGATATCTCTCACAATCTCTTTACCGATCACTCTCGCTCTCTCGCTCACTCTTTCGATCTCATGCTCTCTCTCAATTTGTATCATTCGTTCTCTCTCTATCTCACTCTCTCTCTCTCTTAGCTATCATGTATTATCAAGCTCAATCACTCTGTCTCTGTCTCTCTTTCTCTGTCTGTCTGTCTCTCAACTATCATGTATCACGATCGCTCATGCTCAATTGCTGTCTGTCTGTTCCTCTCAGTTATTTCGACAATTATTTTGAGATTTGGGGACTTATTTCCTGTGTGTTTCCACAACTAATAGTTTCTACCACTGTCAACGCAAAAGTAACAGTATCAATCTCTAGTTGTGCTGTCTCACATGTGAATGGTCTTACCTGTGAATGGCCTTGCAAATGGGTAACGTTGTGTCTCACATTTGAACAATGTTATGGTAGAAACCCTTACACAGTGTATACTTTTTTAAGGGATATAGTATTTGTTTTACAGGAAAAGAAACGTTATAGTAATTGCTGTAGAACATATATAACAGTCAAACAATATTTCTCAGGACAGGGACATTATTGACACCTACCTATCGATGCCAAAAAGTGATATATGTGTATCGATCCACTCACACGAGCACGCGTATAAACTCTAAATTTGGAGCTCTTATTATTAGCACTCCACATCCAAAGATTAATGCAACAATGAAACATGTCAATTCCACATTGTAGTATAATTAAAACGTACTGTTTTCTTGTCTTGTCAACTGGTGCTTGGTGGATTTCACATCAGCTGCAAAAATAAACAATTCAGAGAATAACTATGCAAAAGAAGAATGCACACACCAACTCCAGAATGCTTTAAAAATGGGAACGAGTTTAATGTGAATATTTTAAATTAACAAGGTTCTAAACCCTTAACTAGTTGTTTGGAGATTGTCCAATACGTACTGTTGTAGTAACAAAGGAATCAAACGGAAAGGATAATATATCACGCACAAATTCTCTCGCAAACATGGTACTGACCATTGAATAGTTTTGGTGGAGAGGGGATACCTGGGTATTTTAACAAAATCCAACCCCCAAATATATCGAAGAAATTAAAAACTTTCTTGGTAATAAATACGAAACCAATATTTTGTGGCAAAGGTAAATATCCTGTGTGGATGAAAATTCCATGCTCCTTTGCCCTCCTATGAAAATTGAAAGGTCACTAAAATAACCATGTCCCGAAAAGTGGATGCAGTTATTTTTTGAATAGACAAGACTTTGCAGAAACCATCCAGCATATAATGTAAAAATTAAAAAATCCGCAACATGATTACATGTATTAATGATACGAGTATTTCTTAAACAAATACATAGCAGGGAAGACAACTCTTCAATTTTCATAAATTACACCTTTTATCTTATACTGAAGACCATTAAGCTTCTCTTTTCCTATGTCTAGAATTCATGTCCTGATTTATGAACTTCTGCGTGTACTATAGACTATGTCACATACCTGTAAAACTGTACATTTGGCCACCCATACGGGTAGAAAATTGCAGAGTTGCTATTTATACTTACAAAGTGGATGCTAAAATATCAGTACTAATAAACGTTACAACTAGGAAAGGAAAATTATTGACTACTACTACTATAACTACTCTACTAATGTTCTAATTTCAGACGATTACTCAGTACATTTATAACTTATTTTGCCTCGTTACCCTTGATGACATCGTACAAGTTAAACAGCCCTTTAGACCCTAAAAGTGAAAGACAATTAACCTTAAAAAATAAACATGTATATGGGCACTGGCTTGCATTCAGACTTACTTTTAATCTGTTTCAGTCCTTCACTTTTTGGTCTTCTATTTAGAGCAGTTTCTGAAGAAACAAAACAGAACATTCCAGGAATTAAAATTTCAATGTTTAAATACCACACAAATATTTTTTCTGGGCCAATCCTTGTCAGGGTTTGTTTTCAGTTTGGATCTACATAATTTTTACATGATGTACAGTAGTTAAAATGAACAATCATTAATTCAGTACTCACAAACCATGCTGTTTATGTTTTGTACGGTTACTATATTTTTGTGGGAATATTAGCAAAACATATATACAGACCATATGTGATATATCGAAGAGTAAGCTTTCAAAATGTTTCAAATGTTATCCACTGCTTACTATTGCATACAATTTACCATTATACAGTTTTAACCCAGAAAAGAGTTCAATTTACCTTTAGAAACACTATCCAAAGGATTTTTGGAAGTAAAGAATATTGTTAGAAATAATAATAATATTAATAATAATAATAATAATAATAATAATAATAATAATAATACTATGATTCAATTAACCTGGGAAACATTTTTTCCTGCTGAAGACACATTTTACAGTTTTAGAAAATTTCTTTTGTTACTCTCATACCAGCTTTTCATTGTCTGTTAAACCACATAAAGAATTCAAACCAACAAGACCTAAAGAATATTTGAAATCTTTGAAAACTGATTACAAACAAGAATTACTTGAAGGTACCAATGCTCAAATGGCTGAAAACAATCTTACAAAATCCAAGATCATACCATTTCTTCTCTTTTGCCGAGTGCTGAAACTACACTTAAAACTCTTCAGCAATATCAAACTTTTAAAGAAGCTGATGAGGCTGACATATTTAATATCAGCATGGCACCATTTTTATTTGAGACTAGCAAGGCATCATTCAAAGTCTTTAGGTTGAAATCCCCTATTTTCTGTTTTGGTTGAGTAATGACATTATGATGCTATGGATGGATGCCATGGTGGCCATATTGAATAACAGATTGGTACCATTTCTATTCTACACCAGCCATAAACCATATGATGTTTTTCAGTAAAAGCACCATGTCATTTATGACCAGCCATCAAGGAAAAGTAATGGCAACAAATTTTTCAAGATGGCCATTTTGGGAGATATATTAGGAGTCTGAAAAGCTTCATAATATGCTGTATTTATGAATGATACCATCTGGACCAAGTATACATCAGACAGCAAAATAAGTTATTTAGTAAAAATCCCATGTTGATATAATCAGGAGGATTAGTGATAACAATACAAAGATAGCCAACAGTTCTGGTTGCCTACTGGTTCGAGCATCTGCCGTGGAAGCAGTAGGTCATGGGTTTGATCCCCTACCATGTCACAAGAATGACTTACAAAAATGGTACAAACAGATGCCTCACTTGGCGCTCAGCATAAAGAGGTTAGTGTTATGACTGGTCGGCCTAGTGTCAGGAGAATGTGAATGGGTGGGACATCATGCTACATGTCTGCAGCACGATACCCCAGTGCTATAAACTGAATCACTGCAGACATCGTAGTAATATGACGAAAATCATCAACCACACTCTCAGTACAAATTACTGAGAGATCTATAAAAAGTGAAAGAGATGGAAATGGCATGTTACATCACTGAACACTATTTATATATTAATCTGTTAATTTAGTATATTTAAGTTGTGTGCTTGATCTTTGCCCATGATTGAGTATACAGTTTCGGTGTGTACCTGCTTTTTGTCATGTTTTTTGTTGTTGTTGTAGTGTTTAATGCCATTTTTCAGCACATGATAGGCTATACATGGCGGCCAGTATTAATGGTGGAGGGAAAACCCCCAGTAAGAACCACTGACCCACGAGAAGCTACTTGCGAGCTTTCTCACATACCCACATTAGCTGAATCTGAGACTCGAACCCATGCAGATAGAGGTGAGATGGCAGTGATCCGTAACGGAGAGTACTTGAGACTACTTGGCCACTTTTTATCATGTTTGTAAGTTATAAAAAGGTTGTGCACTGATATCCAAGTTCAAAGTCTTACCTTATTTACAACAAATAGTGTTCTTGATGAGAACTTTTGACCCATGTCCTGGTCATTTTGTATAATTTTAGATTTTAAAACAAGATTGTAAAAAACAAACAAAAATCATTCCTATCTTTTTTTCATTGAAAGTACAAAGTGCTCATTGATATTTCTGAAGTAAACCTCTATTTAGGAATCATTGTGAATTGACTCATGACATTCTGAATTATATCATTGTCATAACTGACAACTCTTAATACATCAAAATTATTGTTGTTGTTAGAACAAAATTACGTTGAAAAAGTCTCGTACATACCGTATAACCCAACTAAAAATAGAAAGATGTTTATTACAAAGCTCCATAGTGTCCTTCGAATCAAACAATCATTTCAAAAGCTTGTTTACAACTCTGCAGCCAGGTCAGAAATGAGGTCAACACCTGGTGTTTATTCTTAGAGTACATGTCATCCCACTTTCTAAAAAAGATATCTCCCAATGAATGAATCTTAAACTTAAAATATTAAATTTGAATCTAACAAACAAACAATTCAAATAAAAAATAAATGACCCAAATCAAATACACGTAACAAACTATCACTGCTAACAGGAAATGTTCAAAATTAAATTCTAGAGGGGAATGGTTACTCAAGCATAAGGAGTTCCAATTCCAGTATGGAAGACTCTTGACATGAACTGCTAATAATTATCACAGGAATTGGTGAGTCACACAGGATTATGGTTTTCAACTATTTCCTTGACAACCATGGGACTGACCATTGTAAACTTTTGACCTTAGAAGATGCCTAGGATTGTTTTTTAAATTCCTGATCTCAGATAACTTGCACAAATGAACAATATTCTTACTCCGATTTATAAAAAAGAACAAAATAACTTGAGGCGAGAAAAGAAAAAGATCCTGGCTGAATGAAAGTAACAGGCCCACTTTCACTGATTTTGAAAGATTAGTCCCTAAAACAACTATTACGTGAATATTTGACAGAGTTCATATTTTAATGGATAAGAAACCATGGAGCAGTTTAAAAACTAGTTTGAAGCGAAATATTGATGTAAGGGTGATTATCGAATCCACAACAACCTACTGAAACCCTTCAACCTTCATTGCCATAAATGACACTAACGTTTTATTTGGCAAGGGCCATTAAGCTATACTTCTATTCAATGAACACCATAACATGTACATTAAATGTGGCTTAAAGTTTTAAATCCATGATTATGATGTATATACACAAAACTACATGTGGAAGAGCAATAAATTGAAATTGATAACATTAGGAAATCTTCAGCAGAAAGAATGTGCTTCTTATTTGATGTAGGGATATGTCAAGGTCATCAAGCCAAGACATATGTATAACCTAAATTAAATTTCTTTAAATTTCTATATTAAAGTTCTTCCTCACAATTCAAAACAGAAGACTAATGTAGTATATTAAACATCCGATCTTTATAGCTTTATGCTATGATTAAAATTCAGAATAAATAGACGAAGTTCAATTCATGGTGTCAAAAATATCTAAACAATATGGATGCTTTAAGTCACCAAATTATTTCCAATTTGGCTATACAATGCAAAAATATGTATTCAATATTTGTACCAAATGGTTGAATGATATCCAACCACAGCTGGTAAATGCAAACACATATATTCTTCACCTTAGCAGCGCTGGAACATAATGACCTTTAAATGGTCGTAAAATGTGTATGTTAAACATGATGCACAGATATAAATGCTCTTCAAGCCAAGTACCAGAACTGTTTTATGCATAGGTTAATATAGGTAAGAATGACATCATCCCAAACCACAACTGCTTTGCCTAAAAGAATATAACATACCACAATTGTGAAAGTGAAAACTTTTCCCTCCTGCAAATCCAGCAAATGTTATGAAGCCACATCCTTATGAAAACCATATGAAAGTAACCTATTGTACAACGTATATTGTTCCTACCAGATTGAGCTGTATATATTAGAATGAAATGTCTCTGAAGTTAAAAGCTGGAGAAGCAGACATGGATTTCTATTCCAAAGAATGATTAATATCAGAGAACAGTTGTATTCCCCATGAATGGGAGCCTATTTATTGAATCAGTCTTTTTTTCATACAACTTCAGAGCTCACACTAGGTCCTCTTGGTGAACTTCAAATGAAGTATCCAGAGTAAACAGGAAGTTCAATACAAATTGTTATTCCCCATGAATGGAGGCCTTTTCTTTGCAACAAAGGCAGTGGCTATCATGAATGATAATGACCAGTCTTATCTGACAGAGGCTGTCATGAATGATAATGACCAGTCTTATATGACAGGTGCAGTCATGAATGATAATGACCAGTCTTATCTGACAGGGGCAGTCATGAATGATAATGACCAGTCTTATCTGATAGATGCTGTCATGAATGATAATGACCAGTCTTATCTGATAGAGACTGTAATGCATGATAATGACCAGTCTTATCTGATAGAGGCTATCATGAATGACATTTACCAGTCTTATTTGACAGGATGTCATGAAAGATAATAACCAGTCTTATCTGATAGAGGCTGTGATGAATTATAATGACCAGCCTTATCTGACAGAGGCTGTCATGAAAGGTAGTGACCAGTCTTATCTGATAGAGACTGGCATGAAAGATAGTGACCAGTCTCATCTGATAGAGGCTGCCATGAATGATAATTACCAGTCTTATCTGACAGGTTGTCATAAAAGATAGTGACCGGTCTTATCTGACAGAGGCTGTCATGAAAGAATATGACCAGTCTTATCTGAATTGCATGTACATGTAGTTTGGGTCACTGACAGAGTATGTACTTTCTTGATTATGCAAGCCAATCAGGAAATCAGTGAAGAATGAAGAATCAGATCATATATCATGATAGGTGAAATAATGGGGCTCGCAAGAGTAGTTTAAATGCTGTCTTTTTCAGTCAGACTGGTACCTATGGTAGATACCACTTAGGGCAAAGAGACAATATCTTTCGACATGTGTAATCAAAGCTGAATAGAAGATTGAATAGATTTTTGTTTGTCTTCTGATATCCCAACTTTAATGATGACACAGGATTTCAGTGATCATGGAAAGTTGTAGTCTTTTGATGTTTTTTGGTGCTGTTTCTCATCAAATGGCTATTGTAATAAATTAGCCACTGTTTCTGAGGGCTTGTCTAATATGACCACTAAATACAGGTACAGCAACTCTGAGCTGGAATGAAACACACACTGTCAAGGTTGCTTAAGGAGAAGATTAATTATCACAATTTCCTGATATTTATCATGAAAGAATGCATAGTTAATTGATCCACGCATCTTTTTTCATTTGAGTGGAGCAATCAAAATGAGGCAACATTTTGATTCTCTTGCTCTGATTCAAGATTCAGAGGCTGTCATGAAAGATAATGACCTGTCTAAAACTGTACTGATTAATCGTCCGTACCCATAATCGGTTCGATTATTAAAACAATCGGTATAATCAGTATCAGCAGAAATAATCGGTGCTGATGTAAACAAATTTCAAATATAACAAATTTCCAAATTAAAATTCAATCGTAACACTCATCTTGACATGGCTTGAATTTTAATACAGAATTAAATACAGTCCTACCCGTTTATATTGACAAGCCGCCTATGTTGACCATGTCCCAGTCCCTTGGTCTACTATTACTACCAGGGTTCCTGCAGATTTAACAAAAACAAATTCTATGACTTTTCCAAAACTTTTCAAGGCCATTTCACAAAACTCAAGGACCACACTATCTTCCATTGTGAAGTAAATTAACATAAATAATGACATCTATCAATGAAAAATAACAAATAAGTTAACAACAAATATTTTTAATATGTCCATTTTAAATTTACCTGGGCTTGCACACCTTGAATTTATGCAGTAATTCATATCATAATCCAATGTTCAATGTATTTGGTATTCAAAGAAACAAATAAACAAATCCTATGTAGTCTTTGTATGTATTCCTATTTAAACTACTAACAAAACACATCGCTTTACAGTTGCTTTCTTTTATTTAGTCAGAAGCAAACTTCTTCTGCTCTATCTTCTTTTCAAGGTCCTTCAGAGTCTCTTGTTTCACTTTTGCAGTCTTTCTGAGAGAATTGGATGCAGTTAGCAGGCTTAGCTTTTGTCCTTTTCGGCTTTTTTAGCAATTGCAATTGCACTGTCCGGAAACATCAGTGTAAAGACTCGTGAAATATCCTCATTGGAATGAAAGGAGCTGTGGGTATTCACTGTCCTTAGGGTCCAAAATATTTCTGCCTTTAATACATCATTTTATGAGGTATATGAAGTTAATGTTGGGGCAGGCTTTGGCATAACTTTAGGTGATGTTGAGGCAGAATTTGAAATAAAACCAGAGATTGTGTTGTTCTGAGCAGATTTCATTATTTTACAATTCTGCACATGTTTCTTGCTGGTGGAATGACTTTTGAGGGCAGCTTCTCCCATATTTGCAATATCTATAATTTTGCTACAAGCTTTGCATTTAGCAGTTCTTATATCTGAAACATTCTTCTCCACCCATTTTTCATAGTTTGGGTTGGTCAACCAACTGTTATTGAATGTGCACATACCAGGCATGTTGGACTAAACCTAAAGCAACATAAAATGAAAGATTTTAAGACTTCACTATCATCATGAGATATTGTGCATTGTACTATGTGTTCAGAATTTCCTAACAGCCCAGTGTTCATTAAGTAATTCATTTTCATCTCCTATTGCCTGACCAGACTTACAATCTAAGATTTATTCATTATCATATTACATAGAGTCTTGGAGATTTAAAATATAAATCCAATTTCAGACACTGACAATTCTTTTCTTAACTTTAAAAATAAATTCATTAAATAAACTAATAACACGCAACACTAAAAATGTCGTCAAAGTTTACCAGATACAGAAAAGTGATTGATTAAAGTTAAACTATATTGGCAGTAAACGTGTTTCATCCTAACCTAACAACCCTCTTGAAAAATGAAAGTCAAAATTCCCACACTGTAATATTACAGGAATTTACTGAAGCCTTCTTGCAGTTTTTTTAATTCTGAATTCGAACAGTTTTATTGCTCTAATACATGATCTATTATAGTATTTATTAATTATTTTTATTGAGGATTTTGCAAAATAGGGAGATTCAAATTGGGAGACCTAGACGGGTCTAATATTAAAATGACTCTGAATTTTTTTTCTCAGATGGGTTGTCAGGTTATCTAAAAATGGCTTTTGAAAATAACTACAATTTTCAATATTCTGAAACTAGAACAGCCCAAAACAAGAATATCAAATCGACAATAATGATTATAATCTTGTCGTACTCTCTGACGTAATAAATGAATGACTATGCTGCATGAGATGTTACGACAGACCCAAAAAAAACTGAAGAATATAAACAAAATCAAATTAGTACTTACCTTGTACGTTACATCGAAGAAATAACAAACTTTCTTGGAAGAAATTAACTTCGATTTGACAGATCGTCAAGTGGTAAGTACTCAAAGCAGCACGGCTGACCATTTGAATTTTCGAATCGAACTACACCGGAAACCACGTGATATCTACTGTTAGGGGAACTTACTCTTGTTATATGAAATGAAACCATTTATCTATAGTATCTTTTCTATCGTGTTGTATTTAACTGCTGCTCCGTGCTCTAAGAAATTTGAAGTAATCAATTTCTTTAACTCCTTTGTAACAAATTCCAAGACTTTTTCAAAACTTTGCAAGGTTTTGACAAATTCCATTACTTTTCAAGGCCCTTGAAATTTATTTTTTAAATTACAAAAGTTTTCCAGGATTCCATAACCCGCGGGAACCCTGTACTACCAAACTGTCATGCTTATGACGATGTCGAGATAAAAGATAAACGTACGTGTCGACAGAAGCCCTTGGTCCCAGCTTGAACAAATCCTTTGTTTTCTAATCATTTATGTCGACAAGCTGCCAGTTCCAAACCATACTTTGTTCAATAATTAGTTGATCATGCGGCCAGGCCTTAATGCAGTGGTCAGATAAAAATAAAAAAACACCACCCTAGACTTTTGTTTGGGCCTATAAAGCTGGCCTCTCGTGGCAACTTACAAGAAGTGAAATCTGATCAATTCTAGCATTTTCCAAAGAATGCACAGAGGTATATCTAGGATTTTAAAACTAGGATTTCAAGAGTACCACCAGTAAGCGTTGCAGTCCCCTACCAGAAGCAAATTGGGCAAACCTGAAATGGCTATATTTCCAGAAAAGTAGAAACAGCGGATGACATCAAGTTTAATTTTCAAACTTATGTACTGCACTGACAAGTAGCGGAGCCCCGAGTGGCCGAGTGGTATAAAGCACTGTCCGTTATGGATCACTGCCATCTCACCTCTGCGTGCATTCGAGTCTAAGATTCGGCAAATGTGGGTAAGTGAGAAAGCTTGCCAGTAGCTTCTCGTGGGCATATGGTTCTTTACGGGGTTTTTCCGGGTTCTTCCCCCACCATTAATACTGGCCACCATGTATAGCCTTTTATGTGCTGAAAAATGGCGTTAAACCATAAAATACAAAAACAAAAACTAACATGTAGGCCTTGTTTGTCTATTTGAGTGAGAGTGAATTGTTAGGTCAAGATAAGGTCTTATTCATGTATTAAGTTAGGCATCATACATAGTGCTCCACGTGTCATGTCAGCTCTTGCAATGTCTAGCACTCTGTTGAATTTCATTAGAATCTGTTATTCATTTGATGTACCCTTCTTATACACAAGTACATCAATGGGTCATTCTACCTCTGAAATCAGTCATTGTAAATATTAGCACATTTTCTCACAACTCTGCAGCTAGTCAAGTCTTTGATCTTGCCACCTATTTTGTGGGTCTTGTTCTTCACATGTACTCTTATAATGACAACATGTACATCTGTGGGTCTTCAGCCACTGATTTTCTGATTGGAAGCAGCTAAAATGACCAATTGATCAACACATTTTCCAACTCAACATATGGCCGAATCAGGATCTGCAAATTGATGCGCACTGAGGACTCCTGTATACATAATTGTCTGAATCCCAGATATATAAAATGCATCCAAATATGCAAGATTACACTTTTCCGACCACCTTTGAAAGTGATGGGTTATTAAAACAAATTTATTTTGCATTGAAAGTTTCATTTTTAACTTTATTTACATTTATGACGGTTACCAACAGCAGTGTAATACGCAAATTAAATTTAGTCTCCGGAAACTAAATATCTGGCTGTAAAGGAAGCTGAGGGCTGAACATATCGCAATGAGGTCTGTGAATTTTTTTCACTTAAAAATAACACTTGTTAAGAAAGGATGAAAGCTGCAGAGTCTATAAAGAAAGACTACGTTGAAGGTACTATGCTCCCCAAAGGAAGAAGCAAAAGACTGCTAAATTTGAAGATGTAGAGGAAGCCACAAAATGGTTCAATGAAGCATTTGCGAAAAACTTAGTGTGGATAACTTTGCTCCAAGAAATGGTTGGTACAGTCGCTTTAATATTCATCATAACATCCGATACAAAAGTATTTGTGGAGAATACATGTACTGTTGACAGCTTTTCATTTCCCAGTGAATAGCAGCATCCCCTTGGTAGCCTCAATAAGATGGGAAGAGACTGACCAAAATCAAGGCCAATTTAAGTACATGTACATGAAGCATTTAAATAACAACTACCCTACCATGTGATAATGCCGACATTGAATATTGTACTATTTTTCGTACCAGGATGTGATCCATGCAATATTTTTATTGTGCATTTTATTACGCAAAGGTAACCAGAATATATTTGTCAATACACAAGTGTATTTCACTCTGATTCTGACTTAATGTACTCAAAATTTCCATTTTTTCTCAAAGTGAAAATGCTACTCACTGACGACGGGTCACCCTTTCCTGACTAATATTAACTTTTCTCTTTTAAATCAATGATAGTACTTTATAACAGTTTAATCATTGTCGGGTCATCAAAAGTTACTTTTTTTAACATGCCTATATCTTAGGACACGGAAAAAAGTATTGTTTCATGTCCAAGATTTACATCTGTTACAGTAGTCAACAAAAAGAACTAAGAACGGTAACGTTGACACATTGGTCCGCTGAAAAGCTTACCCCCCCCCCTCCTTTCTTCCTGGCCTTTATATTTTTCCAAAATGTTTCACCTTATACGCGAGAATATACTGTGATAATGAAATAATCGGTCTCATAATTGGTATTGGCAATTTTAATAATCGGCTATACGCAGTATCGCCATAATCGGCAAAAAGTGACATCGGTACAGCTTTAGACCAGTCTCTGATTATCTGTATCACCTTCGTAACTAGAGGTGTTAGAGGGTAAGTTTATGAATCCAGGCCTTTCCAATCAACATAATGAGCATCAATTACCAAGGCCTTTGGCTCTAAGACTGGTGAGACACAGGATAGATGTTCTTCATTAATCTTTGTTTCAAATAGGTCCACCATTGCTCGGTCCCACAAGGCACGTATCTGAGTGAAATCCAAGGGACAAAAAAAACATTATGTTTGTAGTTAATTATTTTAGAACAATGCGTCTGCTAAGACATTTAGTCGCCCAGAAATATGGCACACATGGACACGGATTTGTCATTGAAGTTGCCACATCACATGAGAATGCAAGGGTATAGGGACACCAACTTGTCGAGAAAAATCACCATAGTAGAGTTGTCATACTGACTGAGAACTCTGTTCACATGTAGAACCTCCTGCCGCCAATGAAATCTTTAGAAATGGCTGTCATCTCAGAATTGTTGATATGAGTGTGTGTGTGTGATTTGGATTTTTAACGTAGCTTTAACAATTTTTCAGTCATATCGATATGATGTCTGCAGTGAGGCAGTTTATAGCGATGTCTAGCACTGGGGCATCATGCTGTCCCACCCAGTAACATTACCCCGACACCAGGCCAACCAGTCCTAACACCATTTTTGTAAGTCTTTGGTATGACTAAGCCAGAGATCGAACCCACAACCTAATTCTTCCATGACAGATGCTCTAACCACCAAGCAGTTTACAGCGATGTCTAGCACTGGGGCATCATGCTGCAGACATGTAGCATGATGTCCCACCCAGTCACATTATCCTGACACCAGGCAAACCAGTCCCAACACTAAACTATTAATGCTGAGCGCCAAGAAAGGCTGTTGTTAGTACCATTTTTGTAAGTCTTTGGTATAACATGGCCAGGGATTAAACCCACAACCTAATGCTTACATGGCAGATGCTCTAACCACTAGGCCACTGATATGTATATGATGGTATTGAGACAGATACACTCCACTCACTTCTAGGAATGATAAAGTGACCCCCAGCCCTCTGCTCTCATCCACACAGATTGTAATTTCCAGAGTATGTACTGTATAGGTATACCTGATGCAAGCCAAGTAAGGTTGTCCCATCTTCTGAGATGGAACCACATAATTCTGTCTTATATTGTTAAAAGTTGGTCCAATTGGGAAGATCTCAGCCTTTATTGGGCAACATTATCTTTTGTAATGGGTTCAGAAATTGGCATAGAAGCTCTAAAAGATTGGGATGATCTACAAAAGTACTAAAAGGGCCACCACTGCATTAAGCCAACCCAGGAAAGGAATTCTCAAGAACGTAGACAATCCTATGTAAGAAAGGAATTCAGCACTAAATGGATGTTCAATGCATGGCCCTGAATGATGCATACTTTTATTATTTGAATGCTGAATTTCATGCTTAGGTGAAGAAAATTTTGAGATGGTACAAGGTCAGAATTGTCCTTGTTGACAATGAAACAAAAGCCTGAGAAGTAGAGTAACAAGGGATATCATATCCAGATGTGGGACGTTTTCCAGTTCATCAACCAAGTGACAGATGTAAAGTCCATCTGGGAGTTCACTGAATTGGTGAGAGATGTCTTGTATACAAATTAGTAAAACTTCCTAGAAGCCATGTAAAGATGCAAATGAAGATTCACATCTTGCAAGATATGCAGTCTTCCTTCTGGATGACATTTAGAGTTTTTCGTGATGTGAGAGTATGAAGGAATTTATTGACTGTGCTTTGGTTGATGAAGGGTGATGCATTTGTACTGTAGCCACAGTAACTCTAGAATAAGGAGATATGCTGAAAGTGATAGAGTCCTTCCAAGCTCTCAGGCTTTGAATGACACATTTCTAAACTCAAATCACAAAAGATTTATCTTTATGTGGCATTATATATCTTAGAGACTGAGATTCCTTTATGCTTGAATTATGCACCTGGCAAATTTAAACAGGAAACTTTCCTTGTAGAGAGATCATTTGAGATGAGCCAAGCAAGATGGTGGACAATATGTGGACTGCTGTGCAATAGCGCATTTTGAGAGGTGGTCTTCCTGGTAATGTCCTTTGAAAAGTCCAATGGTAGATAGACAAGATCACTGAACCAAGGTTGGTGGAAGAATGGGGGTGCTATCAAAATGAGGTTAACTGGAGTGCCTGACGTTGTGAAGGACCTGTGATATTAACCTGATTGGAGGGATCGTGTGTATGAGCAGACAATCACATCAAGGCTGAAAGTATCTAATGCTAAAGCCCTCTGCTCAGTGACTGATCAAATCTAAAAATGGAGCTTGTTCTTCAATCTGGTGGCAATATGTCCACCAGGGGAGTTCCCGAAAGTTGAAATAGGGTGTCTGCTATGGATTGGTGCAGTGACCACATCATTAAGGACTAACTAACACATAGCCACTGCATGACATACAATGTGATTGATCTATTTGTTAGTCATCTCTGCTTACACATCCATACTGTTCCAGATAAGATTTTACTTTCATGAGGAAATTCGTTTTTTTTCTTATGAATATCATACTAGCGTTATGGTTTCCATATTTAAGTGAAAACATGAAATTCATAATATTAAGATGTTTTTAAAGCAGTCATACATTACAAAACTAAAGGTGACCAAAATGAGTCTTGCATTGAATAGAACGAAACAGCCTAAAAGGTTTAATTACAATAACTGACAACAGGTAGTCTGGGAGTATATTTGGCATTAAGACAGATGATAAGTCTAGGTCTTCATTCTGCACACAGAAAAAAAACACAAGATGTCAACACATAAAATGGCACTAGGCTACACAAACAAAGCCTCTAATGTAAACAAACATCAAGTTCATATGTGTATCGATAATATATCATATTGTAGACTGTGTATTATGTATCATATCAATACATGGCACGGTTGTATTCCCTCACTTGTAAAAAATAATTAAAAATGTCATATCTAGTACTTGAAAAATAAATAAAAATGATTTGAATTCTTAATGAGTAAATATATGATAGTCATATGTCTTCGTTTTTAAATCTTTTAAAACTGATTACTCAAGCATAGGCAATTCAAGTTTCAATATAGAAGGTACTAGACATGCAAGGCTGATAATGATCACAGGAATTTCTGTGTCACACTATATTATGGTTTGCTACAAATTCTCTCTCAAACATGGTACTGACCATTGAATAATTTTGGTGGAGATGGGATACCTGGGATTTGTTTAATAATCCAGCCCACAAATATATCGAAGAAATTAAAAACTTTCTTGGTAATAAATACAAAACCAATATTTTGTGGCAAAGGTAAATATCCTGGCTGGATGAGAATTCCATGCTCCTTTGCCCTCCCATGCAAATTAAAAGGTCACTAAAATAACCATGACCTGAAAAGTGGATGCAGTTACTTTTTGATTAGACAAGACTTTGCATAAACCATCCTGTAGTCTGACTCTAGAACTAATGTCCTAAATTGTCAGGCACACTTGACGCTGATGGGACAATATAACAAAACAAATATATTGATAAACTAGCATCATGAACAAAACGAACGATTATGTTGACTAAACAAAGATGAAATTATAACAAGAATTGATGAGATATTCGCTTAGACAATGTAATCAAGCGCGATGGAGTGTCCTGTTTGATTAATTAACGTCCTACTCAAATTTTTGAATAAATCAAAACAGTTTTACCAGTGAAGTCCGGATTCCGTTTTACTAACACATATGCGACTTTTAACTAATTAAACAGTCAGGCGAGGCGTAAAGAGTGAAGTTCCACGTTATGGGTTAATCTATATATAAAAATAACAACAATAATACAACTCCCATTAATGCAATACAATGGAAGACAAGTGTATATCTTATTTATCAGTAAGGAAAGGAGAGTGAGTACCTTTTGTTATCAATTTTCTTGCTGCTTCCTTCAGTCCCAATATTGAACTGGTCACGTAACTGACGCTTAATTGACCTGAAATTAGAAAACACTGATTCTCCGGTCAGAACATCATTGTAGTAACAAAAACTATAACAATGTAAAGTGTTTGCTTCATCTAGCACTGTGCCCTGCTTTTGTTATTTTACCTCCTAAGGTGTAGCGGGGGGGGAGGGAGGGCAGAGGACGACAAATGTCCCCGGGCGCAGCAGACAAGCATGGGCACCAAAATGGGCTTTAAAATAAGTTGTATGTGGAATGTTTGCTACAAATATGCAACTATGCATTAATGTTTTCTTCTCTTTAATAGCAGTTGGCGTTACATTGGGTGATGGTGATTTTGTTAATGAAAACAATCGGTTTCAGAGTTGGGGGGAGGGGGAGTGGGCTTAAAAATGAATCTTGTCCCCGGGCTCCAAACACTCTAGCTATGCCTTTGTATATGGCAATAACATGCAAAATTATGACCAAGTTTAAAGTGGAGACGTACGAAAAGCAAGGAATTACAGAAGTGTTTGCGTGTGTATGTGTGTGCGTGCATTACCATACATGTTTGATTTTGATATCAATATTCATTATGAAAGCTCTACTGTAATACAGACATAAAATCAATGGTACATGGCATAGAGAGAGCGAAATTCATGTATACAATTCATGTGAAAAACATCTGAACCACAACAAAATTCAATTAGGAATGAAACTTAAAAGCAAAGCTTCTGTTCTGTATGAAAACTGTATATAAATCAACTTTATAGTATCCATGCCTGGTAGCGGCTTCATAAACATCTGCAATATAACATCTTAAAAATGGTGACACATTAAGTAAATTGAATATACTCAAAAGACTGTTTACAGCTTCTGAGAATGTTTGATTTTTAGACAACTAATTTGAAATGCTGTTTTATTCTGTCTCAAGTAGACTACAAATTGCTATATTCCTGCCTCCAATATTTTACCATTAAAACTCGCAATAAAATACACAAGAGTAACAGGACCAGTCTCTCTCTTATGCATCAGAAAATAAATCTGAAGATAAGTGTATCTTTATACAAAATGGGTCCCGACTAATACACCTAGAGCGTTGTGTTCATTCCTCGTGCATCCCAAATGTATTCTGTTTGCATTTGGAAAGTCCGTCTTCTTCACATACAAAAAACCGACAAAAGGGTTCCTTTGCATAGTTCAGTTTCGATATATTTAAGTCTGCATCAGTCCTAATGTTTTCCAACAATCATTTTTGATATTCGGGTCGTGGGGTAAAAATGAGAAACTTTAGTGAACCTCCATTTGAAATGTGTCTCACCTGCAAATTGTCTGTGTGCCACTTATCTTCCCATATTTTCAAACAGATTTAACAATAGAGATTCAAAACAAATATAAGATGGTTGATACTATGTCACCTGCATTTTGAGAAAACAAGCGGGTTGGATGGGATAAGTAGCTGCAGCTCAGCAGTGATGAAAATAGTTAGACGAGGCCAAAAAATATTTAAGTGTCGACTTAGCATAATATTTGTAATATCTACCATGGTTTCAAACAAAATCAGATGCAAAAGATCACAAAAGCTGCTTTGCTGGCAGAAGACTTTAAAGAAAACACACACACACATATTTACACACAAACGCACAATCACATACTCATACACAAACACACACACATACTTATACTCACACACAAACACATACACACATATTCTCATACAAACACACACATACTCGCACACATACACATACTCACATACAAACAAATTTTAGCCATTATGATATGATCTTAGTCATTAGTTTGTTTTAAAAACAAATTGAAAATACGAAATGAAGAAGAGATGCAATCAAGAATTCGCTGACTCCAAATTGTATTATTTAGCGAACATGATATTACAAGTAAAATACATACATGCATACAATATACATACAACATTCATATGTACATACGTACATACGAGCGTGCATCCGTACATACATACATGCGTACATGCGTACATGCACGCACACACACATACATCAAGCTGAAAGAAAACAAAATAACGATATACACTGATACAGCAGCTACCATTTAAATCTCTTTCTGCATCTAAATTTGCTGCAAATCCATTGACTTGTACTACTAGAACTGCATCCTGTCGAAATGAAATAGATACATACAAGTTCAACTGAAAAAAAACCCTCTCTCTCCCTCGTGATCTCGATCTCTTGCTTTATCTCTCTTGATCTCTGTCGCTCTTCTTATCGCGATATCTCTCTCTCTCGATCCCTTTATCGATCATTCTTACTCTCTTGCTCACTCTTTCGATCTCAAGCTCTCTCTCTCAATCGTTCTCTCTCTCTCTCTCTCTCTCTCTCTCTCTCTCTCTCTCTCTCTCTCTCTCTCTCAACTATCATGTATCACGTTCGCACAAGCTCAATCGCTCTGTCTCTCTCTAACTCAGTTATTTCGACAAATTATTTTGAGATTTGGGGACTTTTTTGCTGTGTGATTCGACAACTAATAGTTTCTACCAAAGTAGCAGTATCAATCTCTAGTTGTGGTGTCACACATGTATATGGTCTTAACTGTGAATGGCCTTGCAAAGGGGTACCGTGGTGTCTCACATTTGAACGTTATGGTGGCGTAAATTCTGCCTGTGTATGCATCGCAGAAACCCTTACACAGTGTATACTGTTTTAAGGGATATAGTATTTGTTTTACAGGAAAAGAAACGTTATAGTAATTGCTGTAGAACATATATAACATTCCAACAATATTTCGCAGAACAGTGACATTATTGACACCTACTTATCGATGCCAAAAAGGTGATATATGTGTATCGATCCACTCACACGTGAGCACACGCATAAACTCTAAAGTTGGAGCTCCTATTATTAGCAAACACCACGTCCAAAGATTAATGCAACAATGAAACATGTCAATTCCACATTGTAGTATAATTAAAACGTACTGTTTTCTTGTCTTGTCAACAGGTGATTGGTGGATTTCACATCAGCTGCAAAAATAAATAATTCAGAGAATTACTATGCAAAAGAAGAATGCACACACCAACTCCAGAATTCTTTAAAAACGGGAACTAATTTAATGTGAATATTTTAAATTAACAAGGTTCTAAACCCTTGACTAGTTGTTTGGAGATTTTCAAATACGTACTGTTTTAGTAACAAAGGAAACAAGCGGAAAAGATAATATATCATGCACAAATTCTCTCTCAAACATGGTACTGACCATTGAATAATTTTGGTGGAGAGGGGATTCCTGGGATTTTTTTAAAATCCAACCCCCAAATATATCGAAGAAATTAAAAACTTTCTTGGTAATAAATACAAAACCAATATTTTGTGGGAAAGGTAAATATCCTGTCTGGATGAGAATTCCATGCTCCTTTGCCCTCCCATGCAAATTAAAAGGTCACTAAAATAACCATGTCCTGAAAAGTGGATGCAGTTATTATTTGATTAGACAAGACTATGCAGAAACCATCCTGTAGTCCGACTCTAGAACTAATATCCAGCATATATTGTAAAAATTAAAAAATCCACACCATGAGTACATGCATTGATGAAAGTATTTCTTAAACAAATAAATGGCAATGAAGGCAACTCCTCAATTTTCGTAAACTACGCCTTTTTTCTGATAGTGAAGACCATTAATCTTTCATTTTCCTATGTCTAGAATTCATGTCCTGATTTATGAACTTCAGCGTGTACTATACACTATGACATATACCTGTAAAACTGTACATTAGGCCTCCCATACAGGTAGAAAATTGCAGAGTTGCTATTTATACTTACAAAGTGGATGCTAAGATATCAGTACTAATAATAGTTACCACTAGGAAAGGCTAATTGATTACTACTACTACAACTATAACTACTCTACTAATGTCCTAATTTTCACACGATTGCTCAGTACATTCATAAGACTTATCTTCCCTCGTTACCCTTGATGACATCGTACAAGTTAAACAGCCCTTCAGGCCCTAAAAGCCAAAGACAAGTATCCTTAAAAAAATAAACATGTATATGGGCACTGGCTTGCATTCAAACTTACTTTTAAGCTGTTTCAGTCCATCACTCTCTCGTCTTCTATTTGGAGCAGATTCTGAAGAAACAAAACAGAACATTCCATTGTCTAAAATTTCAATGCTTAAATATCACACAAATATTTGACTGGGCCAGTCCTTGTCAGGGTTTGTTTTCAGTTTGGCTCAACATAATTTTCACATATGTACAGTAGTTAAAATGAACAATCATTAATTCAGTACTCACAAACCATGCTGTTTATGTTGTGTAAGGTTACTATATATACTGTATACAATATACCATTATACAGTTTTAACCCAGAAAAGAGTTGAAGTTCCCATTAGAAATACTATCCAAAGGATTTTTGGAAGTAAAGAATATTGTTAGAAATAATAATAATATTAATAATAATAATAATAATAATGATAATAATAATAATAATAATAACAACACTATGATTCAATTAACCTGGCAAACATTTCCTGCAGAAGACACATTTTACAGTTTTAGAAAATTTCTTTTGTTACTCTCAAACCAGCTTTTCATTGTCTGTTAAACCACATAAAGAATTCAAACCAACAAGACCTAAAGAATATTTGAAATCTTTGAAAACTGATTGCAAACAAGAATTACTTGAAGGTACCAATGCTCAAATGGCTGAAATCAATCTTACAAAATCCAAAATCAGACCATTTCTTCTCTTTGACTGAGTGTTGAAACTACACTTAAAATTCTTCAGCAATATCAAAATTTGTAAAGAAGCTGATAAGGCTGACATATTTAATATCAGCTTGGCACCATTTTTATTTGAGACCAGCAAAGCATCATTGAAAGTCTTTAGGTTAAAATCCTATATTTTCTGTTTTGGTTGAGTAATGACATTATGATGCTATGGATGGATTCCATGGTGGCCATATTGAATAACAGATTGGTACCATTTCTATTCTGTACCAGCCAGAAACCATATGATGTCTTTCGGTAAAAGCACCATGTCAATCATGACCAGCCATCAAGGAAAAGTAATGATAACAAGATTTTCAAGATGCCCATTTTGGGAGATATATTAGGAGTCTGAAAAGCCTAGTGTCAGGAGAATGTGAATGGGTGGGACATCATGCTACATGTCTACAGCACGATATCCCAGTTCTATAAACTGAGTCACTGCAGACATCGTAGTAATATGACTGAAAATCATCAACCACACTCTCGGTACAAATTACTGAGAGATCTATAAAAAGTGAAAGAGATGGAAATGGCATGTTACATCACTGAACACTATTTATATATTAATCTGTTAATTTAGTATATTTAAGTTGTGTGCTTGATCTTTGCCCATGATTGAGTATACAGTTTCGGTGTGTACCTGCTTTTTGTCATGTTTTTTGTTGTTGTTGTAGTGTTTAATGCCATTTTTCAGCACATGATAGGCTATACATGGCGGCCAGTATTAATGGTGGAGGGAAAACCCCCAGTAAGAACCACTGACCCACGAGAAGCTACTTGCGAGCTTTCTCACATACCCACATTAGCTGAATCTGAGACTCGAACCCATGCAGATAGAGGTGAGATGGCAGTGATCCGTAACGGAGAGTACTTGAGACTACTTGGCCACTTTTTATCATGTTTGTAAGTTATAAAAAGGTTGTGCACTGATATCCAAGTTCAAAGTCTTACCTTATTTACAACAAATAGTGTTCTTGATGAGAACTTTTGACCCATGTCCTGGTCATTTTGTATAATTTTAGATTTTAAAACAAGATTGTAAAAAACAAACAAAAATCATTCCTATCTTTTTTTCATTGAAAGTACAAAGTGCTCATTGATATTTCTGAAGTAAACCTCTATTTAGGAATCATTGTGAATTGACTCATGACATTCTGAATTATATCATTGTCATAACTGACAACTCTTAATACATCAAAATTATTGTTGTTGTTAGAACAAAATTACGTTGAAAAAGTCTCGTACATACCGTATAACCCAACTAAAAATAGAAAGATGTTTATTACAAAGCTCCATAGTGTCCTTCGAATCAAACAATCATTTCAAAAGCTTGTTTACAACTCTGCAGCCAGGTCAGAAATGAGGTCAACACCTGGTGTTTATTCTTAGAGTACATGTCATCCCACTTTCTAAAAAAGATATCTCCCAATGAATGAATCTTAAACTTAAAATATTAAATTTGAATCTAACAAACAAACAATTCAAATAAAAAATAAATGACCCAAATCAAATACACGTAACAAACTATCACTGCTAACAGGAAATGTTCAAAATTAAATTCTAGAGGGGAATGGTTACTCAAGCATAAGGAGTTCCAATTCCAGTATGGAAGACTCTTGACATGAACTGCTAATAATTATCACAGGAATTGGTGAGTCACACAGGATTATGGTTTTCAACTATTTCCTTGACAACCATGGGACTGACCATTGTAAACTTTTGACCTTAGAAGATGCCTAGGATTGTTTTTTAAATTCCTGATCTCAGATAACTTGCACAAATGAACAATATTCTTACTCCGATTTATAAAAAAGAACAAAATAACTTGAGGCGAGAAAAGAAAAAGATCCTGGCTGAATGAAAGTAACAGGCCCACTTTCACTGATTTTGAAAGATTAGTCCCTAAAACAACTATTACGTGAATATTTGACAGAGTTCATATTTTAATGGATAAGAAACCATGGAGCAGTTTAAAAACTAGTTTGAAGCGAAATATTGATGTAAGGGTGATTATCGAATCCACAACAACCTACTGAAACCCTTCAACCTTCATTGCCATAAATGACACTAACGTTTTATTTGGCAAGGGCCATTAAGCTATACTTCTATTCAATGAACACCATAACATGTACATTAAATGTGGCTTAAAGTTTTAAATCCATGATTATGATGTATATACACAAAACTACATGTGGAAGAGCAATAAATTGAAATTGATAACATTAGGAAATCTTCAGCAGAAAGAATGTGCTTCTTATTTGATGTAGGGATATGTCAAGGTCATCAAGCCAAGACATATGTATAACCTAAATTAAATTTCTTTAAATTTCTATATTAAAGTTCTTCCTCACAATTCAAAACAGAAGACTAATGTAGTATATTAAACATCCGATCTTTATAGCTTTATGCTATGATTAAAATTCAGAATAAATAGACGAAGTTCAATTCATGGTGTCAAAAATATCTAAACAATATGGATGCTTTAAGTCACCAAATTATTTCCAATTTGGCTATACAATGCAAAAATATGTATTCAATATTTGTACCAAATGGTTGAATGATATCCAACCACAGCTGGTAAATGCAAACACATATATTCTTCACCTTAGCAGCGCTGGAACATAATGACCTTTAAATGGTCGTAAAATGTGTATGTTAAACATGATGCACAGATATAAATGCTCTTCAAGCCAAGTACCAGAACTGTTTTATGCATAGGTTAATATAGGTAAGAATGACATCATCCCAAACCACAACTGCTTTGCCTAAAAGAATATAACATACCACAATTGTGAAAGTGAAAACTTTTCCCTCCTGCAAATCCAGCAAATGTTATGAAGCCACATCCTTATGAAAACCATATGAAAGTAACCTATTGTACAACGTATATTGTTCCTACCAGATTGAGCTGTATATATTAGAATGAAATGTCTCTGAAGTTAAAAGCTGGAGAAGCAGACATGGATTTCTATTCCAAAGAATGATTAATATCAGAGAACAGTTGTATTCCCCATGAATGGGAGCCTATTTATTGAATCAGTCTTTTTTTCATACAACTTCAGAGCTCACACTAGGTCCTCTTGGTGAACTTCAAATGAAGTATCCAGAGTAAACAGGAAGTTCAATACAAATTGTTATTCCCCATGAATGGAGGCCTTTTCTTTGCAACAAAGGCAGTGGCTATCATGAATGATAATGACCAGTCTTATCTGACAGAGGCTGTCATGAATGATAATGACCAGTCTTATATGACAGGTGCAGTCATGAATGATAATGACCAGTCTTATCTGACAGGGGCAGTCATGAATGATAATGACCAGTCTTATCTGATAGATGCTGTCATGAATGATAATGACCAGTCTTATCTGATAGAGACTGTAATGCATGATAATGACCAGTCTTATCTGATAGAGGCTATCATGAATGACATTTACCAGTCTTATTTGACAGGATGTCATGAAAGATAATAACCAGTCTTATCTGATAGAGGCTGTGATGAATTATAATGACCAGCCTTATCTGACAGAGGCTGTCATGAAAGGTAGTGACCAGTCTTATCTGATAGAGACTGGCATGAAAGATAGTGACCAGTCTCATCTGATAGAGGCTGCCATGAATGATAATTACCAGTCTTATCTGACAGGTTGTCATAAAAGATAGTGACCGGTCTTATCTGACAGAGGCTGTCATGAAAGAATATGACCAGTCTTATCTGAATTGCATGTACATGTAGTTTGGGTCACTGACAGAGTATGTACTTTCTTGATTATGCAAGCCAATCAGGAAATCAGTGAAGAATGAAGAATCAGATCATATATCATGATAGGTGAAATAATGGGGCTCGCAAGAGTAGTTTAAATGCTGTCTTTTTCAGTCAGACTGGTACCTATGGTAGATACCACTTAGGGCAAAGAGACAATATCTTTCGACATGTGTAATCAAAGCTGAATAGAAGATTGAATAGATTTTTGTTTGTCTTCTGATATCCCAACTTTAATGATGACACAGGATTTCAGTGATCATGGAAAGTTGTAGTCTTTTGATGTTTTTTGGTGCTGTTTCTCATCAAATGGCTATTGTAATAAATTAGCCACTGTTTCTGAGGGCTTGTCTAATATGACCACTAAATACAGGTACAGCAACTCTGAGCTGGAATGAAACACACACTGTCAAGGTTGCTTAAGGAGAAGATTAATTATCACAATTTCCTGATATTTATCATGAAAGAATGCATAGTTAATTGATCCACGCATCTTTTTTCATTTGAGTGGAGCAATCAAAATGAGGCAACATTTTGATTCTCTTGCTCTGATTCAAGATTCAGAGGCTGTCATGAAAGATAATGACCTGTCTAAAACTGTACTGATTAATCGTCCGTACCCATAATCGGTTCGATTATTAAAACAATCGGTATAATCAGTATCAGCAGAAATAATCGGTGCTGATGTAAACAAATTTCAAATATAACAAATTTCCAAATTAAAATTCAATCGTAACACTCATCTTGACATGGCTTGAATTTTAATACAGAATTAAATACAGTCCTACCCGTTTATATTGACAAGCCGCCTATGTTGACCATGTCCCAGTCCCTTGGTCTACTATTACTACCAGGGTTCCTGCAGATTTAACAAAAACAAATTCTATGACTTTTCCAAAACTTTTCAAGGCCATTTCACAAAACTCAAGGACCACACTATCTTCCATTGTGAAGTAAATTAACATAAATAATGACATCTATCAATGAAAAATAACAAATAAGTTAACAACAAATATTTTTAATATGTCCATTTTAAATTTACCTGGGCTTGCACACCTTGAATTTATGCAGTAATTCATATCATAATCCAATGTTCAATGTATTTGGTATTCAAAGAAACAAATAAACAAATCCTATGTAGTCTTTGTATGTATTCCTATTTAAACTACTAACAAAACACATCGCTTTACAGTTGCTTTCTTTTATTTAGTCAGAAGCAAACTTCTTCTGCTCTATCTTCTTTTCAAGGTCCTTCAGAGTCTCTTGTTTCACTTTTGCAGTCTTTCTGAGAGAATTGGATGCAGTTAGCAGGCTTAGCTTTTGTCCTTTTCGGCTTTTTTAGCAATTGCAATTGCACTGTCCGGAAACATCAGTGTAAAGACTCGTGAAATATCCTCATTGGAATGAAAGGAGCTGTGGGTATTCACTGTCCTTAGGGTCCAAAATATTTCTGCCTTTAATACATCATTTTATGAGGTATATGAAGTTAATGTTGGGGCAGGCTTTGGCATAACTTTAGGTGATGTTGAGGCAGAATTTGAAATAAAACCAGAGATTGTGTTGTTCTGAGCAGATTTCATTATTTTACAATTCTGCACATGTTTCTTGCTGGTGGAATGACTTTTGAGGGCAGCTTCTCCCATATTTGCAATATCTATAATTTTGCTACAAGCTTTGCATTTAGCAGTTCTTATATCTGAAACATTCTTCTCCACCCATTTTTCATAGTTTGGGTTGGTCAACCAACTGTTATTGAATGTGCACATACCAGGCATGTTGGACTAAACCTAAAGCAACATAAAATGAAAGATTTTAAGACTTCACTATCATCATGAGATATTGTGCATTGTACTATGTGTTCAGAATTTCCTAACAGCCCAGTGTTCATTAAGTAATTCATTTTCATCTCCTATTGCCTGACCAGACTTACAATCTAAGATTTATTCATTATCATATTACATAGAGTCTTGGAGATTTAAAATATAAATCCAATTTCAGACACTGACAATTCTTTTCTTAACTTTAAAAATAAATTCATTAAATAAACTAATAACACGCAACACTAAAAATGTCGTCAAAGTTTACCAGATACAGAAAAGTGATTGATTAAAGTTAAACTATATTGGCAGTAAACGTGTTTCATCCTAACCTAACAACCCTCTTGAAAAATGAAAGTCAAAATTCCCACACTGTAATATTACAGGAATTTACTGAAGCCTTCTTGCAGTTTTTTTAATTCTGAATTCGAACAGTTTTATTGCTCTAATACATGATCTATTATAGTATTTATTAATTATTTTTATTGAGGATTTTGCAAAATAGGGAGATTCAAATTGGGAGACCTAGACGGGTCTAATATTAAAATGACTCTGAATTTTTTTTCTCAGATGGGTTGTCAGGTTATCTAAAAATGGCTTTTGAAAATAACTACAATTTTCAATATTCTGAAACTAGAACAGCCCAAAACAAGAATATCAAATCGACAATAATGATTATAATCTTGTCGTACTCTCTGACGTAATAAATGAATGACTATGCTGCATGAGATGTTACGACAGACCCAAAAAAAACTGAAGAATATAAACAAAATCAAATTAGTACTTACCTTGTACGTTACATCGAAGAAATAACAAACTTTCTTGGAAGAAATTAACTTCGATTTGACAGATCGTCAAGTGGTAAGTACTCAAAGCAGCACGGCTGACCATTTGAATTTTCGAATCGAACTACACCGGAAACCACGTGATATCTACTGTTAGGGGAACTTACTCTTGTTATATGAAATGAAACCATTTATCTATAGTATCTTTTCTATCGTGTTGTATTTAACTGCTGCTCCGTGCTCTAAGAAATTTGAAGTAATCAATTTCTTTAACTCCTTTGTAACAAATTCCAAGACTTTTTCAAAACTTTGCAAGGTTTTGACAAATTCCATTACTTTTCAAGGCCCTTGAAATTTATTTTTTAAATTACAAAAGTTTTCCAGGATTCCATAACCCGCGGGAACCCTGTACTACCAAACTGTCATGCTTATGACGATGTCGAGATAAAAGATAAACGTACGTGTCGACAGAAGCCCTTGGTCCCAGCTTGAACAAATCCTTTGTTTTCTAATCATTTATGTCGACAAGCTGCCAGTTCCAAACCATACTTTGTTCAATAATTAGTTGATCATGCGGCCAGGCCTTAATGCAGTGGTCAGATAAAAATAAAAAAACACCACCCTAGACTTTTGTTTGGGCCTATAAAGCTGGCCTCTCGTGGCAACTTACAAGAAGTGAAATCTGATCAATTCTAGCATTTTCCAAAGAATGCACAGAGGTATATCTAGGATTTTAAAACTAGGATTTCAAGAGTACCACCAGTAAGCGTTGCAGTCCCCTACCAGAAGCAAATTGGGCAAACCTGAAATGGCTATATTTCCAGAAAAGTAGAAACAGCGGATGACATCAAGTTTAATTTTCAAACTTATGTACTGCACTGACAAGTAGCGGAGCCCCGAGTGGCCGAGTGGTATAAAGCACTGTCCGTTATGGATCACTGCCATCTCACCTCTGCGTGCATTCGAGTCTAAGATTCGGCAAATGTGGGTAAGTGAGAAAGCTTGCCAGTAGCTTCTCGTGGGCATATGGTTCTTTACGGGGTTTTTCCGGGTTCTTCCCCCACCATTAATACTGGCCACCATGTATAGCCTTTTATGTGCTGAAAAATGGCGTTAAACCATAAAATACAAAAACAAAAACTAACATGTAGGCCTTGTTTGTCTATTTGAGTGAGAGTGAATTGTTAGGTCAAGATAAGGTCTTATTCATGTATTAAGTTAGGCATCATACATAGTGCTCCACGTGTCATGTCAGCTCTTGCAATGTCTAGCACTCTGTTGAATTTCATTAGAATCTGTTATTCATTTGATGTACCCTTCTTATACACAAGTACATCAATGGGTCATTCTACCTCTGAAATCAGTCATTGTAAATATTAGCACATTTTCTCACAACTCTGCAGCTAGTCAAGTCTTTGATCTTGCCACCTATTTTGTGGGTCTTGTTCTTCACATGTACTCTTATAATGACAACATGTACATCTGTGGGTCTTCAGCCACTGATTTTCTGATTGGAAGCAGCTAAAATGACCAATTGATCAACACATTTTCCAACTCAACATATGGCCGAATCAGGATCTGCAAATTGATGCGCACTGAGGACTCCTGTATACATAATTGTCTGAATCCCAGATATATAAAATGCATCCAAATATGCAAGATTACACTTTTCCGACCACCTTTGAAAGTGATGGGTTATTAAAACAAATTTATTTTGCATTGAAAGTTTCATTTTTAACTTTATTTACATTTATGACGGTTACCAACAGCAGTGTAATACGCAAATTAAATTTAGTCTCCGGAAACTAAATATCTGGCTGTAAAGGAAGCTGAGGGCTGAACATATCGCAATGAGGTCTGTGAATTTTTTTCACTTAAAAATAACACTTGTTAAGAAAGGATGAAAGCTGCAGAGTCTATAAAGAAAGACTACGTTGAAGGTACTATGCTCCCCAAAGGAAGAAGCAAAAGACTGCTAAATTTGAAGATGTAGAGGAAGCCACAAAATGGTTCAATGAAGCATTTGCGAAAAACTTAGTGTGGATAACTTTGCTCCAAGAAATGGTTGGTACAGTCGCTTTAATATTCATCATAACATCCGATACAAAAGTATTTGTGGAGAATACATGTACTGTTGACAGCTTTTCATTTCCCAGTGAATAGCAGCATCCCCTTGGTAGCCTCAATAAGATGGGAAGAGACTGACCAAAATCAAGGCCAATTTAAGTACATGTACATGAAGCATTTAAATAACAACTACCCTACCATGTGATAATGCCGACATTGAATATTGTACTATTTTTCGTACCAGGATGTGATCCATGCAATATTTTTATTGTGCATTTTATTACGCAAAGGTAACCAGAATATATTTGTCAATACACAAGTGTATTTCACTCTGATTCTGACTTAATGTACTCAAAATTTCCATTTTTTCTCAAAGTGAAAATGCTACTCACTGACGACGGGTCACCCTTTCCTGACTAATATTAACTTTTCTCTTTTAAATCAATGATAGTACTTTATAACAGTTTAATCATTGTCGGGTCATCAAAAGTTACTTTTTTTAACATGCCTATATCTTAGGACACGGAAAAAAGTATTGTTTCATGTCCAAGATTTACATCTGTTACAGTAGTCAACAAAAAGAACTAAGAACGGTAACGTTGACACATTGGTCCGCTGAAAAGCTTACCCCCCCCCCTCCTTTCTTCCTGGCCTTTATATTTTTCCAAAATGTTTCACCTTATACGCGAGAATATACTGTGATAATGAAATAATCGGTCTCATAATTGGTATTGGCAATTTTAATAATCGGCTATACGCAGTATCGCCATAATCGGCAAAAAGTGACATCGGTACAGCTTTAGACCAGTCTCTGATTATCTGTATCACCTTCGTAACTAGAGGTGTTAGAGGGTAAGTTTATGAATCCAGGCCTTTCCAATCAACATAATGAGCATCAATTACCAAGGCCTTTGGCTCTAAGACTGGTGAGACACAGGATAGATGTTCTTCATTAATCTTTGTTTCAAATAGGTCCACCATTGCTCGGTCCCACAAGGCACGTATCTGAGTGAAATCCAAGGGACAAAAAAACCATTATGTTTGTAGTTAATTATTTTAGAACAATGCGTCTGCTAAGACATTTAGTCGCCCAGAAATATGGCACACATGGACACGGATTTGTCATTGAAGTTGCCACATCACATGAGAATGCAAGGGTATAGGGACACCAACTTGTCGAGAAAAATCACCATAGTAGAGTTGTCATACTGACTGAGAACTCTGTTCACATGTAGAACCTCCTGCCGCCAATGAAATCTTTAGAAATGGCTGTCATCTCAGAATTGTTGATATGAGTGTGTGTGTGTGATTTGGATTTTTAACGTAGCTTTAACAATTTTTCAGTCATATCGATATGATGTCTGCAGTGAGGCAGTTTATAGCGATGTCTAGCACTGGGGCATCATGCTGTCCCACCCAGTAACATTACCCCGACACCAGGCCAACCAGTCCTAACACCATTTTTGTAAGTCTTTGGTATGACTAAGCCAGAGATCGAACCCACAACCTAATTCTTCCATGACAGATGCTCTAACCACCAAGCAGTTTACAGCGATGTCTAGCACTGGGGCATCATGCTGCAGACATGTAGCATGATGTCCCACCCAGTCACATTATCCTGACACCAGGCAAACCAGTCCCAACACTAAACTATTAATGCTGAGCGCCAAGAAAGGCTGTTGTTAGTACCATTTTTGTAAGTCTTTGGTATAACATGGCCAGGGATTAAACCCACAACCTAATGCTTACATGGCAGATGCTCTAACCACTAGGCCACTGATATGTATATGATGGTATTGAGACAGATACACTCCACTCACTTCTAGGAATGATAAAGTGACCCCCAGCCCTCTGCTCTCATCCACACAGATTGTAATTTCCAGAGTATGTACTGTATAGGTATACCTGATGCAAGCCAAGTAAGGTTGTCCCATCTTCTAAGATGGAACCACATAATTCTGTCTTATATTGTTAAAAGTTGGTCCAATTGGGAAGATCTCAGCCTTTATTGGGCAACATTATCTTTTGTAATGGGTTCAGAAATTGGCATAGAAGCTCTAAAAGATTGGGATGATCTACAAAAGTACTAAAAGGGCCACCACTGCATTAAGCCAACCCAGGAAAGGAATTCTCAAGAACGTAGACAATCCTATGTAAGAAAGGAATTCAGCACTAAATGGATGTTCAATGCATGGCCCTGAATGATGCATACTTTTATTATTTGAATGCTGAATTTCATGCTTAGGTGAAGAAAATTTTGAGATGGTACAAGGTCAGAATTGTCCTTGTTGACAATGAAACAAAAGCCTGAGAAGTAGAGTAACAAGGGATATCATATCCAGATGTGGGACGTTTTCCAGTTCATCAACCAAGTGACAGATGTAAAGTCCATCTGGGAGTTCACTGAATTGGTGAGAGATGTCTTGTATACAAATTAGTAAAACTTCCTAGAAGCCATGTAAAGATGCAAATGAAGATTCACATCTTGCAAGATATGCAGTCTTCCTTCTGGATGACATTTAGAGTTTTTCGTGATGTGAGAGTATGAAGGAATTTATTGACTGTGCTTTGGTTGATGAAGGGTGATGCATTTGTACTGTAGCCACAGTAACTCTAGAATAAGGAGATATGCTGAAAGTGATAGAGTCCTTCCAAGCTCTCAGGCTTTGAATGACACATTTCTAAACTCAAATCACAAAAGATTTATCTTTATGTGGCATTATATATCTTAGAGACTGAGATTCCTTTATGCTTGAATTATGCACCTGGCAAATTTAAACAGGAAACTTTCCTTGTAGAGAGATCATTTGAGATGAGCCAAGCAAGATGGTGGACAATATGTGGACTGCTGTGCAATAGCGCATTTTGAGAGGTGGTCTTCCTGGTAATGTCCTTTGAAAAGTCCAATGGTAGATAGACAAGATCACTGAACCAAGGTTGGTGGAAGAATGGGGGTGCTATCAAAATGAGGTTAACTGGAGTGCCTGACGTTGTGAAGGACCTGTGATATTAACCTGATTGGAGGGATCGTGTGTATGAGCAGACAATCACATCAAGGCTGAAAGTATCTAATGCTAAAGCCCTCTGCTCAGTGACTGATCAAATCTAAAAATGGAGCTTGTTCTTCAATCTGGTGGCAATATGTCCACCAGGGGAGTTCCCGAAAGTTGAAATAGGGTGTCTGCTATGGATTGGTGCAGTGACCACATCATTAAGGACTAACTAACACATAGCCACTGCATGACATACAATGTGATTGATCTATTTGTTAGTCATCTCTGCTTACACATCCATACTGTTCCAGATAAGATTTTACTTTCATGAGGAAATTCGTTTTTTTTCTTATGAATATCATACTAGCGTTATGGTTTCCATATTTAAGTGAAAACATGAAATTCATAATATTAAGATGTTTTTAAAGCAGTCATACATTACAAAACTAAAGGTGACCAAAATGAGTCTTGCATTGAATAGAACGAAACAGCCTAAAAGGTTTAATTACAATAACTGACAACAGGTAGTCTGGGAGTATATTTGGCATTAAGACAGATGATAAGTCTAGGTCTTCATTCTGCACACAGAAAAAAAACACAAGATGTCAACACATAAAATGGCACTAGGCTACACAAACAAAGCCTCTAATGTAAACAAACATCAAGTTCATATGTGTATCGATAATATATCATATTGTAGACTGTGTATTATGTATCATATCAATACATGGCACGGTTGTATTCCCTCACTTGTAAAAAATAATTAAAAATGTCATATCTAGTACTTGAAAAATAAATAAAAATGATTTGAATTCTTAATGAGTAAATATATGATAGTCATATGTCTTCGTTTTTAAATCTTTTAAAACTGATTACTCAAGCATAGGCAATTCAAGTTTCAATATAGAAGGTACTAGACATGCAAGGCTGATAATGATCACAGGAATTTCTGTGTCACACTATATTATGGTTTGCTACAAATTCTCTCTCAAACATGGTACTGACCATTGAATAATTTTGGTGGAGATGGGATACCTGGGATTTGTTTAATAATCCAGCCCACAAATATATCGAAGAAATTAAAAACTTTCTTGGTAATAAATACAAAACCAATATTTTGTGGCAAAGGTAAATATCCTGGCTGGATGAGAATTCCATGCTCCTTTGCCCTCCCATGCAAATTAAAAGGTCACTAAAATAACCATGACCTGAAAAGTGGATGCAGTTACTTTTTGATTAGACAAGACTTTGCATAAACCATCCTGTAGTCTGACTCTAGAACTAATGTCCTAAATTGTCAGGCACACTTGACGCTGATGGGACAATATAACAAAACAAATATATTGATAAACTAGCATCATGAACAAAACGAACGATTATGTTGACTAAACAAAGATGAAATTATAACAAGAATTGATGAGATATTCGCTTAGACAATGTAATCAAGCGCGATGGAGTGTCCTGTTTGATTAATTAACGTCCTACTCAAATTTTTGAATAAATCAAAACAGTTTTACCAGTGAAGTCCGGATTCCGTTTTACTAACACATATGCGACTTTTAACTAATTAAACAGTCAGGCGAGGCGTAAAGAGTGAAGTTCCACGTTATGGGTTAATCTATATATAAAAATAACAACAATAATACAACTCCCATTAATGCAATACAATGGAAGACAAGTGTATATCTTATTTATCAGTAAGGAAAGGAGAGTGAGTACCTTTTGTTATCAATTTTCTTGCTGCTTCCTTCAGTCCCAATATTGAACTGGTCACGTAACTGACGCTTAATTGACCTGAAATTAGAAAACACTGATTCTCCGGTCAGAACATCATTGTAGTAACAAAAACTATAACAATGTAAAGTGTTTGCTTCATCTAGCACTGTGCCCTGCTTTTGTTATTTTACCTCCTAAGGTGTAGCGGGGGGGGAGGGAGGGCAGAGGACGACAAATGTCCCCGGGCGCAGCAGACAAGCATGGGCACCAAAATGGGCTTTAAAATAAGTTGTATGTGGAATGTTTGCTACAAATATGCAACTATGCATTAATGTTTTCTTCTCTTTAATAGCAGTTGGCGTTACATTGGGTGATGGTGATTTTGTTAATGAAAACAATCGGTTTCAGAGTTGGGGGGAGGGGGAGTGGGCTTAAAAATGAATCTTGTCCCCGGGCTCCAAACACTCTAGCTATGCCTTTGTATATGGCAATAACATGCAAAATTATGACCAAGTTTAAAGTGGAGACGTACGAAAAGCAAGGAATTACAGAAGTGTTTGCGTGTGTATGTGTGTGCGTGCATTACCATACATGTTTGATTTTGATATCAATATTCATTATGAAAGCTCTACTGTAATACAGACATAAAATCAATGGTACATGGCATAGAGAGAGCGAAATTCATGTATACAATTCATGTGAAAAACATCTGAACCACAACAAAATTCAATTAGGAATGAAACTTAAAAGCAAAGCTTCTGTTCTGTATGAAAACTGTATATAAATCAACTTTATAGTATCCATGCCTGGTAGCGGCTTCATAAACATCTGCAATATAACATCTTAAAAATGGTGACACATTAAGTAAATTGAATATACTCAAAAGACTGTTTACAGCTTCTGAGAATGTTTGATTTTTAGACAACTAATTTGAAATGCTGTTTTATTCTGTCTCAAGTAGACTACAAATTGCTATATTCCTGCCTCCAATATTTTACCATTAAAACTCGCAATAAAATACACAAGAGTAACAGGACCAGTCTCTCTCTTATGCATCAGAAAATAAATCTGAAGATAAGTGTATCTTTATACAAAATGGGTCCCGACTAATACACCTAGAGCGTTGTGTTCATTCCTCGTGCATCCCAAATGTATTCTGTTTGCATTTGGAAAGTCCGTCTTCTTCACATACAAAAAACCGACAAAAGGGTTCCTTTGCATAGTTCAGTTTCGATATATTTAAGTCTGCATCAGTCCTAATGTTTTCCAACAATCATTTTTGATATTCGGGTCGTGGGGTAAAAATGAGAAACTTTAGTGAACCTCCATTTGAAATGTGTCTCACCTGCAAATTGTCTGTGTGCCACTTATCTTCCCATATTTTCAAACAGATTTAACAATAGAGATTCAAAACAAATATAAGATGGTTGATACTATGTCACCTGCATTTTGAGAAAACAAGCGGGTTGGATGGGATAAGTAGCTGCAGCTCAGCAGTGATGAAAATAGTTAGACGAGGCCAAAAAATATTTAAGTGTCGACTTAGCATAATATTTGTAATATCTACCATGGTTTCAAACAAAATCAGATGCAAAAGATCACAAAAGCTGCTTTGCTGGCAGAAGACTTTAAAGAAAACACACACACACATATTTACACACAAACGCACAATCACATACTCATACACAAACACACACACATACTTATACTCACACACAAACACATACACACATATTCTCATACAAACACACACATACTCGCACACATACACATACTCACATACAAACAAATTTTAGCCATTATGATATGATCTTAGTCATTAGTTTGTTTTAAAAACAAATTGAAAATACGAAATGAAGAAGAGATGCAATCAAGAATTCGCTGACTCCAAATTGTATTATTTAGCGAACATGATATTACAAGTAAAATACATACATGCATACAATATACATACAACATTCATATGTACATACGTACATACGAGCGTGCATCCGTACATACATACATGCGTACATGCGTACATGCACGCACACACACATACATCAAGCTGAAAGAAAACAAAATAACGATATACACTGATACAGCAGCTACCATTTAAATCTCTTTCTGCATCTAAATTTGCTGCAAATCCATTGACTTGTACTACTAGAACTGCATCCTGTCGAAATGAAATAGATACATACAAGTTCAACTGAAAAAAAACCCTCTCTCTCCCTCGTGATCTCGATCTCTTGCTTTATCTCTCTTGATCTCTGTCGCTCTTCTTATCGCGATATCTCTCTCTCTCGATCCCTTTATCGATCATTCTTACTCTCTTGCTCACTCTTTCGATCTCAAGCTCTCTCTCTCAATCGTTCTCTCTCTCTCTCTCTCTCTCTCTCTCTCTCTCTCTCTCTCTCTCTCTCTCTCAACTATCATGTATCACGTTCGCACAAGCTCAATCGCTCTGTCTCTCTCTAACTCAGTTATTTCGACAAATTATTTTGAGATTTGGGGACTTTTTTGCTGT
Source organism: Unio pictorum (assembly GCA_030141615.1). Lineage (NCBI taxonomy): Eukaryota > Metazoa > Mollusca > Bivalvia > Unionida > Unionidae > Unio > Unio pictorum. Next base: position 2,124,284 of record JARLTB010000148.1, on the reverse strand, counting down.
GTGATTCGACAACTAATAGTTTCTACCAAAGTAGCAGTATCAATCTCTAGTTGTGGTGTCACACATGTATATGGTCTTAACTGTGAATGGCCTTGCAAAGGGGTACCGTGGTGTCTCACATTTGAACGTTATGGTGGCGTAAATTCTGCCTGTGTATGCATCGCAGAAACCCTTACACAGTGTATACTGTTTTAAGGGATATAGTATTTGTTTTACAGGAAAAGAAACGTTATAGTAATTGCTGTAGAACATATATAACATTCCAACAATATTTCGCAGAACAGTGACATTATTGACACCTACTTATCGATGCCAAAAAGGTGATATATGTGTATCGATCCACTCACACGTGAGCACACGCATAAACTCTAAAGTTGGAGCTCCTATTATTAGCAAACACCACGTCCAAAGATTAATGCAACAATGAAACATGTCAATTCCACATTGTAGTATAATTAAAACGTACTGTTTTCTTGTCTTGTCAACAGGTGATTGGTGGATTTCACATCAGCTGCAAAAATAAATAATTCAGAGAATTACTATGCAAAAGAAGAATGCACACACCAACTCCAGAATTCTTTAAAAACGGGAACTAATTTAATGTGAATATTTTAAATTAACAAGGTTCTAAACCCTTGACTAGTTGTTTGGAGATTTTCAAATACGTACTGTTTTAGTAACAAAGGAAACAAGCGGAAAAGATAATATATCATGCACAAATTCTCTCTCAAACATGGTACTGACCATTGAATAATTTTGGTGGAGAGGGGATTCCTGGGATTTTTTTAAAATCCAACCCCCAAATATATCGAAGAAATTAAAAACTTTCTTGGTAATAAATACAAAACCAATATTTTGTGGGAAAGGTAAATATCCTGTCTGGATGAGAATTCCATGCTCCTTTGCCCTCCCATGCAAATTAAAAGGTCACTAAAATAACCATGTCCTGAAAAGTGGATGCAGTTATTATTTGATTAGACAAGACTATGCAGAAACCATCCTGTAGTCCGACTCTAGAACTAATATCCAGCATATATTGTAAAAATTAAAAAATCCACACCATGAGTACATGCATTGATGAAAGTATTTCTTAAACAAATAAATGGCAATGAAGGCAACTCCTCAATTTTCGTAAACTACGCCTTTTTTCTGATAGTGAAGACCATTAATCTTTCATTTTCCTATGTCTAGAATTCATGTCCTGATTTATGAACTTCAGCGTGTACTATACACTATGACATATACCTGTAAAACTGTACATTAGGCCTCCCATACAGGTAGAAAATTGCAGAGTTGCTATTTATACTTACAAAGTGGATGCTAAGATATCAGTACTAATAATAGTTACCACTAGGAAAGGCTAATTGATTACTACTACTACAACTATAACTACTCTACTAATGTCCTAATTTTCACACGATTGCTCAGTACATTCATAAGACTTATCTTCCCTCGTTACCCTTGATGACATCGTACAAGTTAAACAGCCCTTCAGGCCCTAAAAGCCAAAGACAAGTATCCTTAAAAAAATAAACATGTATATGGGCACTGGCTTGCATTCAAACTTACTTTTAAGCTGTTTCAGTCCATCACTCTCTCGTCTTCTATTTGGAGCAGATTCTGAAGAAACAAAACAGAACATTCCATTGTCTAAAATTTCAATGCTTAAATATCACACAAATATTTGACTGGGCCAGTCCTTGTCAGGGTTTGTTTTCAGTTTGGCTCAACATAATTTTCACATATGTACAGTAGTTAAAATGAACAATCATTAATTCAGTACTCACAAACCATGCTGTTTATGTTGTGTAAGGTTACTATATATACTGTATACAATATACCATTATACAGTTTTAACCCAGAAAAGAGTTGAAGTTCCCATTAGAAATACTATCCAAAGGATTTTTGGAAGTAAAGAATATTGTTAGAAATAATAATAATATTAATAATAATAATAATAATAATGATAATAATAATAATAATAATAACAACACTATGATTCAATTAACCTGGCAAACATTTCCTGCAGAAGACACATTTTACAGTTTTAGAAAATTTCTTTTGTTACTCTCAAACCAGCTTTTCATTGTCTGTTAAACCACATAAAGAATTCAAACCAACAAGACCTAAAGAATATTTGAAATCTTTGAAAACTGATTGCAAACAAGAATTACTTGAAGGTACCAATGCTCAAATGGCTGAAATCAATCTTACAAAATCCAAAATCAGACCATTTCTTCTCTTTGACTGAGTGTTGAAACTACACTTAAAATTCTTCAGCAATATCAAAATTTGTAAAGAAGCTGATAAGGCTGACATATTTAATATCAGCTTGGCACCATTTTTATTTGAGACCAGCAAAGCATCATTGAAAGTCTTTAGGTTAAAATCCTATATTTTCTGTTTTGGTTGAGTAATGACATTATGATGCTATGGATGGATTCCATGGTGGCCATATTGAATAACAGATTGGTACCATTTCTATTCTGTACCAGCCAGAAACCATATGATGTCTTTCGGTAAAAGCACCATGTCAATCATGACCAGCCATCAAGGAAAAGTAATGATAACAAGATTTTCAAGATGCCCATTTTGGGAGATATATTAGGAGTCTGAAAAGCCTAGTGTCAGGAGAATGTGAATGGGTGGGACATCATGCTACATGTCTACAGCACGATATCCCAGTTCTATAAACTGAGTCACTGCAGACATCGTAGTAATATGACTGAAAATCATCAACCACACTCTCGGTACAAATTACTGAGAGATCTATAAAAAGTGAAAGAGATGGAAATGGCATGTTACATCACTGAACACTATTTATATATTAATCTGTTAATTTAGTATATTTAAGTTGTGTGCTTGATCTTTGCCCATGATTGAGTATACAGTTTCGGTGTGTACCTGCTTTTTGTCATGTTTTTTGTTGTTGTTGTAGTGTTTAATGCCATTTTTCAGCACATGATAGGCTATACATGGCGGCCAGTATTAATGGTGGAGGGAAAACCCCCAGTAAGAACCACTGACCCACGAGAAGCTACTTGCGAGCTTTCTCACATACCCACATTAGCTGAATCTGAGACTCGAACCCATGCAGATAGAGGTGAGATGGCAGTGATCCGTAACGGAGAGTACTTGAGACTACTTGGCCACTTTTTATCATGTTTGTAAGTTATAAAAAGGTTGTGCACTGATATCCAAGTTCAAAGTCTTACCTTATTTACAACAAATAGTGTTCTTGATGAGAACTTTTGACCCATGTCCTGGTCATTTTGTATAATTTTAGATTTTAAAACAAGATTGTAAAAAACAAACAAAAATCATTCCTATCTTTTTTTCATTGAAAGTACAAAGTGCTCATTGATATTTCTGAAGTAAACCTCTATTTAGGAATCATTGTGAATTGACTCATGACATTCTGAATTATATCATTGTCATAACTGACAACTCTTAATACATCAAAATTATTGTTGTTGTTAGAACAAAATTACGTTGAAAAAGTCTCGTACATACCGTATAACCCAACTAAAAATAGAAAGATGTTTATTACAAAGCTCCATAGTGTCCTTCGAATCAAACAATCATTTCAAAAGCTTGTTTACAACTCTGCAGCCAGGTCAGAAATGAGGTCAACACCTGGTGTTTATTCTTAGAGTACATGTCATCCCACTTTCTAAAAAAGATATCTCCCAATGAATGAATCTTAAACTTAAAATATTAAATTTGAATCTAACAAACAAACAATTCAAATAAAAAATAAATGACCCAAATCAAATACACGTAACAAACTATCACTGCTAACAGGAAATGTTCAAAATTAAATTCTAGAGGGGAATGGTTACTCAAGCATAAGGAGTTCCAATTCCAGTATGGAAGACTCTTGACATGAACTGCTAATAATTATCACAGGAATTGGTGAGTCACACAGGATTATGGTTTTCAACTATTTCCTTGACAACCATGGGACTGACCATTGTAAACTTTTGACCTTAGAAGATGCCTAGGATTGTTTTTTAAATTCCTGATCTCAGATAACTTGCACAAATGAACAATATTCTTACTCCGATTTATAAAAAAGAACAAAATAACTTGAGGCGAGAAAAGAAAAAGATCCTGGCTGAATGAAAGTAACAGGCCCACTTTCACTGATTTTGAAAGATTAGTCCCTAAAACAACTATTACGTGAATATTTGACAGAGTTCATATTTTAATGGATAAGAAACCATGGAGCAGTTTAAAAACTAGTTTGAAGCGAAATATTGATGTAAGGGTGATTATCGAATCCACAACAACCTACTGAAACCCTTCAACCTTCATTGCCATAAATGACACTAACGTTTTATTTGGCAAGGGCCATTAAGCTATACTTCTATTCAATGAACACCATAACATGTACATTAAATGTGGCTTAAAGTTTTAAATCCATGATTATGATGTATATACACAAAACTACATGTGGAAGAGCAATAAATTGAAATTGATAACATTAGGAAATCTTCAGCAGAAAGAATGTGCTTCTTATTTGATGTAGGGATATGTCAAGGTCATCAAGCCAAGACATATGTATAACCTAAATTAAATTTCTTTAAATTTCTATATTAAAGTTCTTCCTCACAATTCAAAACAGAAGACTAATGTAGTATATTAAACATCCGATCTTTATAGCTTTATGCTATGATTAAAATTCAGAATAAATAGACGAAGTTCAATTCATGGTGTCAAAAATATCTAAACAATATGGATGCTTTAAGTCACCAAATTATTTCCAATTTGGCTATACAATGCAAAAATATGTATTCAATATTTGTACCAAATGGTTGAATGATATCCAACCACAGCTGGTAAATGCAAACACATATATTCTTCACCTTAGCAGCGCTGGAACATAATGACCTTTAAATGGTCGTAAAATGTGTATGTTAAACATGATGCACAGATATAAATGCTCTTCAAGCCAAGTACCAGAACTGTTTTATGCATAGGTTAATATAGGTAAGAATGACATCATCCCAAACCACAACTGCTTTGCCTAAAAGAATATAACATACCACAATTGTGAAAGTGAAAACTTTTCCCTCCTGCAAATCCAGCAAATGTTATGAAGCCACATCCTTATGAAAACCATATGAAAGTAACCTATTGTACAACGTATATTGTTCCTACCAGATTGAGCTGTATATATTAGAATGAAATGTCTCTGAAGTTAAAAGCTGGAGAAGCAGACATGGATTTCTATTCCAAAGAATGATTAATATCAGAGAACAGTTGTATTCCCCATGAATGGGAGCCTATTTATTGAATCAGTCTTTTTTTCATACAACTTCAGAGCTCACACTAGGTCCTCTTGGTGAACTTCAAATGAAGTATCCAGAGTAAACAGGAAGTTCAATACAAATTGTTATTCCCCATGAATGGAGGCCTTTTCTTTGCAACAAAGGCAGTGGCTATCATGAATGATAATGACCAGTCTTATCTGACAGAGGCTGTCATGAATGATAATGACCAGTCTTATATGACAGGTGCAGTCATGAATGATAATGACCAGTCTTATCTGACAGGGGCAGTCATGAATGATAATGACCAGTCTTATCTGATAGATGCTGTCATGAATGATAATGACCAGTCTTATCTGATAGAGACTGTAATGCATGATAATGACCAGTCTTATCTGATAGAGGCTATCATGAATGACATTTACCAGTCTTATTTGACAGGATGTCATGAAAGATAATAACCAGTCTTATCTGATAGAGGCTGTGATGAATTATAATGACCAGCCTTATCTGACAGAGGCTGTCATGAAAGGTAGTGACCAGTCTTATCTGATAGAGACTGGCATGAAAGATAGTGACCAGTCTCATCTGATAGAGGCTGCCATGAATGATAATTACCAGTCTTATCTGACAGGTTGTCATAAAAGATAGTGACCGGTCTTATCTGACAGAGGCTGTCATGAAAGAATATGACCAGTCTTATCTGAATTGCATGTACATGTAGTTTGGGTCACTGACAGAGTATGTACTTTCTTGATTATGCAAGCCAATCAGGAAATCAGTGAAGAATGAAGAATCAGATCATATATCATGATAGGTGAAATAATGGGGCTCGCAAGAGTAGTTTAAATGCTGTCTTTTTCAGTCAGACTGGTACCTATGGTAGATACCACTTAGGGCAAAGAGACAATATCTTTCGACATGTGTAATCAAAGCTGAATAGAAGATTGAATAGATTTTTGTTTGTCTTCTGATATCCCAACTTTAATGATGACACAGGATTTCAGTGATCATGGAAAGTTGTAGTCTTTTGATGTTTTTTGGTGCTGTTTCTCATCAAATGGCTATTGTAATAAATTAGCCACTGTTTCTGAGGGCTTGTCTAATATGACCACTAAATACAGGTACAGCAACTCTGAGCTGGAATGAAACACACACTGTCAAGGTTGCTTAAGGAGAAGATTAATTATCACAATTTCCTGATATTTATCATGAAAGAATGCATAGTTAATTGATCCACGCATCTTTTTTCATTTGAGTGGAGCAATCAAAATGAGGCAACATTTTGATTCTCTTGCTCTGATTCAAGATTCAGAGGCTGTCATGAAAGATAATGACCTGTCTAAAACTGTACTGATTAATCGTCCGTACCCATAATCGGTTCGATTATTAAAACAATCGGTATAATCAGTATCAGCAGAAATAATCGGTGCTGATGTAAACAAATTTCAAATATAACAAATTTCCAAATTAAAATTCAATCGTAACACTCATCTTGACATGGCTTGAATTTTAATACAGAATTAAATACAGTCCTACCCGTTTATATTGACAAGCCGCCTATGTTGACCATGTCCCAGTCCCTTGGTCTACTATTACTACCAGGGTTCCTGCAGATTTAACAAAAACAAATTCTATGACTTTTCCAAAACTTTTCAAGGCCATTTCACAAAACTCAAGGACCACACTATCTTCCATTGTGAAGTAAATTAACATAAATAATGACATCTATCAATGAAAAATAACAAATAAGTTAACAACAAATATTTTTAATATGTCCATTTTAAATTTACCTGGGCTTGCACACCTTGAATTTATGCAGTAATTCATATCATAATCCAATGTTCAATGTATTTGGTATTCAAAGAAACAAATAAACAAATCCTATGTAGTCTTTGTATGTATTCCTATTTAAACTACTAACAAAACACATCGCTTTACAGTTGCTTTCTTTTATTTAGTCAGAAGCAAACTTCTTCTGCTCTATCTTCTTTTCAAGGTCCTTCAGAGTCTCTTGTTTCACTTTTGCAGTCTTTCTGAGAGAATTGGATGCAGTTAGCAGGCTTAGCTTTTGTCCTTTTCGGCTTTTTTAGCAATTGCAATTGCACTGTCCGGAAACATCAGTGTAAAGACTCGTGAAATATCCTCATTGGAATGAAAGGAGCTGTGGGTATTCACTGTCCTTAGGGTCCAAAATATTTCTGCCTTTAATACATCATTTTATGAGGTATATGAAGTTAATGTTGGGGCAGGCTTTGGCATAACTTTAGGTGATGTTGAGGCAGAATTTGAAATAAAACCAGAGATTGTGTTGTTCTGAGCAGATTTCATTATTTTACAATTCTGCACATGTTTCTTGCTGGTGGAATGACTTTTGAGGGCAGCTTCTCCCATATTTGCAATATCTATAATTTTGCTACAAGCTTTGCATTTAGCAGTTCTTATATCTGAAACATTCTTCTCCACCCATTTTTCATAGTTTGGGTTGGTCAACCAACTGTTATTGAATGTGCACATACCAGGCATGTTGGACTAAACCTAAAGCAACATAAAATGAAAGATTTTAAGACTTCACTATCATCATGAGATATTGTGCATTGTACTATGTGTTCAGAATTTCCTAACAGCCCAGTGTTCATTAAGTAATTCATTTTCATCTCCTATTGCCTGACCAGACTTACAATCTAAGATTTATTCATTATCATATTACATAGAGTCTTGGAGATTTAAAATATAAATCCAATTTCAGACACTGACAATTCTTTTCTTAACTTTAAAAATAAATTCATTAAATAAACTAATAACACGCAACACTAAAAATGTCGTCAAAGTTTACCAGATACAGAAAAGTGATTGATTAAAGTTAAACTATATTGGCAGTAAACGTGTTTCATCCTAACCTAACAACCCTCTTGAAAAATGAAAGTCAAAATTCCCACACTGTAATATTACAGGAATTTACTGAAGCCTTCTTGCAGTTTTTTTAATTCTGAATTCGAACAGTTTTATTGCTCTAATACATGATCTATTATAGTATTTATTAATTATTTTTATTGAGGATTTTGCAAAATAGGGAGATTCAAATTGGGAGACCTAGACGGGTCTAATATTAAAATGACTCTGAATTTTTTTTCTCAGATGGGTTGTCAGGTTATCTAAAAATGGCTTTTGAAAATAACTACAATTTTCAATATTCTGAAACTAGAACAGCCCAAAACAAGAATATCAAATCGACAATAATGATTATAATCTTGTCGTACTCTCTGACGTAATAAATGAATGACTATGCTGCATGAGATGTTACGACAGACCCAAAAAAAACTGAAGAATATAAACAAAATCAAATTAGTACTTACCTTGTACGTTACATCGAAGAAATAACAAACTTTCTTGGAAGAAATTAACTTCGATTTGACAGATCGTCAAGTGGTAAGTACTCAAAGCAGCACGGCTGACCATTTGAATTTTCGAATCGAACTACACCGGAAACCACGTGATATCTACTGTTAGGGGAACTTACTCTTGTTATATGAAATGAAACCATTTATCTATAGTATCTTTTCTATCGTGTTGTATTTAACTGCTGCTCCGTGCTCTAAGAAATTTGAAGTAATCAATTTCTTTAACTCCTTTGTAACAAATTCCAAGACTTTTTCAAAACTTTGCAAGGTTTTGACAAATTCCATTACTTTTCAAGGCCCTTGAAATTTATTTTTTAAATTACAAAAGTTTTCCAGGATTCCATAACCCGCGGGAACCCTGTACTACCAAACTGTCATGCTTATGACGATGTCGAGATAAAAGATAAACGTACGTGTCGACAGAAGCCCTTGGTCCCAGCTTGAACAAATCCTTTGTTTTCTAATCATTTATGTCGACAAGCTGCCAGTTCCAAACCATACTTTGTTCAATAATTAGTTGATCATGCGGCCAGGCCTTAATGCAGTGGTCAGATAAAAATAAAAAAACACCACCCTAGACTTTTGTTTGGGCCTATAAAGCTGGCCTCTCGTGGCAACTTACAAGAAGTGAAATCTGATCAATTCTAGCATTTTCCAAAGAATGCACAGAGGTATATCTAGGATTTTAAAACTAGGATTTCAAGAGTACCACCAGTAAGCGTTGCAGTCCCCTACCAGAAGCAAATTGGGCAAACCTGAAATGGCTATATTTCCAGAAAAGTAGAAACAGCGGATGACATCAAGTTTAATTTTCAAACTTATGTACTGCACTGACAAGTAGCGGAGCCCCGAGTGGCCGAGTGGTATAAAGCACTGTCCGTTATGGATCACTGCCATCTCACCTCTGCGTGCATTCGAGTCTAAGATTCGGCAAATGTGGGTAAGTGAGAAAGCTTGCCAGTAGCTTCTCGTGGGCATATGGTTCTTTACGGGGTTTTTCCGGGTTCTTCCCCCACCATTAATACTGGCCACCATGTATAGCCTTTTATGTGCTGAAAAATGGCGTTAAACCATAAAATACAAAAACAAAAACTAACATGTAGGCCTTGTTTGTCTATTTGAGTGAGAGTGAATTGTTAGGTCAAGATAAGGTCTTATTCATGTATTAAGTTAGGCATCATACATAGTGCTCCACGTGTCATGTCAGCTCTTGCAATGTCTAGCACTCTGTTGAATTTCATTAGAATCTGTTATTCATTTGATGTACCCTTCTTATACACAAGTACATCAATGGGTCATTCTACCTCTGAAATCAGTCATTGTAAATATTAGCACATTTTCTCACAACTCTGCAGCTAGTCAAGTCTTTGATCTTGCCACCTATTTTGTGGGTCTTGTTCTTCACATGTACTCTTATAATGACAACATGTACATCTGTGGGTCTTCAGCCACTGATTTTCTGATTGGAAGCAGCTAAAATGACCAATTGATCAACACATTTTCCAACTCAACATATGGCCGAATCAGGATCTGCAAATTGATGCGCACTGAGGACTCCTGTATACATAATTGTCTGAATCCCAGATATATAAAATGCATCCAAATATGCAAGATTACACTTTTCCGACCACCTTTGAAAGTGATGGGTTATTAAAACAAATTTATTTTGCATTGAAAGTTTCATTTTTAACTTTATTTACATTTATGACGGTTACCAACAGCAGTGTAATACGCAAATTAAATTTAGTCTCCGGAAACTAAATATCTGGCTGTAAAGGAAGCTGAGGGCTGAACATATCGCAATGAGGTCTGTGAATTTTTTTCACTTAAAAATAACACTTGTTAAGAAAGGATGAAAGCTGCAGAGTCTATAAAGAAAGACTACGTTGAAGGTACTATGCTCCCCAAAGGAAGAAGCAAAAGACTGCTAAATTTGAAGATGTAGAGGAAGCCACAAAATGGTTCAATGAAGCATTTGCGAAAAACTTAGTGTGGATAACTTTGCTCCAAGAAATGGTTGGTACAGTCGCTTTAATATTCATCATAACATCCGATACAAAAGTATTTGTGGAGAATACATGTACTGTTGACAGCTTTTCATTTCCCAGTGAATAGCAGCATCCCCTTGGTAGCCTCAATAAGATGGGAAGAGACTGACCAAAATCAAGGCCAATTTAAGTACATGTACATGAAGCATTTAAATAACAACTACCCTACCATGTGATAATGCCGACATTGAATATTGTACTATTTTTCGTACCAGGATGTGATCCATGCAATATTTTTATTGTGCATTTTATTACGCAAAGGTAACCAGAATATATTTGTCAATACACAAGTGTATTTCACTCTGATTCTGACTTAATGTACTCAAAATTTCCATTTTTTCTCAAAGTGAAAATGCTACTCACTGACGACGGGTCACCCTTTCCTGACTAATATTAACTTTTCTCTTTTAAATCAATGATAGTACTTTATAACAGTTTAATCATTGTCGGGTCATCAAAAGTTACTTTTTTTAACATGCCTATATCTTAGGACACGGAAAAAAGTATTGTTTCATGTCCAAGATTTACATCTGTTACAGTAGTCAACAAAAAGAACTAAGAACGGTAACGTTGACACATTGGTCCGCTGAAAAGCTTACCCCCCCCCCTCCTTTCTTCCTGGCCTTTATATTTTTCCAAAATGTTTCACCTTATACGCGAGAATATACTGTGATAATGAAATAATCGGTCTCATAATTGGTATTGGCAATTTTAATAATCGGCTATACGCAGTATCGCCATAATCGGCAAAAAGTGACATCGGTACAGCTTTAGACCAGTCTCTGATTATCTGTATCACCTTCGTAACTAGAGGTGTTAGAGGGTAAGTTTATGAATCCAGGCCTTTCCAATCAACATAATGAGCATCAATTACCAAGGCCTTTGGCTCTAAGACTGGTGAGACACAGGATAGATGTTCTTCATTAATCTTTGTTTCAAATAGGTCCACCATTGCTCGGTCCCACAAGGCACGTATCTGAGTGAAATCCAAGGGACAAAAAAACCATTATGTTTGTAGTTAATTATTTTAGAACAATGCGTCTGCTAAGACATTTAGTCGCCCAGAAATATGGCACACATGGACACGGATTTGTCATTGAAGTTGCCACATCACATGAGAATGCAAGGGTATAGGGACACCAACTTGTCGAGAAAAATCACCATAGTAGAGTTGTCATACTGACTGAGAACTCTGTTCACATGTAGAACCTCCTGCCGCCAATGAAATCTTTAGAAATGGCTGTCATCTCAGAATTGTTGATATGAGTGTGTGTGTGTGATTTGGATTTTTAACGTAGCTTTAACAATTTTTCAGTCATATCGATATGATGTCTGCAGTGAGGCAGTTTATAGCGATGTCTAGCACTGGGGCATCATGCTGTCCCACCCAGTAACATTACCCCGACACCAGGCCAACCAGTCCTAACACCATTTTTGTAAGTCTTTGGTATGACTAAGCCAGAGATCGAACCCACAACCTAATTCTTCCATGACAGATGCTCTAACCACCAAGCAGTTTACAGCGATGTCTAGCACTGGGGCATCATGCTGCAGACATGTAGCATGATGTCCCACCCAGTCACATTATCCTGACACCAGGCAAACCAGTCCCAACACTAAACTATTAATGCTGAGCGCCAAGAAAGGCTGTTGTTAGTACCATTTTTGTAAGTCTTTGGTATAACATGGCCAGGGATTAAACCCACAACCTAATGCTTACATGGCAGATGCTCTAACCACTAGGCCACTGATATGTATATGATGGTATTGAGACAGATACACTCCACTCACTTCTAGGAATGATAAAGTGACCCCCAGCCCTCTGCTCTCATCCACACAGATTGTAATTTCCAGAGTATGTACTGTATAGGTATACCTGATGCAAGCCAAGTAAGGTTGTCCCATCTTCTAAGATGGAACCACATAATTCTGTCTTATATTGTTAAAAGTTGGTCCAATTGGGAAGATCTCAGCCTTTATTGGGCAACATTATCTTTTGTAATGGGTTCAGAAATTGGCATAGAAGCTCTAAAAGATTGGGATGATCTACAAAAGTACTAAAAGGGCCACCACTGCATTAAGCCAACCCAGGAAAGGAATTCTCAAGAACGTAGACAATCCTATGTAAGAAAGGAATTCAGCACTAAATGGATGTTCAATGCATGGCCCTGAATGATGCATACTTTTATTATTTGAATGCTGAATTTCATGCTTAGGTGAAGAAAATTTTGAGATGGTACAAGGTCAGAATTGTCCTTGTTGACAATGAAACAAAAGCCTGAGAAGTAGAGTAACAAGGGATATCATATCCAGATGTGGGACGTTTTCCAGTTCATCAACCAAGTGACAGATGTAAAGTCCATCTGGGAGTTCACTGAATTGGTGAGAGATGTCTTGTATACAAATTAGTAAAACTTCCTAGAAGCCATGTAAAGATGCAAATGAAGATTCACATCTTGCAAGATATGCAGTCTTCCTTCTGGATGACATTTAGAGTTTTTCGTGATGTGAGAGTATGAAGGAATTTATTGACTGTGCTTTGGTTGATGAAGGGTGATGCATTTGTACTGTAGCCACAGTAACTCTAGAATAAGGAGATATGCTGAAAGTGATAGAGTCCTTCCAAGCTCTCAGGCTTTGAATGACACATTTCTAAACTCAAATCACAAAAGATTTATCTTTATGTGGCATTATATATCTTAGAGACTGAGATTCCTTTATGCTTGAATTATGCACCTGGCAAATTTAAACAGGAAACTTTCCTTGTAGAGAGATCATTTGAGATGAGCCAAGCAAGATGGTGGACAATATGTGGACTGCTGTGCAATAGCGCATTTTGAGAGGTGGTCTTCCTGGTAATGTCCTTTGAAAAGTCCAATGGTAGATAGACAAGATCACTGAACCAAGGTTGGTGGAAGAATGGGGGTGCTATCAAAATGAGGTTAACTGGAGTGCCTGACGTTGTGAAGGACCTGTGATATTAACCTGATTGGAGGGATCGTGTGTATGAGCAGACAATCACATCAAGGCTGAAAGTATCTAATGCTAAAGCCCTCTGCTCAGTGACTGATCAAATCTAAAAATGGAGCTTGTTCTTCAATCTGGTGGCAATATGTCCACCAGGGGAGTTCCCGAAAGTTGAAATAGGGTGTCTGCTATGGATTGGTGCAGTGACCACATCATTAAGGACTAACTAACACATAGCCACTGCATGACATACAATGTGATTGATCTATTTGTTAGTCATCTCTGCTTACACATCCATACTGTTCCAGATAAGATTTTACTTTCATGAGGAAATTCGTTTTTTTTCTTATGAATATCATACTAGCGTTATGGTTTCCATATTTAAGTGAAAACATGAAATTCATAATATTAAGATGTTTTTAAAGCAGTCATACATTACAAAACTAAAGGTGACCAAAATGAGTCTTGCATTGAATAGAACGAAACAGCCTAAAAGGTTTAATTACAATAACTGACAACAGGTAGTCTGGGAGTATATTTGGCATTAAGACAGATGATAAGTCTAGGTCTTCATTCTGCACACAGAAAAAAAACACAAGATGTCAACACATAAAATGGCACTAGGCTACACAAACAAAGCCTCTAATGTAAACAAACATCAAGTTCATATGTGTATCGATAATATATCATATTGTAGACTGTGTATTATGTATCATATCAATACATGGCACGGTTGTATTCCCTCACTTGTAAAAAATAATTAAAAATGTCATATCTAGTACTTGAAAAATAAATAAAAATGATTTGAATTCTTAATGAGTAAATATATGATAGTCATATGTCTTCGTTTTTAAATCTTTTAAAACTGATTACTCAAGCATAGGCAATTCAAGTTTCAATATAGAAGGTACTAGACATGCAAGGCTGATAATGATCACAGGAATTTCTGTGTCACACTATATTATGGTTTGCTACAAATTCTCTCTCAAACATGGTACTGACCATTGAATAATTTTGGTGGAGATGGGATACCTGGGATTTGTTTAATAATCCAGCCCACAAATATATCGAAGAAATTAAAAACTTTCTTGGTAATAAATACAAAACCAATATTTTGTGGCAAAGGTAAATATCCTGGCTGGATGAGAATTCCATGCTCCTTTGCCCTCCCATGCAAATTAAAAGGTCACTAAAATAACCATGACCTGAAAAGTGGATGCAGTTACTTTTTGATTAGACAAGACTTTGCATAAACCATCCTGTAGTCTGACTCTAGAACTAATGTCCTAAATTGTCAGGCACACTTGACGCTGATGGGACAATATAACAAAACAAATATATTGATAAACTAGCATCATGAACAAAACGAACGATTATGTTGACTAAACAAAGATGAAATTATAACAAGAATTGATGAGATATTCGCTTAGACAATGTAATCAAGCGCGATGGAGTGTCCTGTTTGATTAATTAACGTCCTACTCAAATTTTTGAATAAATCAAAACAGTTTTACCAGTGAAGTCCGGATTCCGTTTTACTAACACATATGCGACTTTTAACTAATTAAACAGTCAGGCGAGGCGT
The DNA here is from genome assembly GCA_030141615.1 of Unio pictorum. Classification (NCBI taxonomy): domain Eukaryota; kingdom Metazoa; phylum Mollusca; class Bivalvia; order Unionida; family Unionidae; genus Unio; species Unio pictorum. Next base: position 2,109,010 of record JARLTB010000148.1, on the reverse strand, counting down.
AAAGAGTGAAGTTCCACGTTATGGGTTAATCTATATATAAAAATAACAACAATAATACAACTCCCATTAATGCAATACAATGGAAGACAAGTGTATATCTTATTTATCAGTAAGGAAAGGAGAGTGAGTACCTTTTGTTATCAATTTTCTTGCTGCTTCCTTCAGTCCCAATATTGAACTGGTCACGTAACTGACGCTTAATTGACCTGAAATTAGAAAACACTGATTCTCCGGTCAGAACATCATTGTAGTAACAAAAACTATAACAATGTAAAGTGTTTGCTTCATCTAGCACTGTGCCCTGCTTTTGTTATTTTACCTCCTAAGGTGTAGCGGGGGGGGGGAGGGAGGGCAGAGGACGACAAATGTCCCCGGGCGCAGCAGACAAGCATGGGCACCAAAATGGGCTTTAAAATAAGTTGTATGTGGAATGTTTGCTACAAATATGCAACTATGCATTAATGTTTTCTTCTCTTTAATAGCAGTTGGCGTTACATTGGGTGATGGTGATTTTGTTAATGAAAACAATCGGTTTCAGAGTTGGGGGGAGGGGGAGTGGGCTTAAAAATGAATCTTGTCCCCGGGCTCCAAACACTCTAGCTATGCCTTTGTATATGGCAATAACATGCAAAATTATGACCAAGTTTAAAGTGGAGACGTACGAAAAGCAAGGAATTACAGAAGTGTTTGCGTGTGTATGTGTGTGCGTGCATTACCATACATGTTTGATTTTGATATCAATATTCATTATGAAAGCTCTACTGTAATACAGACATAAAATCAATGGTACATGGCATAGAGAGAGCGAAATTCATGTATACAATTCATGTGAAAAACATCTGAACCACAACAAAATTCAATTAGGAATGAAACTTAAAAGCAAAGCTTCTGTTCTGTATGAAAACTGTATATAAATCAACTTTATAGTATCCATGCCTGGTAGCGGCTTCATAAACATCTGCAATATAACATCTTAAAAATGGTGACACATTAAGTAAATTGAATATACTCAAAAGACTGTTTACAGCTTCTGAGAATGTTTGATTTTTAGACAACTAATTTGAAATGCTGTTTTATTCTGTCTCAAGTAGACTACAAATTGCTATATTCCTGCCTCCAATATTTTACCATTAAAACTCGCAATAAAATACACAAGAGTAACAGGACCAGTCTCTCTCTTATGCATCAGAAAATAAATCTGAAGATAAGTGTATCTTTATACAAAATGGGTCCCGACTAATACACCTAGAGCGTTGTGTTCATTCCTCGTGCATCCCAAATGTATTCTGTTTGCATTTGGAAAGTCCGTCTTCTTCACATACAAAAAACCGACAAAAGGGTTCCTTTGCATAGTTCAGTTTCGATATATTTAAGTCTGCATCAGTCCTAATGTTTTCCAACAATCATTTTTGATATTCGGGTCGTGGGGTAAAAATGAGAAACTTTAGTGAACCTCCATTTGAAATGTGTCTCACCTGCAAATTGTCTGTGTGCCACTTATCTTCCCATATTTTCAAACAGATTTAACAATAGAGATTCAAAACAAATATAAGATGGTTGATACTATGTCACCTGCATTTTGAGAAAACAAGCGGGTTGGATGGGATAAGTAGCTGCAGCTCAGCAGTGATGAAAATAGTTAGACGAGGCCAAAAAATATTTAAGTGTCGACTTAGCATAATATTTGTAATATCTACCATGGTTTCAAACAAAATCAGATGCAAAAGATCACAAAAGCTGCTTTGCTGGCAGAAGACTTTAAAGAAAACACACACACACATATTTACACACAAACGCACAATCACATACTCATACACAAACACACACACATACTTATACTCACACACAAACACATACACACATATTCTCATACAAACACACACATACTCGCACACATACACATACTCACATACAAACAAATTTTAGCCATTATGATATGATCTTAGTCATTAGTTTGTTTTAAAAACAAATTGAAAATACGAAATGAAGAAGAGATGCAATCAAGAATTCGCTGACTCCAAATTGTATTATTTAGCGAACATGATATTACAAGTAAAATACATACATGCATACAATATACATACAACATTCATATGTACATACGTACATACGAGCGTGCATCCGTACATACATACATGCGTACATGCGTACATGCACGCACACACACATACATCAAGCTGAAAGAAAACAAAATAACGATATACACTGATACAGCAGCTACCATTTAAATCTCTTTCTGCATCTAAATTTGCTGCAAATCCATTGACTTGTACTACTAGAACTGCATCCTGTCGAAATGAAATAGATACATACAAGTTCAACTGAAAAAAAACCCTCTCTCTCCCTCGTGATCTCGATCTCTTGCTTTATCTCTCTTGATCTCTGTCGCTCTTCTTATCGCGATATCTCTCTCTCTCGATCCCTTTATCGATCATTCTTACTCTCTTGCTCACTCTTTCGATCTCAAGCTCTCTCTCTCAATCGTTCTCTCTCTCTCTCTCTCTCTCTCTCTCTCTCTCTCTCTCTCTCTCTCTCTCTCTCTCTCTCAACTATCATGTATCACGTTCGCACAAGCTCAATCGCTCTGTCTCTCTCTAACTCAGTTATTTCGACAAATTATTTTGAGATTTGGGGACTTTTTTGCTGTGTGATTCGACAACTAATAGTTTCTACCAAAGTAGCAGTATCAATCTCTAGTTGTGGTGTCACACATGTATATGGTCTTAACTGTGAATGGCCTTGCAAAGGGGTACCGTGGTGTCTCACATTTGAACGTTATGGTGGCGTAAATTCTGCCTGTGTATGCATCGCAGAAACCCTTACACAGTGTATACTGTTTTAAGGGATATAGTATTTGTTTTACAGGAAAAGAAACGTTATAGTAATTGCTGTAGAACATATATAACATTCCAACAATATTTCGCAGAACAGTGACATTATTGACACCTACTTATCGATGCCAAAAAGGTGATATATGTGTATCGATCCACTCACACGTGAGCACACGCATAAACTCTAAAGTTGGAGCTCCTATTATTAGCAAACACCACGTCCAAAGATTAATGCAACAATGAAACATGTCAATTCCACATTGTAGTATAATTAAAACGTACTGTTTTCTTGTCTTGTCAACAGGTGATTGGTGGATTTCACATCAGCTGCAAAAATAAATAATTCAGAGAATTACTATGCAAAAGAAGAATGCACACACCAACTCCAGAATTCTTTAAAAATGGGAACTAATTTAATGTGAATATTTTAAATTAACAAGGTTCTAAACCCTTGACTAGTTGTTTGGAGATTTTCAAATACGTACTGTTTTAGTAACAAAGGAAACAAGCGGAAAAGATAATATATCATGCACAAATTCTCTCTCAAACATGGTACTGACCATTGAATAATTTTGGTGGAGAGGGGATTCCTGGGATTTTTTTAAAATCCAACCCCCAAATATATCGAAGAAATTAAAAACTTTCTTGGTAATAAATACAAAACCAATATTTTGTGGGAAAGGTAAATATCCTGTCTGGATGAGAATTCCATGCTCCTTTGCCCTCCCATGCAAATTAAAAGGTCACTAAAATAACCATGTCCTGAAAAGTGGATGCAGTTATTATTTGATTAGACAAGACTATGCAGAAACCATCCTGTAGTCCGACTCTAGAACTAATATCCAGCATATATTGTAAAAATTAAAAAATCCACACCATGAGTACATGCATTGATGAAAGTATTTCTTAAACAAATAAATGGCAATGAAGGCAACTCCTCAATTTTCGTAAACTACGCCTTTTTTCTGATAGTGAAGACCATTAATCTTTCATTTTCCTATGTCTAGAATTCATGTCCTGATTTATGAACTTCAGCGTGTACTATACACTATGACATATACCTGTAAAACTGTACATTAGGCCTCCCATACAGGTAGAAAATTGCAGAGTTGCTATTTATACTTACAAAGTGGATGCTAAGATATCAGTACTAATAATAGTTACCACTAGGAAAGGCTAATTGATTACTACTACTACAACTATAACTACTCTACTAATGTCCTAATTTTCACACGATTGCTCAGTACATTCATAAGACTTATCTTCCCTCGTTACCCTTGATGACATCGTACAAGTTAAACAGCCCTTCAGGCCCTAAAAGCCAAAGACAAGTATCCTTAAAAAAATAAACATGTATATGGGCACTGGCTTGCATTCAAACTTACTTTTAAGCTGTTTCAGTCCATCACTCTCTCGTCTTCTATTTGGAGCAGATTCTGAAGAAACAAAACAGAACATTCCATTGTCTAAAATTTCAATGCTTAAATATCACACAAATATTTGACTGGGCCAGTCCTTGTCAGGGTTTGTTTTCAGTTTGGCTCAACATAATTTTCACATATGTACAGTAGTTAAAATGAACAATCATTAATTCAGTACTCACAAACCATGCTGTTTATGTTGTGTAAGGTTACTATATATACTGTATACAATATACCATTATACAGTTTTAACCCAGAAAAGAGTTGAAGTTCCCATTAGAAATACTATCCAAAGGATTTTTGGAAGTAAAGAATATTGTTAGAAATAATAATAATAATAATAATAATAATAATGATAATAATAATAATAATAATAACAACACTATGATTCAATTAACCTGGCAAACATTTCCTGCAGAAGACACATTTTACAGTTTTAGAAAATTTCTTTTGTTACTCTCAAACCAGCTTTTCATTGTCTGTTAAACCACATAAAGAATTCAAACCAACAAGACCTAAAGAATATTTGAAATCTTTGAAAACTGATTGCAAACAAGAATTACTTGAAGGTACCAATGCTCAAATGGCTGAAATCAATCTTACAAAATCCAAAATCAGACCATTTCTTCTCTTTGACTGAGTGTTGAAACTACACTTAAAATTCTTCAGCAATATCAAAATTTGTAAAGAAGCTGATAAGGCTGACATATTTAATATCAGCTTGGCACCATTTTTATTTGAGACCAGCAAAGCATCATTGAAAGTCTTTAGGTTAAAATCCTATATTTTCTGTTTTGGTTGAGTAATGACATTATGATGCTATGGATGGATTCCATGGTGGCCATATTGAATAACAGATTGGTACCATTTCTATTCTGTACCAGCCAGAAACCATATGATGTCTTTCGGTAAAAGCACCATGTCAATCATGACCAGCCATCAAGGAAAAGTAATGATAACAAGATTTTCAAGATGCCCATTTTGGGAGATATATTAGGAGTCTGAAAAGCCTAGTGTCAGGAGAATGTGAATGGGTGGGACATCATGCTACATGTCTACAGCACGATATCCCAGTTCTATAAACTGAGTCACTGCAGACATCGTAGTAATATGACTGAAAATCATCAACCACACTCTCGGTACAAATTACTGAGAGATGTATAAAAAGTGAAAGAGATAGAAATCAACAGGGGAATGCAAAGGTAGGGGGTAGGGTGGCATGTTACATTACTGAACACTATTTATATATTAATCTGTTAATTTAGTATATTTAAGTTGCATTGTGTGCTTGATCTTTGCTCATGATTGAGTATACAGTTTTGGTGTTTACCTGTTGTTTGTCATGTTTTTTGTTGTTGTTGTTGTAGTGTTTAATGCCATTTTTCAGCACATGATAGGCTATACATGGCTGCCAGTATTAATGGTGGAGGGAGAACCCGGTAAAAACCCCCAGTAAGAACCGTTGACCCACGAGAAGCTACTGGTGAGTTTTCTAACATACCCACATTAGCTGAATGTGAGACTCGAACCCATGCAGATAGAGGTGAGATGGCAGTGATCCGTAATAATGTTGAAATTAAATCAGAATAAATATGATGGTGTAGTTGGTACCTTTTATAAAAGAAAACCTCTAATTTAGGTAAAAACTATACTGAAGAGATTGCTAACAACATTCCACTTTGTTTTGGTATACTAACCATGTGTAATGCTAAACACACAGTACATTACTTCACTGCTTGTTGATTTGAATTGGATCCATTCTAGTTTTATGGTATATTCAAAATAAAACCACATATCTTTTTTAAAAAAAGACTGTCATACATTTTGCGAAACAAGAAGTTAAAACTTGTATTGCTTTCAAAGTTTTCATTATTTTGTCACTAGATATAGATTGATCAGATCAATTTATTTATCTCGTCTCCATCATTTGAACTGTCTGTATGTAGGAAAATTTGGCTTCAGGTGAGGTCTAAAGCATATGCCAGAAGGTGGAATACAGTTTGGGTTGAGGTGAGGTCTAAAGCATATGCCAGAAGATAAAGTTTGGCTTGTGGTTAGGTCAAAAACATATGCCAGAGGGTCAAACAGTGTTTGGCTTCTGAGAATAGAGTGTTTGGCAGTGAGACTAAAGGTGAAATTCTATGTGGGACTAGATAAATTAGAGAACAGTCTAATTACTAAAGAGCCAATTTCACTTGTTTAAGTTAAAGTGATAATCATTTCTTCCTACACAGAGGTATTCTGAACAGGAAGTTCTATATAACTGAAAGGTGAGGGCTAAAATGCTACCATATTATTAACCTGTGTTGGCTTCTGCGGCATGTCTTTGGGTGTGGCACTTCACTCCAAATGCCTCAGTACTAAATAATATACTTGCAATGCTGTGCCATGGAACAATAAACAAAACTAAAACTTTTGTGCAGGAAGATGTCTGCCAAGTTGGGATGAAATTAATTATTGGTTTTAAAGAATTTAAAAAGCAGCTTTTCACAAACACAACATGGATGACAAATTGTAGATTCTGGATCACAACACAAACTCTATTGGGTTTCAAATCATGTGATCTATAAACCAACCTATGTCTTTTTCATATGTATCCGGATCTCTTTGCTGAATCCGTTGTATGAGCCTCCTTTTCTTGTTTGATGGTGCTCCATCATCCTACAAAATAATATAGTGGAATCACTTTTAAGTGATTATTAATTTGTAATTTAAAAACAAATTGCATAAAAGTTCAAACAAGTCAAGGCCTAATGAACAAAACTTAACTATGGAATCAATTTGTCTGGAAATATATCAAACAAAGTTCTTGATATCTCAGTTTTAATAAATGACGTCGTATTAAATGGTCAGTTTAGCATTACCCAACAAAACTTTGTGAAAGTCAAGGTGAATAAAAATTTGCCAAGGTGTTTTGCAAGCTCCTGGCTTGGAATTAGGTGGCATTTTACTCATTCAACCCTGCCAAAACCAAGTACAGTGCCATGACAACAGGTCACACCAACCCAGCATAGACCACTGTTAAAACCTGCTCTCAGGTGCCAGACGCAAGCTCCAATTTGAAAACAAAAACCACCACTAAAATTAGCCCTTAACACCTGGCCAAGCTGCCAACTACATATGTACTAGTGAAGTTAATGGATGGGGGCATCACATGTGTGAAAGACTATAACACACTGGTCCAGGCTTGATATTGACCCCAATTTGTTTAGGTCCTAGGGCAGAGATATCATTAACCATAACAGCACAACATGCTGCCTTATGTTAGCAGCTAAATTTATAAATGCCTTCCCAGATCACAGACTATTTCCATAGTCCTACCTCCACTGCCACATAGTCGAATGAGGTCAAGCTGCTGGTCTTCAAAGCCAATGCTATGAACAAAGACTGTGTTGAAAATTACATGCACAACGATTCAACCTGCCATATTTGCAGAATGTGAGAAACCAGAACTACCCATTTTGCGGTATTGCCTGTTTCATATGCAAAGCTACATACCAATGCCAGAGTGAGTTCTGTCATGCTGTCAATAAGAATCAAGAAAAAACAAAGTTCACCCAACAGCAATATATACATAGACAGAAAGCTGCACTCAAAGCTATATCATCACTGGTCCATACCATCTGAATGAAACTGCATCATGCTGATCACATACTATCAGGCAGTGGGGTGAAGCAACTGCTGTTAAACCTTCTGATGCATGGGATAAAACTGGACACGCAGTGAATGGTTTTGCCTGTGCAGGCAACTAAAAATACTAGGATTTTCTGTGGCAAATAAGCAGCACTGCCATCCACAATCAAGCTGTACCATTTGGTCCAGCCACTATGTAAAACTATTAAGACCAAAAGACACTAATATCTACCACAGAGACTGACCCAAGCCCAGATGACCTGGACTGTATCAAACACAACACCATGATGCTGGAGGTGCAGACTAACCTAACCAATGTCAATTAAATATTTTGATGTGATATATCTTACCTAGTGTTATACCAACATTGTATAGGTAACCTGCCATAAAACCAACACTGTCAACAAACTGCAAAACACACATTCTACATGGATCATCACCAACATGAATCAGACTGAGTTTGTTTCTAAATGAGGCAGCAGACTGCTACTGCCCTTACAGGCCCATCACTGTGGACCTGATCAACACGCCTCAGAAAGTTTAGAGTGGGTTTGGACGGCACATAGGTAACCAGAATGTGCAGGCATCTTCCATTTTGCATTCATTTTGTTGCCAACTAGTTACTATCTTGCTGCCAACTTGCTGCCCCTCATTTGCAAAAATGGCAAGATATGCCAGCTTAAAGAGTATACTGTTGTATGCAAAGATGACAAGATGAACATCAGCATCTTACATCTGAAGCACCGATCTATGAGCAGCTGTTACCCAGTCAAAAACTGGTGAAGAAACTGACAAGAAAGTAAAAGTATAAGGCAGATCATCAAGGAGTGGAGGGGAGAAACCATAGCAACATTGGATGGAATGCCTCCTGGCTTAGCTGTTTCTATGAAGGTGCATACTGATCAAGAATGGTTACTCTGGCACAGAAGTTTACTGAAGAAAAAGGCACAAGTATGTTTTCAAAACATAAATATGTATTCTGGTAGCATGCACAGTTTTAATTCTAATAGTTAATTAGTGACACAAGTTTAAATGAAGCTACACAAGATGCGGAATGTATTATTGTTGTCTTAATTGTAAAGCCTATGCAAGTCACAGGTAGGGGCCTCGAGTCTCCGAGTGGTCTAAAGCGCTCTCCGTTACGGATCACTGCCATCTCACCTCTGTCTGCGTGGGTTCGAGTCTAAGATCTGGCTTATGTAGTTATGTGAGAAAGCTTGCCAGTAGCTTCTCATGGGTCGTGGTTCTTTCCTGGGGGTTTCCCAGGTTCTTCCTCCACCAATAATACTGGCTGCCATGTATAGCCTATCGTGTGCTGAAAAAAGGCGTTAAACCATACAACAACAACAAGTCATAGGGATCACACTTTCAAATGCATTATCACACTGATAGGCTGTCTTTGATGTCAATATTAACTGGTTGCATTCAATCCCATTTCTAAGAAACTTGTTATGTGCAGTCAAAAAGATGAATCCACTCCCCAAGTTTGAAGTATAAAACTGTATAATTGTATATGCAATACAAAAGATCTACTGTATTCATCAATGAACTAAATACAAAATCTAAACATAATCCAATAAACAGTTAAAGGAAGGTCAGTGACCTTCTGCATGTAGCACTACCAGAAATGCATACGAGCAGTTAGTTTTATGACTCCAGCATGAATATAGCTTGAGAAAGTATCTTAAAACACAAAATGTAACCAATCTCAGCAAAGCATGAAATATGGGCCACAGTGACCCAATTTTTGTTGTTGTTGTTGTTGTGGTGTTTAACGCCATTTTTCAGCACACGATAGGATATACATGGCGGCCAGTATTAAAAGTGGAGAGAAGAAGCCGAGAAACCCCAAGAAAGAACCACGCACCCACGAGAAGCTACCGACAAGCTTTCTCAAATACCCACATTGGCCGAATCTGAGACTCGAACCCATGCAGTGAGCAGTGATCCGTAACGGATAGCCCTATAGACCACTCGGCCACTTGATTCCACCCCCGTAATTTTTGTTACAAGGATGTAGTAGTTACCAAAATGAATCAGCTCAACAAGTAATATTAGCATATGTATAAAGAATATTTTGTGATTGGCCCAAAATAGGTATCAGTGTTCTTTATTTCATGTAAGATGTGGTGCTAATATAGATGCGGATAGTTTTGTTTTCAATCTCCTTGAAGAACATGGAATTTGTGCTGATAAAAAAACTGCTGGTTTTGATGCCAAGCAATTAATACAAATCTAAAATCTTCCGGTTTGAAATCCCCTTAAAGAACAAGAATCAATTATCTTCTAGTAACACTCTGTAGGTATAATGGTGCTGTTCAGGGTTTAATTCCTTCTGTCAGCACACGATAGGCTACACATGAGGGCGTGATTAATATAACTTTTCAAGGAAGAACCTGGGATAGCCCTGGTAAGAATCTCTGACCCACGGGAAGCTACTGGCAAGCTCTTTCAATTACTCAAATTGGCAGAGCCTAAGATTCAAACCCATGTGGACAGAGATGAGATGGTTGTCACTATAGACCACTCGGATATCTGGGGCCCCATGTAAGTATAACAAAAGCATTTCATTTACCTTAAATGGTTCTATATGGTCAAGAAGTTACATGTCTTAATTACAAAACAACTCAAAAGCTAACAAACCCAAAATGAAAGCATGATGAAATATTAAAATATCGAGCCTTGACCTTGGAGATAATGTTTTTTTTGCATGCACAACACTTTTACCAAGTTTTATCTCTTGATCGAAAATGAAAAGGAAAGTGTGCTGGATGAAAATACTGAGCCACTATTATCTTTTAATCTCAAATCGCTTTAAAGCTATGATGTAGGAAATGTGTAATGAAAAGCTAAAATCTGTCTTGCCCTTGAAAAAAGAACTCCCAATGTGGTTCACTACACAGCTTCTCGTGATGATGCACATGAATACCATATCTTATCCATTTATTTTAAATATCTTTAAAGTTATGGACCTGAATACCAAATATTATCCACTTATTTTAAATATCTTAAAAGTTATGGAACTGAAATGAAAGCTGACGGAATACTTATACGCCATACCTTGACCTTGAACACCATATATGGTAGGCATCACAAGTTCTAATAATGATGTTTAAGTGCTGAGTTTCATTCCTGAATCAGAAACGGTCTTGAATTTATAGAGTGGAAACAAACATTAGATGAATGGATAGAAAGGTAGATAAAAACTTGTATATTACAGTGATATTAAACTGTGCAGTGGTCTAACAACTTGAAATGATGTTTTCTCAAAATACCCCATTTAGGTTTTGGACAGCCTAACCAATGGTATACTATATACACAACTCCCTCGATAACTCGCGCCCTGATAACTCATGAACACGCTTATAACGCGGTGCTCGGCGTGGATCCTGATTCTTTACCAAAGAAAATATATTTTAAAAGGCTTTCAAAATATGCTGAACGTGAACAAAATTACAATAAGAATTGGTATATTAAACCTTTATACATTTATCAGTTTTTCATCAAAAATGTTGATTAATGTCCATAAAGATGGATTCTAAATATTATGTTAGGGTTTATTTGTTTATAAATAGTCATCAATACACTGTAAATAAACAGTCTGATGAAATAGCAATCGATGAAAACGTCCGATAAATGCGGTAACAGAGAATGAAATAAGCAGCAATTAAATATCTTGCTATGTAAAAGTCACATTCTAATCCTTTATTTCTGTTTCAATGTAAACATTATAAATGCAATAATTTTTTTTTGAAAACATGAAAAGAGTCAATCAACCATCACATCAAAACCCACTAGTACTTCTGTGAAACCTAACTACATGCCAGCTTGTTTTGATCAACAACTTGGTGCAGTGTTTGTTGCACTAAATAATCCATTAAAAGAGACCTGTTTTGTTTTATCACTTTAATTATGTCTTGTGTATCGAATCAAGTAAGGGACAATTTTGCTCGGCTGCAGCGAAATCAGGGACTAACACAAAAAATTAACAGATTTTTATTATCGTGTTCTAATTTACATTGTTTCAAATTTGTAGACCCCTAAATTCAAGTTGCAAATGATTAACCCTTGTTTTTCTGTTTTTCAGTTTATTTCTACCGCAATCAAATATATATCAATCAAGATTATTTCTCGAAAAGAGAGTTGAGCTTTTGTATTAAACAAAATACGTCTAATATGGATCAAACGATAAAACTAGAACGTATCCAACTCAGCACAAAAATTAGTGATACAAATGGGTATTGTTTATTGTTTTATTATCAGTATAGGTCCCTTGATAACTCACACCTCACTTATAGTGTGGTCGATGCTTTTGGACCCCAATGTGAGCAATTTATTGATGGAGCTGTGTAGTCCACAAAATGTTTCTCAGCTTTATCACTTAATCTACATAATTCTCTCAATTTTATCAATTCTACTCTTATTAGATTTATCACTACATCCACCTGTTGCATTATGTAATGTGTGGTACACCAAAATCTCGTCAAGTTCTTGTTTTTCCTAATGATGCCACATTTTAATATCATGGTTCCCAAGCTTGTCTAAAGTTAAATTTCCAGGTCATTTCCAGGGCTTTTTCCAGGATGAAATTACTTTTGTCAAGGTTCACAAATTACCATTACTAAACGGTATTAATGAATATTTTAGATTATAAAACGTGCATTATCTAATCCTAAACATGTTGTTCTTTCAAGACTCTCCAAAAACCTCGAAGTCAGAAAAGATGATAAAGTACAAAACCACAAAACATATCACACAAAACAAGTTTGATTATATTCCTTTAAAAATTGGCACGCAAATTTTAATAATAGACTTTATTTATAGACAGAAACACAATTAGCTAAGAACTAATCTACCTAGAGGTCCTCATACAAGGAATTTATTCATTTCAGCAGCATCTCAGAAGCCACTGGATATATTGGGTTTGGAAGATGGAAATAGAGTGGGCATTTCTAATCTGAACTGGAATACTATTCCAGAGCAAAGTTCCAGAGTATTGGAATCTTTTTCTTAAATAATTCCTTATTTGGTTCGGGAATTTTATACTGTTTTGTAGACATTGATTGTAGGTGGGGTGTATTACCAGGTAGCCTATACTGGAATAGGGATTGTAAATATTCAGGAGCACTATTATTGGCTATCCTGTACATTAATTTGGCTTTCTTAAACAGATTCGGTCTTTAATAGGTAATATTTTTAGCTTACCAGCTAAATTTTCCTTGCTTTCTTTCTGATTTGATATTAGCCTAAATGCTCTTTTTTGAAGATGTTCCAACTTTGATATGTTTTTATCATTTGAATTACCCCATACTGTATTACAGTAGTCTAAATAGGGTTGTATGTAACTATTGTAAAGTAGTTTTCTGTGCCTTTCAGGGAGAAAATGTCTTATCCTACTGAGAAGCTATAAGCTTGAATTTACCTTTTTACTGATATGTTTGATATGATCAGTCCATGATAGGTTATTATGTACCAAAACACCAAATAGTATGTCATGACAGACCATTTGCAAAGTTTTATCAATCCATGTCAGACATAGTTCATTGCTATCAAGATTTTTTCTGTAGATGATATCACGTCTCTTAGTACAAGTGGTAGGTCGTTAATAAATAAAATAAATAGTAATGGACCTAGCATTGAGCCTTGCGGTACTCCATATCTAATTGTTTCAGGTTCTGACAGAACATTATTTATATAAACTTGTTGTGTTCTCTCACTTAAGTATGAAGTAAACCATCTAACTGTTTTTTCATCACATTGGTAGATTTTCAGTTTCTTCAAAAGGATTTCATGATCACCATGTCAAACGCTTTCCTGAAATCTACAAATACATATCCGATTATTTACCTTGGTCAATTGCTTGAAGCCATTTATCAGTTAGGGAGATCAAGGCAGTCTCACATGAATGTTCTAACTTTATTTTACGCTAAGTGGGAACAACATAATGAAAATATATTATGTTTTGTTTCCTTTGAACACTTTATTTCTAAAGAATTCTATAGCAATATATATATATATATATATATATATATATATATATATATATATATATATATATATATATATATATACACATACATACATATATGTGTGTGTGTATGTGTGTCTCAGAAAGTAACATTTCCTATTACAGTAGTTAAAAAAAAACAATAAATGCAAATAATTAGAATCTTGTTTTGTAACAAAAAGAGTTTAACCCAGAATGTATCTGTGCCAATAAAATTCCAGAAAAATAGTTTTCAAACAACCTAAGCTCCTTAAGACAATCTGGTTAAAAATACATCATTTTGACAAAAATATTTTCAAAAGGGAAGATTTAAACATTGACCAAAAACCTTCAAAATTGTATACTGCTGTATAAACATGGACTACATTTTCTGTAAAAAATCAACTTGTCTTCGTGTAATTCGTTAAACCAGACCCCAAACCTGTACTGATACTGGGGCTCAAATAATTTTTTTAATATCAAGTCAAAGAGACAACAATTTCTCATTTCAACTCTGAGATTTAACAATTTGGTCTATAAATTTGGTTTCAAACAAATAACAGTCGATTTTCTAATCTGTGTTTCATCCGAATAGTCTGACCCCTTTTTTCATATTTAGACATTTAGGTTGGTTGTGTGGGGTCAATACAACTGCATATATCATTTAAAGTTTGCTAGATCATCCGTTAAGTGACTATGCTTTGCCACAACCATGTTGGCCTCGTGTGAAGCTAGACTGGTTTTCATAACCTCCATTTGAGGAAAGATTACGGATATTGAGCTAACTTTGAAAATAAAGTCTACCAGACCAATCTAATCCACTGAGCGTTTGGACTGACTCTGCATATATGTTTATTGCAAACAAATGATCCATACCCTCTGAATATTATGGTTAGAACTCGATAAATATAACTCATGATCAGTTTAATTACAACTCATTTATGTACCTGTTTAGGGCGCCAAGTGGTGGCAAACATTCCTGGGTTTTTTCTTGCTTTCATTAATATTTGCAAAATTCAAGGACTTTTCAAGGTCGGAAAATAATTATCATTTCTCCAGACTTATATCTGATAGCGTGACAACCTCATAATATGTACTCATCCATACATCAATAAAAGAATCAACAGAAACAAATTCTTCTCAGATCTAATGATTTAAATTTTGTAAGCAGCTCTATTAAAACAAATTTTAACATGTTCAAATGGAAAGGCGCCAACTTTTGATAGGCCCAAAAATCATGTAAAAACTTGTTTTGGTAGGTAAAAAGATCTCCAGTCTTAACATCATAAGTTAGCATTACTTTAGGGTCAGGTGAGCTATAACTGTTACAATACCAGTGAAAGGTTGCACATCACTCTAAAATCTATCCCAAATCACATGAAAATATCTTCCATATACTTTCATAAAACATTTAAATATCATTAATTTTTACCATGATGTCATCCATAGTCCATTTTTTCTGACTGTACAAGGAGACATCCTTGAAATCAAAATTCCTCATCTGTTCTGGCAGATGTAGTTTTTCTGTGGAAATAACAACATAATCAGATTTTACGGAATTATATTTCTCTCATTTTTACTTATCTAATTACATATAGCTAATGAGAGAGCTATCATATTAATCACAGGGAAATGAAGAAATGAAGACTGATGATATATAATGTGACTGTATTGGATAGTGAATATGATATGCAATGACACTGTCATGGATAGTGACTGACGATATACAATGAGACTGTATTGAATAGTGACTATGATATGAAATGACATGCTCATGGATAGTGACCAAGACTGTATTGGAGAGTGACTGATAGTATACAATGACATTGCCAGGGATAGAGACTGATTGTATAAAATAATAATATCATGGCTAGTGACTGATGGTATACAATCTGCCTGTCATGGACAGTGACTGATGGTATATAATGAGACTGACATGGGTAGTGATTATGATATACAATGAAACTGTCATGGATAGTGACTGATGGTATACAATGAGACTGTCATAGATAGTGACTATGATATACAGTGAGACTGTCATGGATAGTGACTATGATATACAATGAGACTGTCATGGAAAGTGACTGATGGTATACAATGAGACTGACATGGGTAGTGACTATGATATACAATGAGACTGTAATGGAGAGTGACTATGATATACAATGAGACTGTCATGTATAGTGCATATGATATACAATGAGACTGTCATGGAAAGTGACTGATGATATACAATGAGACTGACATTGATAGTGGCTATGATATACAATGAGACTGTCATGGAAAGTGACTGATGGTATACAATGAGACTGACATGGATAGTGCCTGTGATATACAATGAGACTCATGGATAGTGACTGAAATGAGACTGACATGGGTAGTGACTATGATATACTATGAGACTGTCATGGATAGTGACTGATGGTATACAATGAGACTGTCATGGATAGTGACTATGATATACAATGAGACTGTCATGGATAGTGACTGATGGTATACAATGAGACTGTCATGGATAGTGACTGAAGATATACAATGAGACTGTCATGGATAGCGACTGATGATATACAATGAGACTGTCATGGATAGTGACTGAAGGTATACAATGAGACTGTCATGGATAGTGACTGATGATATACAGGGTTCCTGCAGATTTAACAAAAACAAATTCCATGACTTTTCCAAAACTTTTCCAGGGCCATTTCACAAAACGCAAGGGCCACACTATCTTGCATTGTGAAGTAAATTAATATAAATAATGACATCTATCAATGAAAAATAACAAATCAGTTAACAACAAATATTTTTAATATGTCCATTTTAAAATTACCTGGGCTTGCGCACCTTGACTTTATGTAGTAATTCATGTCATAATCCAATGTTCAGTGTATTTTGTATTCAAAAGAAAAAAATAAACAAATCCTATGTAGTCTTTGTATGTGTTCCTATTTACAATACTAACAAAACACCGCTTTCCAGTTGCTTTCTTGTATTTAGTGAGAAGCAAACTTTTTCTGCTCTATCTCCTTTTCAAGGTCCTTCAGAGTCTCGTTTCACTTTTGCAGCCTTTCTGAGAGAATTGGATGCAGTTAGCAGGCTTAGGCTATTGTCCTTTTCAGCTTTTTCAGCATTTTCATCTGCCAATTTGAGCAACTGCTGGATGTCATCCAGTAATCATATTCTTTTATTTAACATGTCACCCAGCTCAAGATCTGCTTTTCTTTTTCTGCTCCTCTCACACTCCTCTCTCTTTTTCTTCTCATCATCCAACTATAGTCTGTATGTGTGTCTAGCATTTAAAGCATAACTTAACATTTCGTTACTAATATTTACATTTTCAATGCCTCCTACTCTCCAAATACTATCAATAATGCTTCTTCTTGAAATGAGAGACCGCTGCTTTTGATTATCTCGTATGGCTACTTTGTTAATGGAGAATCCTCGTTCAACATCTGCCTGGCCATGAGACAGAGTCAGAAGGTGTTTTGCAACTGGCCACAAGACAGCATATTCCTTTTTGTCTGCCATCAGGGAATGAAAAAACGAATCTAAGTGGTCTTTATGTCTGGAGAACTGAGCAAATTTCACAGAACCTTCCGATTTCAAACAATTTTCCAAAAAGACTTTGTAGTTTTTAACCAAGGCATCACATTGGTTTGGATCTCTTCTTCCATTGTTGACTAGAAGTTTGACAAGTGATTGGAATGACTGAATGCTGGTCTTTATATCCTTCATGATTTTCTCTAGGTTCAAGCATGTCATATTTCTTACAAGGGCAAAAGTCACTGGTGACTTTGTCAGCAATTTTGTAACAATGGCTTGGAGGAATTTCCTGCAGTCAAGATGGAAAGCCAAAATGTCCCTATCTGTCAATTTCCCTGATTATTTTAAGTCAGCAATCACAGTCTTTGTCACAAAGCCAATTTCAATACTTGCAGAGTCTTTAAGGTGTTTGTAATTTGTTAAATCAAATTTAATGAGCTTTGATGCCTCTGTGATACAGTCCAGATGATCTTGAGCTACAAATCGCTCCATAAGACCCCTGATCATTTTGAAAATGTCTTCTGCAAAGCGTCTCCTTGAAAGTCCTGTAAAAATGGTTCCATCTCTCTAGCCACTGAAAGGAAAAACTGTGCTTGAGGAACGAAGAGACAAAACCTAACCACTTCCTTGAGACTCTCAAATGATTTTAATGCTTTTTAAGTGAATCAATATACACTGCTCCCTCGATAAATCGCGAACCCGCTTATAACGCGGTGTCTGGCGTGGATCCCGTTTTTTTAAAAAGAAAATATTTTTAAAAAATGAAGAAAATCGTGATCAGAACTGGTGAATGAAACCTTGATATATCGCCCGTATTATCGTCGAAAATGGCGGTTAGTGCCCGAAAAGATGGAATCAACATCGTGAAATTTTCAGGTTCTAATAGGGAATCACATATCTTGTTAGATTTTATCGGAAAAAATATTTTCTCAGTTCACTGTAAATAATAATACTGTATATGTATACGGCGAAACAGTGATTAATGAATTATAGTAAATGCTAACATGTGGCAACACTGAATGAAATGAACACTAATTAAATATGTCTTGTAAGGGGAAATTAGTGTGTTAATCTTTTCATTGTGTTGCAGTGTAAGCAGTTTAATCGTTGCATGTTCTCTTCTATTCAGACATCAAAAGAGTCAATTGACCGTCACATCGATGCCTCACATCTGTGAGAACCTAATTAAGTGCCGGCTGCGTTTTGATCGACGACTTGGGGAAGTGTTTGTTGCATTGTTAAAATCAATTAAAATAGACCTGCTTTGTTTTATCACGTTAAGTCGGTCTTTTGTATCAAATCAGGTAAAATACATACAATACAAAAGTTCAAAGGAATGCAAATCCTACATGCATAAACTCTTGTGGTCAATATCGTGTCTCAATCGAACAGGGTTTCAAATAGTATGTACTTATTGTCATTAGAGTATATATTAATCAGTAATTTATCCTAATCATTTGTAAATGTGATCATGGAGAGCAAAGGAATCAAGCAAAAGGCGTACTCGGTGAATGAAAAGCTTAGGGTTCGTAATGGTGAATTAAGATCAAAAGTTCGTAGTGAATTTAAACTTGTCGAGTCGACATTCAGAGGTTGGCTCAAGGATGAGCAGAAATTTTGGGATTATTTGCACGAAGTTGATTCTAATGATGGATTTAAACGGAAACGGACACGCACTTCAAATGACACAGAATTACGGTAGATGATGCTGTGTACACCTGGTTCACACAGCAACGTGAACAAGGTGTTCCGATTTCGGGAACAATTCTCAAGGCCCAGGCAGAGAAAATGGCCAAGACTATGGATACTGATTCAGATTTCATGGCAAGCCATGGATGGCTTTGGAGATTCCAGCGCCGACATGGAATAAAACAAAAGTCTTGGTTGGGAGAGATACGCTCAGCAAATCAGGCGTCCGCATGTAGTTATCCCAACCAACTCCGAGAGATACTGACCAGTGATGGATATACAGACGACCAAGTTTATAATTGTGATGAGGCTGGTCTATGCTATCGGATGATTTAAATATTTTTTTTTACATGTCTGACGTTTAGACCCATTAAATTCATGGTTGGTAATGGTTTATCTTTGTGAATTTATTTTTTTTCATTTCTATCTATCTATCTATCAACGTTGTCGTTTTTCGATATGAATGTTATCTTTTTTGATAAAAGAAATCTCGATTCATTTTCAACAAACAATAAAACTAGAATGTATCCAAATCAACACAAAATGCAGTGACGTAATACACAATGTGTTTACCGATACACATGTTAAGAGTACTGATACCTCGTGGAATAATGTTTGTTTTTACGATTTTTTCAAGATATTTTATCCAGAAATTAAAGGTAATTTATAAAGAAAAACGAACAACACCTTTATTAAGAAATATTTATTCAGTTATTTTCAGCACGATTATAAAACGAGTATTTAACAATGCAACTCGCCCCTTCGCCTCTCTCTGTCGATCTCCATCTCTTTATTAGTTGTGTTTTTTTCTAGGTCCCTTGGTAACTCGCGCCCTCGCTTATAGTGCGGTCGATGTTTTTGGACCCCGTTGTGCGCGAGTTATCGAGGGAGCGGTGTATGTTGCTATATATGGAAGGAGGGACAGGACTTTTTCTACAACTGTGATGTTCTCAAGCCACCTGTGCACTTTGATTTGACAGATCGTTAAGTGGCAATTGCTCAAAGCGGCGCAGCTGACCATCTGAATTTTCCGATCGAACTACACCGGAAAACACGTGATATCTACTGTTAGGGGAACTTACTCTTGTTATATAAAATGAAACCAGTTATCTATGGTATCTTTTGTATCGTGTTTTATTTAACTGGTGCTCTGTGCTCTAAGAAATTTAAAGTAATCAATTTCTTTTAACTCCCTTGTCAGACATTCCAAGACTTTTCCAAAACTTTGCAAGGTTTTGACTAATTCCATTACTTTTCAAGCCTTTGAAAATTATTTTTTAAATTCCAAAAACTTGTCCAGGATTCCATGACCCGCGGGAACCCTGGATATATAATGAGACTGTCATGGATAGTGACTGATGGTATACAATGAGACTGTCATCGACAGTGACTGATGGTATACAATGAGACTCTCATGGAAAGTGACTGATGGAATATGATGAGACTCTCATGGATAGTGACTGATGGTATATAATGAGACTGTCATGGATAGTGACTATGATATACAATGAAACTGTCATGGATAGTGACTATGATATTCAATGAGATTGCCATGGATTGTGACTGATGGTATACAATGACAATGTCATGAAATGTGACTGATGATACACAATGAGACTGTCATGGATAGTGACTGATGGTATACAATAAGACTGTCATGGATAGTGACTGATGGAATAAAAGAAGACACTCATGGATAGTGACTGATGGTATACAATACGAATCTCATGGATAGTGATGTATGGTATAAAATGAGACTCTCATGGATAGTGACTGATGGTATACAATGAGGCTCTCAAGGATAGTGACTGATGGTATACAATGAGACCGCCATGGACAGTAACCGATGATATAATATTAGACTTTCATGGATAGTGACTAATGGTATACAATGAGACTCTCAGGGATAGTGACTGATGGTATACAAGACTGTCATGAACAGTGTCTGATGGTATATAATGAGACTCTCATGCATAGTGACTGATGGTATACAATGAGACAGTCATGAACAGTGACTGATGGTACACAGTGACACTGCCATGGATAGTAACTGATGGTATACAATGAGACTCATGGATAGTGACTAATGGAATACAATGAGACTCTCATCGATAGTGATTAATGGTATACAAGACTGGCATGAACAGTGACTGATGGTATATAATGAGACTCTCATGCATAGTGACTGATGGTATACAATGAGACAGTCATGGACAGTGACTGATGGTACACAGTGACACTGCCATGGACAGTAACTGATGGTATACAATGAGACTCATGGATAGTGACTAATGGAATACAATGAGACTCTCATGGATAGTGATTAATGGTATACAAGACTGGCATGAACAGTGACTGATGGTATACAATGAGACAGTCATGGATAGTGACTGATGGTATACAATGACACTGCCGTGGACAATGACTGATGGTATACAAGACAATCAGATCCAAAATTGTATAATAATTAGGATTATGTAGATTTCATTAATTATTGGAAACATCCAAGACTGTGATAATATCAGTACATATTTCAGGTTTGATTAAATTAAGATTGGAAATAATTTTAGATGCAGATAAATTCGTTAACTGCATTCATCTTGTTCATTTAAAAAAAAAAACTGAACAAAATCAGTGGTCAATGTTTATGCCCAAATGATATCATTTTCATTGAGGATCAACTGGATATGACAGAAAGTCTTTTGGTGTAAAACCCATGTCAATTAGATCAACCATTCTTTTGGAACAGTGGAATGAATTAGTATTGTAGAATTACTGGAAACATCCAAGTTCAGTTTTGATTAAATTAAGATTGGAAATCTGGTTTTCACTGGAGAAACATCTTACAATCAAATGCAGATTAACTCATTAAATTTGGAAAAAGACATGAAAATATAATGATATTTCTTTTCCTTTTTTGATTCTGATTTTGCTATTTTTTTAATTTTCAAAAGATGCACAATTCAAGTATAAGATGGTATGTGCAGCACACAGCCTTTGAAACATTTAATTTGTTCCTACCACTGGTAGAATCATTTGTATGACCTTCATACCTGGTATGCCACTCTCTGCTATTCCTTTTCCAACAGCTTTTCTCTTCCTATTAGTGTTGTTTCCCCTTTGTGTCAGTAAACCAGTTTCACATTCTTGTGATTCTGTGCTAAGTTTTACTTTATGCATGATTACAACTGCCTTCCAAGCTGTCTTCTCTAGGTCCGCATCCAATGAATCATTATGAATCTGTAAAGATCATGCAAACAATATTGAGCTAAATGAATAGTGATATAGTCTAACGCTTGAACTGATGTCAAAATAAACAACACTTTCAATGCTTAATATGTACCTCAAAAGTTAATGTAGTGGACTAATTAATCTCTCAAATGTGTGACCCAAGTGGGTGTGAAACCACTTACCTCTCCTACATCTACCTAATAAAAACAACACAAACCTGTATCTGGCAACGAAATCTACATTCGTATGATCCTTGCTGATATGAAAATGTTTATCTATTTTAGTAAAGGTGGTCATATTTCATAGCACATTGGCATAATTTTTACAAACCTAAAACGATGTTATAATCTTATGAGGCAGCTTTCAAATTTGGTTAAATTCTGTTCAGACAATAATTTTTATGGAATATAATCATTAAAATGTTTTTAAACTTATTTTCAAAATGGATCAACATTATCTGTAACAACTTGAATAGATATCATGACACGATGTTTTCAAACAAACTTAATCACACTCTGTATAATGGTTTTTGAAAAGGTATTTAGAGGTTTTGATAGCTTAACTAACAGCTGCTGTATATTTTACTGGCAGACGGGCACCAAGTACAATTTCTGTTCATGTTTAATTTCAGAAAGCATATTTGATAGGTTCTTCTCTCTTTCAATAAAAATGTATCAAAATGTAGCTGATTGGAATCATTTTAAAGAAATAAACATAAAAGTCTTTTCTCACAATATATGTTCTGTCTGGTTTAGTTAAATGTTGTTGAGCACCTTTCTGAAGCTTTTTTAAAACATAGCAATGTCCAAACTTGATGGCAGACTGGTATCATTTGTACACACTTGCCATTTCAACATACCAGGATGCTATCAAGATTTGTCTAGATGTATTCAATAGTTTATAAGAAGTTGTTGATTTGTTTTCTGTTTTTAGTAATTGTAGCCTTGTATGGTGGCAAAGGATATCTAATGTAAAATTAAAAAGACCCTCAAGAACTAATTCTTTCTATCAAATTTAGTGAAGTCGTATTTAGTTATTTATGAGTAATGGGTCCAATAATTCGTATCTGCTCAATACATTTTTTATTGACATGAAAAGCCTTCAAACAAGGATACTTGTATCAAACTAATGTGGTCAGATTATACTCATCTGATGGTGTTTAACAGTTTATTGTGGATCTGCTTTATTTGTAAAAGCAAAGTGAACAGCACAGTATATGCTTGTCCTATGTTTATAGTTCTCTATGCTGATAATAGTAAAGTACTGTGATCTCTGGAGATTATTCATTGAACCAGTGTAAGTGACCTTGATGTTTGGCCATGAACTAAATCCTAATTTGTACAAACCATACTTTTCCGAATAGACAAACCAGAACTGTAATCTCTAACTTTTCGACCCCAAAATCAAGGGGGCTTTTTTGCAACACAAATGTAAATCATCCACTCTTATTGGTCAAGAAACTTATTTTAATGCAAACAATATACTGCAAGAAAAAACCAGCCCTTCTTCCTGTACTTGAAAAAATAGCAGAGATCCAAGCAAACAAAGGAATCTTTAAAAACACTTCCTGGTGATATAATAGCCGCTGAATAACTTAAGGAACAACGAGAACAAGAACAACAATGACTTGAACAGGAAGAAGAGGGTGATATTATTGAAGAAGAAGAGGAAGATGAACAATAACAAGAAAAAGGGGGTAAAAGAGTTGCATTCAATAATAAATTCCTTCCGGGTAAATTAGATGAAATAAAAAATATGAGATTTAATACTATTGAAGAATTAGATGATATCATCGTTAACAGTTTTCATCAGAGAAGTATATCCACGATGATTATAATCTCCCTGATAAAAAATCATGGCATAATGGATAATATCGTGTGTTTACAAAAATAGGTAGGGTATCATCTGATGATAAAACATATAAGGATTTTATGGAAAAAATAAAAAATGCTGATTCATCTACAGAGAAGAAATCGAATCCTGTGTTTCTTAGATTATCAGAGCAATCAAAACTTTTTGATATAAGACAATCCTCTTTGCAGGGTGCAACTGGTATCACTAAAAAAACAAATGAAAATGGATTTTCTCAAAGTGGAATTCCATTGAGGGTTTCAGGTAGTGGTCTAGGTTGTTGTCCTAATAATATTCTCGGAGACATATCACGATTAGAAGTTCTCGTAGGAGGGAAACAAGCTGGAAATAACTCACCGGAAATAATTAATGAGGCCGCTGATATCTGCAGACGACTTTTTGAGGGTGGTATCATGGATATTAGTGTAAACTGAGAGTTTATTGATCACTGAAATTGCTAGCAATGAAAATCGTTTACGATTTCGCGATTAGATAAATGTCATTTAAATAAGATGATCATACACTACAACCACAATAAACCAACCATGACTTGCGTAGTAAACACACGACTGCATGTTCATAGAGCGTACTATGGAGATGGTCTCGGCAATACCATTGCAAGGTTATTTGCAAGAATGGCTCCAAAAATAGCACCAATCGCAAAACAGTTATCAATGAATGCTATTGATGTTATTTGTGATAAGGGTATTAACGCTGTTGGTGATGTTGCCGGGAAAGCATTTTCCGCGGCTAAATAAATACTACTAGTGTTAGTTCGGCAAAGAAAGAAACCATCAATGACAAAATCACTAGAGAAACTACCATTTACGGAACTTTTGCCCGCGAGTATTAGTAAAATAATAAACAACGCAGTGGTTCAGAATATAGCATCACGGATAAATGATGGATATGACACTCAGGGAAATATAACTGCAAATATGATAGAGGGAAGTGGTTTGAAATCGCAAGCGAGATCACGATTTAGGTAAAGAAATATATAATTTGTTCAAATCGGCTCCTGATGCAGCATTCGATATAAATGTCCCAGTACCCAAGAATGATTCTGTATGCGATTATCAGTATTATTCCTATCATGCAGTACAACCAAATAGTCGATCAAGAATCGAACTTCAGGTATAGGATACCAGCAAATACTTTCTACCCGCGGAAGCATTTATCGAAGTAGAAGGAGAAATTGTAACAGCTTATGATACTCCTGCTGTACCAGCACCATATGACCTAAATGCCAAAGTCGACATTGTCAATAGTGGTATCATGGAGCTATTTAACAGCGGCAGATACATGATTGATGGAAGAGAGATGAATCCATAGAGCATGATGTTGACGTTGCCACAACAATAGTGGGGTTAGGAAGATATTCTGATGATTATACAAGATCAGCAGATCCATCTATGATGTTCAAAAAGGATGCTAATGATCACGCTGAAAACATTCATCAAACTAGGGTAAAGGCAACTCTAGATACTGTACTTGATGGCTGACCAGCTGCCACTTTTCATGTCGTAGATATTAATCATAATTCCAACCTAGGGTTTGCAACACGAGTATCAATGTTGGAAGGCCGGCGTAGATTATTCTCATGCGCGATTCCACTGCATCATATTTTTGGATTCTGCAGAAATGTTAGAAAAGTTATCTATGGAGCGAAGCATACAGCAGCACTCGTGCGAGGCGGCGATTATAATAATGCAACCTGGCGTGGTACTGGTGTTGTTGATGGTAAAGTCAATATAACAAAACTATCACTGTAGATGCCAGTAATGACTCCATCAATCACTGCAGAGGAAAAATTACTATCATTTATGGATCATGGAGGAAAATCATTGTTATCATGGCTAACAACTACCATGGATACCATGGCTTCTACTGTTAATGGTACATTTACTTGGCACCTGGCATCAAAACAAGGAGTTTCTGCACCCCCCTACATGTATTTATTGCGTTACAGGATAAAGTGCGATTAAATTCACAAACACACAGCCATATGATATTTTATCAATTGGGTGTTAATGAAGTCTCGTTGAGGATAAACGGCCAACAGGAACCATCCAAGAATATTTTACTTAATTACGGACAAAACCAAATAACACGCGCTTATCATCGTTTGCTATCATTTATTGGACGCAATAATAATGTGGATACTGGTCTGCAAATAATTGGATTTTAAAAATCAATATCCCATCTACTACTTTTCATTGGAACCAGACAATCCGTCATTTACATACATTTCAGAGCTCGTGTAACCGCTCCTCCTGCTGGTGGTTACAGAGTGGTTGCTGTCATTCTCAGTGACAAATCAATGCTACTCGAAGGTGTTGGTGGATGAATGAGAGTAATTGATGCACCAGTGGAAAATATGTACTGTAACAATCAGATCAATCTGTTATTAAATAAAATGTCATATAGTCATGTTAGTGTTACGTTAACTCCTGGTTAAATTAAAAAATTGCAATTGGAATCAGCTAAAAATGTGGAACCACAATATCGCTGGAGCACAATCAGATGTCTGGTGGTCAAAATAAATTGTCATTGACAAAATTTATCAGATAAAACACTTCAATGATGCCATCAAAGATAAAAAAGGTGTTCAGGTCATTATCTCTGTGGCCGCAATTAAGAACATGATAAAATCAGGTGGTATGTTTCCACTTTTTGCTGCGTTACCAGAGTTGATTTCGGCCACGGCCCCAACGGTAGCAAAAGCCGCCGGGCTAGGAGCCGTTGGTACAACAGCAGGGATGGCACTAAAGAAAGCTACCAGAAGAGAGTATAAAAAAAAGAAATGATCAGGAAAGGGTCTAAGACTACCAGGAACTCCGTATTCATGGTACAGCGGAAAGGGTCTGAGACTAGGAACAGTTTACTAACAATAGTTCCCATGTCAAATTTTGATTTACTCGATGATGCTAAACAACTTTAGGTGTTTTTCTGCGAGATCAATTACCACAACAAAAAAAACAACACTGAAACAGGTATCATTAATCTCGATAACAGCAACGGACCTGGAACTCACTGGGTTGCATACGTGATTGATCCGCGTGCAATTGTTTATTTCAATTCATATGGGTTAGCGGCGCCTAAGCAATTTATGCGTTATATAAACCACTTAAAAATTCCTATCTGGTATTCTACGCTACGAACACAGAAAATTAATGACCCTCCAATATGCGGCATAGAAGTATTAAATGTCCTGAATGCTATTTCATCATTGGGAAAACCACCACATAAAACCGTACACGAATATAGGAGTAATCACTTTTTGGAGAGATCTTAGAGTATAATGATTGATATTTGGCGAAGATCTTTATCAAGCCTGAAAAAAAACACCACGGAAATATCTCCAACCGGTGATGTAAAAAAAATAATCGAAGATGAACTATCCGAGATGTTAAACCTCGCAAGTGTTGATCCCAATGAAATAGTTGTATTTCAAGATCGTCAGGGTCAATTGAAAACAAGTAAAGTTTCCCTGGATAATATTTTGACAAAACGACGCGACGCAGTAGAAGATACTATCACGTTGTTTTCCAAGGAGGGTAAACTCAAACTGGGTGTATTTGTTTCGATGCTCACAGATAAATTAACAGTGCTCGGTGATAATTATTCATCAACGATAAAATAATTAAAAAAAACTATGCGATTAATATGACGACCATATAACTAAATTTAATCGGTTTTCTGAATTACAAGAAGTATAATTGACAATATTGACAAACCTATGTTGGATTTCTTTGGAAATCAACCGGTGACCACACCAAAACTCACAGAGAAAAAAACCGCTATGTTAGAATTAGCAACACTACAATCTAGGTATGAAGATCATGTGGAGAAGTTTTCAATTTTTCGTAAAAATCTTATTGAGAAATTCTTTGGAACCTCATTAGATAAACTCAACATAAATCTCATAGATGTAAAATAATCCATCAAAGAGATCAAAAAGATCAACGATGTAATCAAAGATGATTTACCAAGGATGATAGAAACACTTGAAAAAACAAAGATTCCTCATGAGAAAACAAACAACTTAGTATACACGATTGTTGACAGATCATTTACGTGGACACCACAAAATAACATTACATATCACCGCGACCGTCAAAGGTATTTATCTATTAACACTAGTGTCGCGGACTCAATTTAATATTTCATCAACAAGTTCATCTGGGGTCAACAGTATGATATCAACGATCATCGACAATGGAACAATTGAACAATTCACAATAATATCCACCGATAATAATTTGGTTAGGGTTTCAATAACATGGCATGTGGAATTCGTAGCGGATTTAAGTAAACAACTTAATTGAAAATGCCAGCGTTTTTATTGCTAGCAATTTGAAATCTATTATAATAAATAAAATGTCATCATTGGCAACGTCACAACGGTATCGCTATGATCAGGTCAGAGAATTTCAAACTAAACTCAAAACACTCACTGAGGAGAATCAAGTAAAAAAATTAAAATATCGACGAAGAATCCCCGCAGTTGACGTTACCGTGTACTCGGTATCAGGTGTAATCACATGAGCTGGAATAATACTCTCCTCGGTGACAATGATTGCGCCGATAGCTGTTCCAATTTGTATATCCGTGGCGACAACAATCGCTGGAATAATTTTAATCATAGCAAACAAAATATCATCATGTAGCCAGCGTAAACTGTAGGATTACGTAGTTAAGTTCCATGTTGTGTCAACCGCATACTCGCAATTATCCTCGATGATATCGTCCCCACTCGATGACACGTTAATATCGGATAGTGAGTTTTCAGCGATGGTACGTGTTTATGATTCCGCGATGTCAAAATTAGAAAAACAACACGAATATAATAACAATGGCAACATCGCAAGAACTACTTCAACTAATAGCGGAAAATACCACCCCGGTGAAAACCAGCATGATCTCAATAACCTCAACCAATCCTGAATTCAGTGTGAATTTCCCTACTGCGATTCCAGTTAAGGAAATAGCACTAGCAAAATTTCAAGTATACCATAGTTGGCCTAATATTAGATCAGTACCATCTGGTGGTCAACAACCGAATAATTCCTTGGTGTTTGCGAGCAAGAATAAACAAGACGGAACTCCAGACTGGAACGTTATTTTGCTACCATCTGGGTCGAACAAATCAATAACGAATTACAACGCATAATAAAATCCATTACTGGAAAAGAATCAAAAGTCGCTATAACAGTTCATGAACTAACACTATCATCAGCGATTGAGATAAACTCACCCGGGTATGCCGTAGATATCTATCAGAGCTCAATCAGAACCGTGCTAGGATGACCTGAAATCCCACCTCGACAAGAAACCGGTAATATACCACCTGAATCGAAAAAATCTGATTATGTTTCTCATAGGGAGGAGTACCATGGGGCTTTTAGAGAATATGTAGGAGTATATCACAAATTGAGTTTTTTTTATATAGGTGAAAGTGGAAACGATCAATGGCTTATACCATTGCAAAAAAATATTACCTAACATTTCAAAGATAAAAGCGATGATTTTGAAATATTTCAGAATTATTTAATAAAATATGATCTCACCCGAGATCAATTTATCAAAGGTGTAGAACGATGTAAAAAAAATTATCGCAGACATGGAAATATCATCTGAAACTTATTCAAGAAATATTAGGTCATGATAATCCTAAAATAAGAACAGAGTTTGCGGCAACATATAAATATACGCGTAGAAGATATCCCCGATTTTAAGTTTCCAGGATATAATGTCTCAGAGATGAAAAAATCTCTCAATGATACCATCAATGATGGTTTCAAAAGGATCCACGACGCATGGAAGAAAATACCACCACCACAAACAACTATACTCAAACATAATAATGACCCAGCCGGTGGTGATAGGCATATTGCTCCTCAAAATGTGAATATATCATCAGTGATTGAAGTAAATCTAGTATGTGATGCTATCAAAGGAAGTTACCAAATAAATCTCGAAAGATCAAATCAAGCACAGCACTGATATATTTTATACTCATTTGCACCAACAGCTCCACCTGGATTTCTAATAATTGAGGGTCCAACTAATCCAGTGTATATGCGATGTCATAATGATTCATTAACGATAATTAATTTCAATCTCACTGACCAATCCAATATTTACGAGGTGAGGTTTTACAAATTAGCCTGTTTGTGAAATCCTAAAGGATTTTCAATTCGTCTCCAAATCACAATCAGCGTCGGGTCTGTAGCGTGACAAACCGAAACCATTTCTCTCTTTTTTTTCTGCCTGAATTGTCTTCAGTTTGAAATCCTTTAGAATTTTGTTTGAAATAGTTTCGGTTTGTCTGAAATAGTTTCGGTCTGTCCACCCTCTTTTTGCTTGAAATCTTTTAGGACTTCGTTTAAAATAGTTTCGGTTTGCTTGAAATAGTTTCGGTCTGTCCACCCTCTTTGCTGCTTCTTCGGAAAAACGGTCGTTGCACTAATTATGCCTATCACAAACTTCAAACAAACATATTTTTAAATATGAAAATAAAACAAAAACACAAAGACTGATGCATAATATGATAGAAGAAAAGTAGTTCTTGTGACAAATGCATACATTTATTGATTTTATGAATAGTGATGGCATAAAATTTATTGTTCAAATGTGCAAAAGTTTACTTTTGCCCTGCTGTCAGCATACTGACCTAGGGCAGCTTGGAATACCTACTACTAACTGCTACTTGATTCACGCATATATCTTGTTTACAGCATTCAGTGTTCTTGATAAACATATCTTGACATTGTAATATAATAATATTATTAATATATAATTATCTTTGGTATTATCCATTTTTATTTTGACAGTTTCGTTTGTTCCCCCGACAATCAAATTTGAAGAAAAAAAAATAATTCTAGAATGAATTCAAATTAATGGAAATAAAAGTACAACTTGTTAAAGAAGTAAATTAAAAGTCACTTTTTAAAAAAAAAAAAAATTGTACCATTATGAAACAAGAGTTTCTATTTGATAGCAATATACACAATATACACTATTAGTATTACGACTCAACTTCACTATTCTGTCTTTTGATATAAAGGAACTTCCAGCTTATTTCTATTTTTGTGCTAAAGGGCTCATAATCTCAAGCATAATCTATGTATCGCTGTGATAAAGTAAATATCCTTATCGATAGTTAAATCTTATTATTATCTTGAATATAGATAATGACGAACGAGTAACGTTGACAAAGGTTTGTTAGGAATTCAAAATGGCGACAGAAGGTGCGCGCGCGTCGCATTATGGGTGTTTGCGTACTCCCTCATGACGTCTGTGAAAACAGCTCATTATTTGGGGTTTCATGCTATATTTGTACCGGCTTGTTACGGTAAATGGTATTACCCGTATACACGTGTCCAACTGACATCATGACTGGACATAGACCACAAATAATTTTACTATATGTTCTCTACATATATTTATCTGTACTGACCTTTCTACTGTGTGACAATTAATACAAATCATATGTTAATCTAAAATACATCCAAAGATGACTTCACGGTGAAGTTCTTGTCTGGGGTTCACCAGCATTTTTTTGAGCGGCTGCACTGTAAACAGAACAGCATGTACAAAGAACACATATTTCATTTCGGGATCATCACCAAGGCCTTATTACTCCATGTGCACTGTCGCCAAATTACACACTGACAACCACTCTCTGAGCTCATATTCTCAAGAATAAACAATTACCTTTAAATCCCTACCAAAAATGCATCAATATAACTCTTTTATCACCACCAAAATGAGAGAGGTAAAAATGTTCTAAATTATAGACTAGAACTACATTCGTGGGTACTGAACTGGAAGTATTAATTGTGATGTGATTCCATCACATATCGTCCATTATTATCAGCACAAATTTGACGGTTGATTTCTCGTACTAATTGTATACCAACAGAACGGCTGCCGAGTGAATAGTAGCAACAGGGGACACCGCTAGAAGACACTGGCGATCAAGATTAACGTTTTCTCAAGATCTCAACCCCATTATACCTGGTACTTTCTCCGCTTTAATATGTAAAAAGCCGACATTATTACTTCCGAATCTATTCATGGTTGAAAGGTTAAATGTATATACTTAGCGTATATGGCATTGGGCCATTTCTACAACTTATTCAGCGGAAAAAAACGAAAACCAAATTTGTCAAAATGCTGAAAAACTAAATAAACGAACATATACACTCACCTACGCCTTCTTTTTAAATACTTTGGAGTTCTTTTTACGAGAATAATGGTAAAATATGTGTGAATATTTGCGGAAAACACACAAATTACGTCTTCTTCAAAGGTCACCCATGCCAGCAAGAACAATACTTCTTTACGTACAAAATGTAAACAATTACAACAATACGACATAATTTGGATTAAAAAACACACGAAACTTGATTGTATGAAAAGGCAGACGTTTATAGCAAGGAATAGGATTATAGGGACGTACTGTCATTCACGATACCAAACTTATTACAAAATATTTGTACTATGTTTGTTGTGTAATATATTTTCAATGTGAGAGACTCGACGGGAGTATCACCCGCTGATACAGTGATACTATTGATAATATGTATGTGATTGTGATCACTGAGATATTATCAGAGACTCTGGTATTAAAATGAAAATGTTCATGTTTAGTAGAGACGGAAAAGAGGTAATAAAACAAAGTTAAATAATTCTTCAAAATTTTGAAGAATGAAAACAAATGCATTTAAAATTTTAATGCCATTTTTTGTGAATATCAATATCAATGTTGTCATCATAAGCCAATGAATAGAGAATCAAACTGTAGTATTTCTCCATTTAAACAAATAATCATAAATATTTCTTGAGAACCAACTCGGTGTCAGTTTCTTTTCTATCTCTGATACACATTTGTGGTTTTTCTTTTGTCATAGATTTTATTTCATAAACATGAAAACTGACCAAGTATATATTATGATAACTAAATTCTAAAATAGCAATTGTTATGTACTAAATTGTGATTTCAGTTTAATGTATATGTGTATAAGAAAACTAATGAATATGCACTATTGGTTGTAAGAGTAACATACAATTTCAACTTGGTATGACTTATGATAATTTTATTACATGCAAAAATGTTGGGGGGGGGGGTGATAACATGGCACATAAAGTCTTCATAAGTACCTAGAACATAAAAAAGTGAATTTATTCTTGAAGCTGAATGTTCACAACACATTTATATATAACCATATGAAAAAAATATCCAACTTTCAGCATGAAATAACATGAGGTCAAGAATTTTCAAAAAGTGACTAAATACCAATAGTAAAAATGGTGGAGAATACATGTGTTTGAATGCTTCCTGTGAATTTATTTTAAAAGATATCATAAAGTTGGGTTCATTTTTTAAATCTGCACACTCAAATTAAGCAGAAAACATTCCATTTTAAAAGCAAGATATAATTTCAAATTCTGTGTGACTCAAAAATATAGTATTTAATGCAAAAATGTTTGAGTGTGTGTGTGATAAAAAGGCACTGGGGGGCTTCTGAATTGCCTGGAACATAGAAAAAGTCAATTTATTCTTAAAGCTGAATGTTAAAAAACATTTCTATATAAAATATATGTAAGAAATATGCAAATTTAAGCTAGAAATAACATGAGGTCAGGAATTTTCAAAAACTGACAAAGACCAATATTAAAAATTTTGAACGGTACATGTGTTTGAATGCTTCCTGTGAATTTATTTGAAAAGATATCATACATATGGGTTCATTTTTTAAATGTGCACACTCAAATTATGCAGAAAATATTCTATTTTTTATATATTTTGTTATCATGAAAAAAATCATCCCCTGTTGCTGTGAATAGTCCTTGTAAAAAGTTGTTACGCAGTAGCCCTTCACTTTCAATCTGGTATTTTGCACACGGAAACTTAAATATGTAAGGAAACTAATTTTCTCTTCCACAGTATAACTCTGAAAAACTGAGAAAACAAATAATATATTTAATTGGAGACAATTTTAACATCTGCACACAGTAATGTTGATGAAAAATGGAGGGTCGTCAAATCGAAAGTGAACTCTTCGTCCACTTATTACTGTATCCCTTTGACTATTATAGCTCATCTATATAAACCCAACATATAACATAGGTTGTTCAAAGTTGTTTTATGCTATATGATAAATAATTTAATACACACTATCAAACAAGATGCATTGTACTCACTCAACGGTGCCCATTCCCCGCTTGCGGAAGTATTCAAAGTTTTCGGTATTTTCCTACATAGCGCCACCTATCGCGTGATTACTTTATATATACACACCCTGCGCAATGGTCGCAACTAAACGTATAACGGTACCAATTGTTTTTTCATAGACCTCAATGCTAATGTTTTGTGCAATAAATATACTTTCTGTCTTATTTTAGCATGAATGTCACGCACTGTCACAGAGAACAACCATAGATGGTCAATTTGACAAGTACAAAACGAGGTAATTCCATTCCATTTAAGAGAGATAACTCTGCTGGAACAAGATAGAGGTAAGAGTTATCTAGTCACAACAGACCCAGTTTCACTCGTGTGTACACATTTTTATTTTTTTTAAATCATACAAAGTACAAAAATATGATCTAGATATGAATTAACTTAATCTCACATGTTGCCGTGAGGCTTCACTTGTTTTAAGCCTAACAGAAAGTACAACTCTTACACAGCTAGTGTTGTTTATTTCTGAATGCAAGGTTACCTACACATAAAGCTCCTCCTACCTGGGGTTGTACAAGTGATACCGTTATACCTAAAGCGACTCTGCAATATGGCGTTTTACTATCCAATTTTGGATATTATCCCTACGTCGACCAACTAGGTCACGTCTGTATGTTAAGAGCAACAAACCAGTTCCAAACACGTGGTCCCATTACTTTGTTAATTTTCATGACTTCACGAAATCAGCCTACAACATCTCTTAGAAGCAAGTTTGAACTAAGCACACTTCTTTCAAAAGAGACTGTATTTATAAGTATTTTTGCAAGGCGTAAATTAGCTGAGGATTATCGGAGCACTTCCGTTGTCAAAATCTTCATTCTCGGAGTAGTTTTGAACTAGTTGTGCAGTTTGATATATTATACTGCTGGACGACCATAACTTACTATAGTTTAAATATACCTGCCCGTTCGCTTGTATACCCAACCCCCTTCCGATTTAAAAAAACAAACAAACAAACAATAACCGGAAAAGGGTAAATGAGATTTAAAAAAAGATGTACTGAACATGGTCAATTCATTAGTTTATTTATACTTTTAAATCTGGTTATAACCAGAGAGTCCCTAACTCCATTATCGTATGCGCAATTCATATACCTAACGGAAGTTTTCAGTGTAAAAGACGACCTGCTCGTCGGTCATTTCTAGTTCCTGGACAAATCCATTTTCAGTAACTGTGTTGATGCACGACTACATATGTATGCCTATGAAGATAAATACTGCGACGTCTGTTTCCGATATTTATAATGTCGAATCAAAGGAAAAAGTAGACCGAGTTTCCTCTGACCCTTTCAACCCCATTTTTTGATATTTGGACATTCATGTTGGGGTGTAGGCTCAGAGCGCATTCCTTATCAAAATGTTGGAATTCGCCGACATCGTCTGATTTGTATTAATGTGGAGCATCCCTCTTCTCCCATTTATGTACTTTCACTATTTAAAAAAACCCAACTGGTAACAGATATTTGAATTGATTTTTTGACGAGTGGAAAACATTGCTGTTGTTAAAATTTCCTCATTTCGGTATTTAAATCCGTACTCGCATCCCTTCAAGTATATATTCCTGTTGTGTCGGTTTCCTTGACTTTCTTCCATTGGGGTCGGGGTGGGGTGACATTTTACACGACAGTTTTTGAAATATGATATTTGTTTTGAATCTATATGGTAGATTTTTTAATTATCTTAGGATTTATCCGAGAACTTTA
This sequence comes from Unio pictorum, assembly GCA_030141615.1. Taxonomy (NCBI): domain Eukaryota; kingdom Metazoa; phylum Mollusca; class Bivalvia; order Unionida; family Unionidae; genus Unio; species Unio pictorum. The sequence continues at coordinate 2,072,871 of JARLTB010000148.1, read as the reverse complement.
TCTGGCCCAGAAATTAGAAAATGTTTGATAAAATCAATCGGCATGACTTTATTCAAGTATGACATGGCCAGGATGGTTAAATTAGACTAGTTTATATAAAAGTTTGTAATTAGACGTAATTATTATTTGTTATTTAACCTTTTGTGTTTTCTTTGTTGATGTTGAGAATGAAATCAGCCGGAATACAATCTTAGTTTGACCATTTCACACATCGGCTTAGGAGAAATTGTCACATGACAGGTTAGCAAACACCATTATGATCATTGACCCTCGGTGTCTCCATCGTCGGCTCAACTTGGATTAATGACGTTGACGTAACATCATTTTGGTCATTAGTAGGATTAACGTGTCAAGGTAAAGTAGACCGGCAGATCGTTCTTGAATTGTGACGTTCAACGACACATGTTCAACTGTGCTCGTTGTTGAGCCAATTTTGACCCAAAATAGGGCCGATGAACAAAACTCAGTTGCGACTCAACCATATAGCAACATAGAGCTGATGTTGATCATGTTGGTGGTTGTGCTGTCTGGAATGATAGAGTTATATAAACAAAGCATCATTAGTTTAGTCCACAAGTAAATATGCTTTTCTATATATTAAAACATGTTCTACACTTGTAAAAAAAAAGACCGTTTTCAAGACTTGCTGTAAAATAATAATAATAATAATAATAATAATAATAATAATAATAATAATAATGAGGACTTTGTATGGCGCCTAATCTTTAACCGCTCTAAGCGCTTTACAACATATATGATGACATGACTAAAAAAACAACATGAGTAGTAGGGAGGGCGAATGGACAACTGTACCGAAGCGTTTATTTTGCAAACCAATGCTTCCTCCAAAATCGTAAAAGGATTTTTACCCCATAGCAGAAGAGGGAGGGCGAAACGGACAACTATATAGAAGCGTCTATTTGGCAAACCAAGGCTTCCTCCAAAATCAAAAAAAAGTTTCCTTTAGAGACGCAAAGTCGTTGTCACCCTCTCTCTGCTGATATGGGGTAAAAATCTTTTTACGATGAAAGTCTTAAGACGAAAATCCTTTTTAGGATTTCACAAACAGACTAATTTGTAAAACCTCACCTCGTAAATCAATTAGATTATTGGACTGGTCAGTGAGTTTTAAATTAATTCTCGTTAATGAACCATTATGACATCGCATATAGACTGGATTAGTTGCAGCTTCAAAGATTAGAAACCCTGGAGGAGCTGTTGGTGCAAATGAGTATAAAATATATCCGTGCTGTGCTTGATTTGATCTTTCGAGATTTATCTGGTAATTTCCTTCGATAACATCACATACTAAATTCACTGCAATCACCGAGGATATATTGACGTTTTGAGGAGCGATATGTCGCCTACCACCATCTGGGTCATTATTATGTTTGAGGATTGTTGTTTGTGGTTGTGCTATTTTCTTCCATTCGGCGAGTATCAAAGAAAAGTTTTCTTGAATAAGATCATTAACAGATTTTTTTAGTTCATTTGCGTTATACCCAAGAAACTTGAAATCAGGTAAATCAGCTTCTGTGATATTGTAACCGGTTAGGAATTTTTGTTTATCTCCATTCTTGTCATTAATTATTATCTGAACTATTCGTTTGTTGATATATTCCATGTCGGATACAAGCTGATTTTAATATCTCAACATATTTTATAATCTCGATGCGTGGACTCGTTATATCATAGAGATGTTCCTGGAAACTCTGTCGTAGTATCTCTAGTTGTGTTTTATGTAATTGATTAATCTATTTCAAATAATGAATGACATTATTTAGAGTGAATACAATTGCAATGGATGACTCAGGAGTTTTCTCAAAACCAAATTCCCATTGCATGGTATTGTTATAGAGAAATGTGAATCTATCAGTTAATTTTGCATTTTTATACCAGGTAAATAATTTCGATATGATGGAGCAATTTCGTGGTATGATTGTACGTCTGTGACATAATCAGATTTTTTAGGTTCTGGTATTTGTAAAGATGTCCGAGGTGGGATTTCAGGCCAACCCAGTATTGTCCTTATAGAACTCTGATAGATATCTACGACATATCCGGGTGAGTTTATCTCAATGGCAGATGATAGTGTTGGTTCATGAACTGTTATAGCGATTTTCCAGTAATGGATTTTATTCTACGCTGTAATTCATTATTGATCTGTTCGATTTGGTATGACCCAGATGGTAGCGAAACAAAGTTCCAGTCTGGAGTTCCGTCTTGTTTATTCTTACTCGCAAACACCAGGGAATTATTCGGTTGCTGACCACCGAATGGTACTGATCTGATATTGGCCAACTATGGTATACTCGTGCTATTTCCTTAACTGAAAACGCAGTAGGGAAATTCACACTGGTATGGCAGTCTTTTGGTCCAAAAGGTCACGGTCATTGGGAGTAAATGTGGCTTGAGATAACGAAGAAGATGCACAATAAAATCAGTTCTAAATCAGAGGCCTGGACCAATCTTTATACTCGTATTCTAAACCTTGATGACTCCAGCAACCATAGCTTACAAAAGTGAGAAACACATTAGCAAACTTCTATTCACATGTGTAAATTTTCTTAGAAAAAAAAAAGACACAGAAAAGTTGCAAAATTTAACTTTAACCCTGAGTTTGAATTTGTACTCAAATTTTTTTGACAAATTCCAGGAAAGTACATACATAAAATACTGCCTTTGCTTAAAACGGTTTTAATTTGTACATAAATATTTAAAGACCGCTTGTGATTCATTAGTATAATTACTAATACATTATTACTCCAAATAATGTTGCAAATGTACATTTGAATATCAATGCTTTGATTATTTCTCTACAGTCATGTAGCTTTTTGGCATATGTAAAATTCATCTAATTCTGGCTCTCAATGGGTGTTGTTTAGAATATTAATTTTAACCATAGACCTGATCTTGGTCTTGTTTTGTTAATTTCATGAACATTTATCTCTCATATGGTCAGCGATTCCGACTAATGATGTGTACTACAGATTTTATATTGATCTTGTTTTATTCACTTTATTAGCTGACCGCTCTGTTGGCCTAGTGGTTAGAGCATACGCCACGGAAGCAGGAGGTCTTGGGTTCAATCCCCAGTCGAGTCATACCAAAGACTTTCAAAAATTTTACTTACAGCTGCCTCGCTTGGCACTCAACATTAAGAGGTTAGTGTTAGGACTGGTCGACCCGGTGTCAGGATAATGTGACTGGGTGGAACATTTTCTTACATGTCTGCGGTATGATGCCCCAGTGATATGACTGATTTTTTTAAAAAAGCTACGTTAAAAATCCTAACCAAATAAACTTTATTAGTCTCTATATCTCATTGGATTGTGTTTCAGAATAATGATTTGCAATACGGACATGATGATGATCATGTTCTTTTCACCTTATTACCATTAATAGCTATTTGGAAGATTGCACAATCATTCAATTTGTTAATGTTACATGGTAACATCACGTTTAATTGGACTGAGGTATGCTGTTCACGTTTAATTGGACTGAGGCATGATATTTTAAGAGTTCAACACCTAATCATTGAAATTGCATCAGCTGTTTGAATATCTTTTCAAACATTTGAACATCTTAATTGGAGGCATTTGATAAAGCTAACTTGTGATTTGTCATGAGGTAATAATACTTCTATAATGTTTGCTATGTATGCATGTTTGCCCATGACATTGGTAGGGAAAGCCATGTATAATTCATATTTGATAACAACAATCGCATATTGGGCGATAAGTATAAATGTTGCCAGATGAATTTTGTATAGATAAATCATGACTGATTCATCACCTACCTGTAATAATAATTGTACAAGGTTTTATTAATTGCAAGTATATGCAATTGAATGAGGGAGTGACAAACCATACTTGGTAAGTGTAAATACTTGACGTTGAAAGTAGAAAGGACAAATCATGTAAGATACTCTTGTAATAGGACCAATTATAGTGTTTAAATAGTGTAAATAATTTCAGTAAAATCTGATATGAAATGCCCATGTATATTAATACTTCATTTAATAATAATGGTATTAGAGCTTTACTAAGTGTAAATGTTAACTAGTGAAGATGAGAGGGAGAAACAAACTGTGCTGTATCATCTAATAATAATAATGATATAACATTGTTTGCTAAGTATATGCTTTCCAGTAAGCAATGTAACAATTATACAATGTATGTTAAGTGTACATGTTTGCCAGTACATTTATGAAAGACACACTAAGTATGATTATATAAAAATAAAAATACATTGTTTGCTAAAGGTACATATTTAAAAGTGAACTTTATGGGAACAAAAAATACTAAATTTATAATGTTATTATAGGGCTAAAAATTGTTTTTTTCAGGTGCTATAGTATATGTAAAAGTTTTAGAAGAGAAGATATATTTGTGTATCAATTTTCTAAATTCTCCACAAAAATTTAATAATAGTATGTCAATGATAAAGGAGTTCTTCATTAGTCATTGTTCAATTTAGAAGCAGAGATTTTGAGTAATTATGGTATTATCAGCACTATACTCAAATACAAGGTGTCAAGTTACAGTTCAGCTGAGAAACTGAAATAATGAAGTCAGTAGGACATTTAGAAGATGTGTTTGTAAAGCTAATTAAAATCAATTATAGTAAGTTTACCTTATTACTTAAATGTTCAAATTAGGAACCATTTGTAAAGACATTTGAACCTCTTTTAGTAGGTATAAAGCGCTTACAATGAAGTTGGGTAGTTATTCTTTAATTTTAAATAAATTTGCTCATAAGGATAAAGTTTACAAGTAATTTCCTAGTTAATATAATATTTTTGAATTTCTAACTTGCAGTATCAGTGGGAACAGAGTGTGTATGAAGAGTAGATATATGACTTTATTTTAGATAATTTGGATTAAGTGCATTTTTATATGTAGGTTATAGTTAGATAAGGGATCTGCACCTAACGCAATTAAACTAGCAGTTTCGCTAAAGGAATAGCTTTCAGGGCATGCTCTCTCTGAAGACTGCTAGTATTGTTTAAAAACGCCAGCTATAACAGTGCAGGGAGATTCATAATGAGGAGTCAGCAGGAAGAGCTAGAGGTGTCAGATATCCATTAAAATGTGAAAAGAAAAACCCTATTACTTGTGACTAATCCCCCATAGTGCAGAAAAACCAAAGGGGTGCTACCACAATGTAATAACAATTTTATAATGTTAGCTAAATTAAGTATCTTCTAGTGAACATGGAAGATACAGTTTAACTATATATGAGTTAGTGTGTAATAATAATTGTTCAAGGTTTGCTAAATGTAAGTATCTTTTAGTGAACTTGGAAGGGACAGTTTACATGTGTGACTTAGTGTGTAATAATAATTGTACAAGGTTTGCTAAGTTTTCATATTTGTGATTGAACATGGGAGGGACAAAGTTTGATTGATTCAACATGTAATAATAATAAGTTATACTAATTCAAGTAATAATAACAATTATACTAATTTTGCCAGGTGTAAATGTTTTTCAGTCAACCTTAAACAAACAATATATGTGCTTCAACATCTGCTTTCCAAGGATGTATAGATCATTGAACCCATGATTATGCACAAAGTCAGAACATCTTTACAATATTTTTCATTTTAGTCTTGTATGTTAGTCAGAAATCCATTTTATTCCATTAAATTTTGAACATTTCTCTCACCTAGTGTCAGTAATGAAAGTATGTTCTCAGCATGCAGTCACAATTTGTTTTTTTTGTCTGTAAGAGCTCAATTATTGGTGGTGCTGCATGGTGGAAAAAAGTGGTAATAAGTGAGCTTCATCCTCGTTAGGAATTTATAATCTAGGAGTTTTACTTTTGGCCAAAATGTAATAAACTTGAGTTGTATTTATGTAAATTTAAACACTGAATATTGTTTCAAATGAATGATGTCGTTTTATCTTGAATACATGACAAAATTAAATTGTGTAATTATTTATCAGACAGCAAAGCATTGGAACACCAAAGTAATATAGAGGAATTGGTTAAAAGTTAAAGTCACTTTTGAATTAATTTTCTATAAGTCTTTTTAGAATAATGTTTAACAAATAGAATGTCCATTACTACATTGTTACAACCATGTGGTCTATGTAACATAAAAGAGTGAAAACATAAGTTTTGAAAAAAATCAACAAATGATTTACTGCCTTTGATACAAGTTAAAAATGAAAACTATTGTATAATATTGTGAATGAAATTCTATATCATCCTAAAATTCTATCACAAATCCATAAATATTGAGTATTTCAAATGAGTTCCAGTGATTTTCTAGATTAAGTTCAGTAGTGCTGATGCTCTAATAGTATTGATGTATTACATTGATAGAAACCAAAATGTCTTTAAATGAACTCACAGTAAATACAAAACTACTACTTAGTGCTAAAGTTTCAACACTTTGTAATTCTGATGAATATTTGAAATAAATTCTCATATAAACACATCGACATAGCGCCACTAAAACTGAAATTCCATTTACTGTCTACCTTGTATACAAAATTAAGACACAATTTTGGGACCAGAATAAATTAAAAAAATTTCTAGATCATTTGAAATTGAAATGAATAATTTGTAGATTGTGCAAGATTAGGTAAATGTAGGTATATGCTTGTGCTTTTATGTATTTAATTGGGGTTTGGTTTTATACTGGAATATATGTTAATGTATTGGTGAATAAACATCGAGTGTATACACATTTGTTTGTATTTTGTTTATACCTTTGCAGACTTGTCATGAGACTATTGACTGATATTCTCTGATGTTTTATACAACAAACATATTCATTCAACCACATTATATTGTCTCTCTTACATACAATGGAGTAACTGGTTTTGTACATGTCAAATTAGCATTCTAACATTATTCCTTACGACAGTGTGTGACATGCATGTTGAGGTAGGATAGAAAATATATTTATTTCACAAAACATTATTATCGAGGTCTATGGAAAAAACAATTGGTATTATGATACATAAAGGGAAGAACAGTCTCAGCGTATCCATAGAAATGCATGCATGTGGGTGGGATTTACAGTGGTGTAGTGAAGATACTTGGTGCCCATGGCAAAGCACTCAAATTTGCGGCGCCCAGGACAAAACACCAAAATTTGCTCCCCTGGCTGCCCCTGTTGCGCAGTTATGTTGATACTTTGTGCCGATTTGGCGCACCCTAGCCACCGAATGCCCCACCTGTTCCCTACCCGTCGCTATGCCACTGGGCATTTATGCATTGTACTAGTATGATGTAGGAATACAAATGAATGCTGAACATTTTTTGTCAAAAATTGACATTCTTTTTAGAATAACGTATAAAACCTTCAGAAAATAGCACAACCTGGCTTTGGATGGGGGATTTCGTAACTATAGATATAACAGAGATAGACTGATGGCTATATGTCTGGGTTGTCAGCTCTAAGATTGGGGTACAAAGAGGATGGGTATGTAGACCTTTGTGTGAGGACTGGGGGTAAGTGACCTCATTTATCTGCAGACAGCTTATACGTTTTAATAAGATTGGGCCATGTCCACCTCTCTTTGGTGTTAAGTTCTGTATCTACCAAACAAATAAGTTCTTTTGTTTAGGTGAATTGTACTTTTTGAAGTAGGAGAGGTATATACTGATTGGTGCATTGACCTTTAACCCAGTTATTATATAACATGATTTATCCATTATCACACATATGAAGTTCAATAATAATATGTAGTTTGGTAGTAGAGCACAAATATGAAAACAGCAGCTAAAAATAGTTCAAAGAGCATTACATACACATTAATATAAGACACAGCTTGGTACCTCATAAAATTGTTTTGGACTAGTAAAAGTACATTTGTTAATTGTTTATTGGTGTATCAGTACCAATTGTACAACCCCAGGTGGGTGGAGCTTAAGGTGTAGGTACCTTGTTTTCAGAAATAAACAACAACACTAGTCATGATTTGTGCATTATGTTAGAGTCGTACTTTCTGTTAAGCTTAAAACAAAAATGTTAAGCCTCCTGGCAACATGTGAGATTAGATTAATTCATATCTAGATCAAATTTTGTGTTTTGTATGATTAATTTTTAAATGTGGTACACATGGCTGAAAATGCGTGTTGTGACTTGGCAACGTTTAACCCTGTCTATTTCCACATAGTTCAACACTCGACCATAACGATTTAAAGAACTACTGCCCAATTTATAATCTCCCGTTCATATCTTAGAAAAGGTTGTTCTAACCCAACTTGTATCTCATCTAAATTCTAACAGACTTTTTAGCAATATACAGTCTGCATATCGCCATTGCCACAGTACTGAAATTACTCTTTCGTAAGTAGTTAATGACATTCCCTCTGCTTTGGATAGAGGCAAGATTTCTGCATCATTGGACACAATAGACCACGATATATTGACCATCTCCAGCATGTATTTGACATTCACAATACAGCTTTACTGTAATTCTAGTCCTACTTAGTTAACAGGACACAAAATATATCTGCAAATAGAATACACTCCAGTCCATGTGACATATATTGTAGTGTTCCACAGGGGTATGTTCTTCGACATGTACTCTTCATTCTATACACTCAGCTGCTCTCAAGTATCATAGATCATCATTCAGTGTCTCGCCAATTCTACGCTGATGACACAAAAATATACAAATCTAGCAACCCAAGCGAAGTTGATGCTACAATCCAAGGAGTAGAGAGGTGCATTTCTGGTGTGAAATGATGGATGACATGTAATTAACAAGCAGCATATGAATCATGCTTATCATCCACTGAAATATACTATTACAGGTTCCACCACTACCCCAAAATAATAATGTGGTCTTTGTATAGCGCCCAACCTTTAGGCGCTTTACAACATCTTTAATGATATGATTACAAAAAAAACAAAAACATACACCATGAAATTAGAAAACATAAAAAATGCTGAAAATATTTAAGGTAGGAATTTTTTAGGGGTTATAGGTTTGTTTTTGCAGTCGAAAAAGATGAGTTTTAAGAACACTTGAAAGGGATCAGTGTGCTTTTGTGTCTAATTTCAATGGGAAATTCGTTCCATGTTGCTGGGTCCTGCTGTGCAAAAGAACGTTGTCCATATGACTTAGTTTTCACAGTGGGAATAATGAGTATACGATTGTCAAAAGAGGAGCGCAAGTATCTTGTTGGTGTGTACACATGGGTGAGACCAGATAGGCATGTTGGATTGGATTCTGTTAGTTAAACGTAGCACAGAAAATATTTTGTCTAGTCTTGAAAGTACTAATGAACACACAAGTGATTTGTTGACATGAACTGAAAGATATTTGCGAATGGAGCTGATGCATCTCAGCTTAAACATGCAACTTTGCATATGTTCATGACATGTTGGTGCAGTGTCAGAGTACTGTCTAGAGTAACACCTAGGTTTCGTACTGTGTGAATTTATTGTTGGTTTTGCTGATATGTATTGTTTGAGGTAAAATGATGTGAATGAGAACGTCTTTGTGTTGTGATCAGAATGGTCTCGGTTTTATTATGATTCATCTTCAGCTTGTTACATGTCATCCATGTTTTCACATCAGAAATGCACCTCTCTACTCCTTGGATAGTAGCATCAACTTCAGTTGGGTGGCTAGGGTGATGATCTATGGCGCTTGAGAGCGGCTGAATGTATAGAATGAAAAGAACAGACCCCTGTGAAACAGCACAATATATGTCACATGGACTGGAGTTGATTCCATTTGCAGATACGATTTGTGTACTTTTTACGAGTAGAACTTGAACCACTGCAAGTCTGTATTGTGAATGTCACCTGCATGCTGGGTACGGGGAAGTAATTTAGCATGGTATATTGTGCTTAATGTTGCAGATAAATGAGGACTGTAACTTCTCCACTATCCAAAGCAGAGAGAATGCCATTAAATACTTTCAGGAGTGTAGTTTCAGTACTGTGGTAATGACGATATTCTAACTGTACATTGCTAAAAAGATTGTTTGAATTTGAATGTGGTACAAGTTGGGTTAGATCAACATTTTTTAAGATTGTTTTTATATGAACCGGAGATTAGAAACAGTGCGTTAGTTGTTTTTAAAAATCGTTATGATCAAGTTTTGGTTTCGTCAACAAAGGCTTTACAATGGCAGTTTTTGAAAAATGATTTGAATTCCCCAGATGAGAGAGAGAGAGAGAGAGAGAGAGAGAGAGAGAGAGAGAGAGAGAGAGAGAGAGAGAGAGAGAGAGAGAGAGAGAGATTAATAACATCAGTAGTGTAAGTTCATTTTCAATTTTCTTCTTGTAACATGGATAATAAACATGCTGGTTTCACCAGTCATAACATAAATGTTTGTCTCGTCTGAGATATGAATTGTAATTAAAAAAATTTTAAAAAGGTTTGACGTTTCAAAAGGATTCAGTCATATTAAACTCAGAGCACAAGAAACTTTGGCATTTTCAACTTCAGATGGAATTTATGAGAATAAAATGCTGCCATGTGTCAACATCCAGCGTTTGATGAATATGATAACATGAGGTCTAGATTATTGCGACATCGATTACGTCATTATCTACCACGATACCAACAAAGATCATCCGGTGACTATTCGATAATTCTTTTTTTAAATTCCAACACAGGTCAGCTTGTAAATGGCACCCATTGCCTTGCCTGAACTCGTTTACGTTTTTCCTTTGGAAATTATGTTATATAGCAAGTAAAAATATGTATAAATAGGGTTCTTATAAAGAGAATAAATTTATTCTTTTGCAAATCATTTACGGTTTTGTTGTGTTTTGAGAGGAATTGTTTACACTATTCATTGGAAGTACTAAGTCCTAATTGATATTTGATTGACACATTATTCTAGATTATAGTAAACTGATTTAATGACATTTATTTACATCAGGACATTGAAATATTATTGGAATACATTGTCGAAACATACTTAAGAGTAAATTAATACCGTAGTTGACGTGTTTGTAAATACCAAGTTTGTACTTCTATAAAAAGTGAGTCAGACATGATATTTACTATGTGAACCACGCTAACCATCTGGAAGGACATTTTATCACTACAATGTCTGAGCAGAAAGTCTTCTCAACGTGCTTCTCCAAAAGACTTATTATAGTGACAAATATGTTCTACATGAAAATTATGCCGATCCAGTAGATGGTGAGCATCTTGCAAAAGGCTTTGCTTCTTTTGAATTTTAATATCTTTACTGAGGTTTCACCTCAATATTTGTTATGATATCGGTCTGTCTTTACATGAACCTGTTGTCAATCGTACTTACATTATTGCAGCTATAGCAGCCATAAAGCTTACGAACGTCACGGATAGTTTTCAATGCAAAAGAATATATGTTCTTAATCTTGAATCATAAAGGTTATGTTCGTGCTTAATTTTAAAATTGGAAATAAATACATGAAACTCACTGCCTTCAATTTACACTACTCTCTGAAATATGCCTAGTTTGGACAAAAGATTTGTTGTGTGATCACCACAGAGAGAGAGAGAGAGAGAGAGAGAGAGAGAGAGAGAGAGAGAGAGAGAGAGAGAGAGTGTTAATTTTTATTCAAAACATATCTTTAGTTGCATTTATAATAATTTGACACAATTATAAAATGAATCTTAAGAATTCAAAGTGTAAAATGATGACTAAGTAAATAATGTTGATGTTGGTATTGCAATACACATTAATTATATAGTTCGAAAACACGTCGGTGGTTCTAGAACCTAAATTTCCACCTATTTTTGTTAGGTCCAAATTAGGTTATGCATGATGTGTGTACTTTTGGCTCGATGAACCAAACATATCTATCCAAAGGGACGAAACAACTGGGCAACGTCAAAATAGACGTGTGATGTTTTCAGAATCTGTTTTACTGCAATACGATTTCGGAGACACATTTTAAGCAGTTATGTATTTGCAGATATTATATGTAAAACTTTAATTTAAAAATATCTAACTTGCCTAGACGTGGTAAACATACTTGTATTCTATATTCTAGTGATAGCTTATAATCTTTCATTATGAACAGACATTCGCTTTCCCTTTTTCAATATAAAACAGAAAAGACTGCTACATTTTAATTTTTTTTAAAAAGACATTTAAATATGGTCTTTAACATTATTTTAAAAGACATTTAAATATGGTCTTTGACATTCCTTTAAAAGACATTTAAATATGATTGGAATATATGAAATATCTCTACTTTCTCAATAACTGTAATGTGGGCGTTCTAAAACATTTTTTGACTTTGTAACTGGCATGTTCTATGTAAACCTTTGCAGTAAATGACTGTTCTATTCCAAAGTTAATCATTTATGGGTTATATAATTGATATTGGGATGTAACGTTTACACGAGGGAGGGATAACTCTTGGTATACTTGTATATCATCATTTGAAGATATGTTGTGTGGCGTCCCAATGGAATAAGTTGAGTCAACCATTTCAAGGTTCTGTGTGAATAATTTAAATTTTCCTTCTCATTCTTTCCGGACTGTCTATTCTCCGTTGACGTACATTTGTATATTTGCGCACAAACGTACTTCCCATCAGATTGGTGTAAGTAAAGTATTTTTGAAAACGACCGCGACAATATGGTTTTTAAAAGAGAATTATGTGCATGTAAATCACTTGTATTCAAGCCACTATAGGACAGCTAATGTCTTTCATATTTATTATTTCTCTTAAAGCATGTTGAGTTTAACCGAACATTTTAAACATGTAATAATGACTAGATTAACTCATCTCGCAAGGAAAACACAAGAAAAATATCACATCAATAATACAAGAAACAAAAATAAAATACATTACATATCTTTTCAACCGAAAGTAAAACTAATGAAATATATTCTTTTTTATCCCTAATTCAGAGCAAACGAAACACAACAAACAAAACTAATATAAGAAACAAAACCCATAAAATAATAAAGACAAGGAAGCAATGAGAAAAATGAGTAGAATAGATAACAATATCAAATGATTACAAAAAGAAGTAAGAAAACAAGCATTTCATAATTTGTCAGCCCAAAAAAGTACCAACAAAATATCGTTTTTACCATTAGCTCTAAGTAAAAAAAAAACAATCAATCAAACAAAAAAAAAAAAGGAAGAAGAAGCAATGGAACATATGTACAATAGATAACGATATCAAATGATTATCTAAACCTTCTTATGAATTTTGTAATGATGTATGTTCACGCCCAAGGAAGGTAAAAATTATATCTTAACAATACACTTCATTAAATATGCTTTGAACAATGATGAATTATAAACAATTCTATGGAAGTCATTTTCCACGCAGGAAAATATAAAAGACTTAAAGGACTCTTCAGACAAGACCTGGAAGCACATGACCTCTTTAGCCAAATTCCATTATTTGAATTTGTTTATGTTCATTCTGGAAGGAAAGGTATATTTAATTGCATATATTATGGTATATTTCATGTAACTGCAATCATTAGTGTTTCTAGAGCCAAATACGCTCATATATACATATACGTATATGAAGAATTCTTGTTATTTTTCTTTAAATTATCTTGTACAATCATATTTGTCATAACGTCCTTTCGACAGTTTTTTTTGCACTTCAGTCACTAACTTCACAATTATCTTTCAACGTTTTAAAAATATGTGTCCTCTGTACCATTGCTTCTTTGAATATTATTTTCAGTCTGAGCAATGACAGATATAATGTCTCCATTTGTTATGTCAACAAATATATTGGCGGCCGAAAATTAGCATATACTCATATCACTGAGTTTGTATCTACACAATCTCATTTAATCTGTTCTGTGAGGACCTCGTTTGATTTTCTTTGAATGGGACATCTGATTGCTCAACGATATTGGCATAATTTACAGAACGTGTGTTAATTGCTACTCTGGGAACCGCCGACCGGGACTGAATGCGCCATCACTTTCGTGTATGGTTGAAAGATCGCTATCCGAACCTCCCAAAAAAGGACTTTTCTTTTTGTTTGGACTGCACTCGAATCCATAATTCAGATACCGGTTAAGTGTCGTTGTAAGGCGTTTCTCGTTATTCTGGAGTAATAACAAAATATAAAGTCGAATTAAAGCCAAATAATGGTATCAACAGAGAAAGGGGTATTTTCAATAAAATTGTTGGAAGACGAATGCTGGATAATTTTGATATGCATTGATTTATCGCAACTGTTGAATGGTATGATGCATTTTGAAAACTCACAGAAGTAGTAGGTTTATAGGCCCCATGGAAGTATGTTGCCACCGTTTTCTGTGTGAGTGGGGTTATACAGGCTACATCCTCTATCCCCATTACGCGATCTTTGCGAATTTTACAGTTACAGGCGATTGTATGCGCACGTACATCTAATTATTATTATTGATGGCCACTACAACATAGGAGATACATTGTTGTACCAAATATCACATTGTATTTTGATATTAAAGAAATATCAAAGTCTATAATGGCCAAAGTTTCAGAGGTAGATGCGAAGAATAAATAAAAGATATAATTGACATATTTAGGCGTGATATTACTTAACCAGATGACTGGAAAAACAAACTTTACTAAAAAATTTAATCGTTGTTTCGTTTGATTTGTATGTGATTTGGAGTTTTAACGTTTCTTTAATAATTGTTCAGTCTCATCGCTATGATGTCTACGCTACCACTTTGATGTCTACAGGGTGGAAAGTTCTTACTAATGTCTAGCACTGGGGCATCATGCCGCAGACATGTAGCATGATGAGCCACCCAGTCACATTATCCTAACATCAGGTCGACCAGTCTTAACACTAAAACCTTTTAATGCTGCGCATCTAGCGAGGTAACTATTATTACCATTTTTAGAAGTCTTTGGTATGAAATCGTCTGGGGTTCGATCAAACGATCTGCCGCATGAGCGACGGACGCTTTAACCACTAGGCCACCGAAGCGGTCGCTGTTTCGTGTGACGTAACGAAGAGTGCTCTCGGCCACCCGGGGACCCTCCACTATTAGGTACGTTACGCATACAAAACCGCTGTCGTATAGCCGAGTACGTTCGCGAACAAAAAGCCGTCGTCATATTGCTGGTGTTGCTGTATCACTAACACTGACTTGATAACATAACAAGGCGTGTATCGCGTATAATAATGAAACTCAATTGACACCTAATCGAAGCGTGTTTTCTTTCGGCATTGTCTCATGAAGGTAGTTCTGCCAACGACTAGGCCACGCAAATACAGTTTGCTCAGCATTTGACTGCCAAAATATGGGTGACTATCACGATCACGATCTATATTTGCGCACCGATGTGCATTGCTCGCTAATGGGATTAAGGCATGTCGCGAAATTACGATGCGACTGCGGCAGCTTGATCCCGCGTACTATTTCCTGTCACCAGCAATGACTTGGGATGCGCGGCTGTAAAATATAAAATTGAAGTTGGAACTGTTGACTGATGTCAATATGCATCTGTTTCATTTCTTTGTGCAATATCAATACCAAGTCACCGATATGCACGATCAAACAACAAAGATAATTTAGGAAACATTATTAGGTCTTTAAGTTTGTTCTTGCCGTTGAAAAATGTGCGTTTTAAGAGCACTCTTGAAAGGGATCAAAGTGTTCAATGGGCATTGCCTTCCACGTTTTTGGGCCATAATATGCAAAGGAACGTCCATATGGCTATGGTTTCATATTGGGAATAATGATTATACGATTATCAGAAGAGGAGCGTAAGTATTTTGCTGGTGTGTACACATGGGTGAGGCCAGATGGGAATGTTGGACTGGCGTCCGTCAATGAAACGTAGCACAGAAAAGAAATTTGTGTTTGATTCTGGATTGAATGGATAGCCATTGAAGGGTACATATCAGCGGGGTGGTGTGCTCTGATCGTGGTACTCTAAAGATGATCCGAGCAGCTTTGTTTCGAACTTTTTAAGTTTCTGGAGTAGATATTGAGACGAACCAGACGAAATTGAATTACAGTAGTCCAGTCTTGAAAGTACTAATGAACACACAAATGTTTTAGTGGCATCAACTGAAAAATATTTGCGAATGCAGCTGATGCGTCTGAGCAGGATATGCAGCCTTGCACATGTTCATGACATGTTGGTGCAATGTATGAGTACTGTCTAGAGTAACATCTAGGTTTCGTACTGACTGTGGTAATTTAATGTTGGTGTTGCTGATATTTATTGTTTGATGTAAAGGATGTGAATGAGAATGTCCTTGTGTTGTGATCAGAATGGCTTTAGTTTTATAATCATTCATCTGCAGCTTGTTACATGTCATTCATGATTTCACATAGGAAATGCACCTCTCTGTTTTTTGGATGGTAGCATCAACTTCAGTTTTATAGCTGTATTTGTATATTTGGTGTCATCAGCGTACAATTGGTGAGACACTGGATGATGATCTATGACACTTGAGAGCGGCTGAGTATAAAGAATGAGGAGATCGGGTCAAAGAACAGACTCTTTGGAAGACCACAACATAAATCAACTGGGCTGGAGTTTATTCCATTTGCAGATACAATTTGAGTCCTGTTGACTAAGTAGAACTTGAACCACAGTAGGGCTGTATTGTTAATGCGAAATACATGCTGGAGACGGTGAAGAAATATATCATGGTCTATTGTGTCAAATGCTGCGGACAAATCAAGGATGGTGAGGATTGTAACATTTCCACTATCCAAAGTAGAGAGAATGTCATTAACTTAACAAGTGTCAGAAGAGTAGTTTCGTTCCTGTGGCAAGGGCGATATGTAGACTGTTTATTGCTAAATAGACTGTTGAATTCAAATGAGATACAAGTTGGGTTAGAACAACCTTTCCTAAGATTTTTTTATATGAACAAGAGATTAGAAACTGGGCGGTAGTACTTTAAATCGTTATGGTCGAGTGTTCGTTTCTTCAGTAGATGCTTGAATTTGTCAGTTTTGACAAATGATGAGAATTTCCCCAATGAGAGAGTCATATTAATAACATCAGTTAGTGAGGGCAATATTGGGTCTAAGCACTCCAGCAGCAGTGATGATGGAATTGGATCAAGTTCACTTGACTTTGTTGCACTCATCATCACGACTTGGCTAAATTGGCTAAACGGACTATGTTTGTGACTTTCTTCTTAGCAGCTTCATATATTTGTTTATGAATAGTTAATCACAAAAGTGTGTGTGTGTGTGTGTGTGTGTGTGTGTGTTGAAACAGTGGCAAATTACAAGCTTTCGTGCTGCAACAGTACTTGGAACAGGGGAAAATGATTCCATCTTGATTGTCTGTGGATTCAGACTTAATGATTAGGATAATGAATGGTTTTGTTCAAAAGACTGAAAAAGAGGGCTTTAAAAGGAAGCGTTAAGTTCTGGAACTAAATATATCTTTGAATATCCCAAAGCCCCGCTGTGTAGAACATTTGGAGAGATGTTATATGTTAAAAGCTCGATAACCAGCTATGCTACTTTGCTGTTATCTAGTTTATAAGTAATGATTAAATGTTAAAAACACGGTAACAATCTATGTTACTTTGCTGTAGCCTAGTTTATACGTAATGATTAAATGTTAAAAACAGACTAAAAAGCTATGTTACTTTGCTGTAATCTAGTTTATACGTAATGATTAAATGTTAAAATCTCGGCAACCAGCTATGTTACTTTGCTGTAATCTAGTTTATACGTAATGATTAGATGTTAAAAACACACTCAGCAACTATGTTACTTTGCTGTACAGTATATCAGGCTTTACCCAAATCCAGTTGGTAGTTGGGCAAAGACTTTTTTTAAAACTTTAAAATCAGTCAGTTTGTTCCTTTTTTATTTTAAAATTTAAGTGAAGTATTGTTGTTGCGGGATTTTTTTATCTTTCCTTTTTTTGTCACTCCCGTATTGTTTCCTTTAAAACTGCCTCCAAGCAGTAAGTTTGATCTGTTTTTATTAAAAAATTTAAGTGAAGTATTATTGTTGATTTTATTTGTTTTCTTTTTTTTATGTCACTTCCGAAATATGACAAAAACGGATATTCGTTTGAGCTATAGCGGGGGTGGGGGTGGTATTACGAATCCGGTAGTTATCCAAGCTTGTGCAGTTTTGTACATTCTCCAGTGGCTTTCCTTGTTAGGCTTCACCAGGGAAGCTTACATGAACTTGACTGTCTATACAAAGATGAAAGTGGAGGATTCACAGTCGTAGTTAACTGATCAAGGAGTCAAGCAAACAAATTTCACAGAACGTAAGTAGTAATTTATTTCGCGACTGGAAACCGTTAGGGATGTAACGAAAAAAACAAACAACTTCTTTAAGGTTGTAAGCGAAGTGCGTAATCTTCGGGAGCGACTAATCACCCCAAGACACCCAAAGACTCTCCGTAAATACTCTCATCTAACCAGTATACATTTACACAATTAAAAAATAAAATAAAATGTTATCAGTATAACTACGCATTGTATAACAATCGAATAACATCAGTAGAGTTTTTTTTCTTTGTCGTTCAGGGCCAACGGAAAGACCCCAACACACCCCAAGACTGTCCCTAAACACTCTCACCTAACCAGTATACAATTAAAAAGATCAAATAAATCAGTTACAAGTTTTTGTTTAAAACAAATCTTTTTTTCTGACAAATAAGGGTCCGCTTAAAAATTAGATCTGAAGAACGCTCTTATTCAGTACTTAGAATCAGATGAATGAACGATAACTTTTCGCCACTGTGGTGGACTCGTATACTCAATTAATATTTGTTCACCAGCAATCTGCTAAAATCAGCCTCGAATTTCTTTTGACTTAATACTTAGCACTGACAATTGCCGGCATGTTTTCTTTGGAAATAGGACGAGTTTCAAGTTTTGTATTTTTTTTATCATTAATAAACTGCTAGACAGTCTGTAAAAAAGCATTGCTGTTGATTACAAGCAATCAAATGCAAGGTATATAATCTTAATGTTTCATCACATCGTCTCTCATTTTGAAATTAAGCTTAAATACTGCACATATCTTAAGTGAATCATGGCTAATTTCAGTATAAAAAAAAACGCGGAGCCAGGTTTCCATGTGTGGATGCAAATCAAATTGTTCAAATGACTGTGTGAAATGTTCATTGTGTAAGAACTGGTATCATAACAAATGCCAAGAAATCTCACACCATGAATTGAAAATGTGGGAAACATTGCTCTGGAATACATGTGCGTTTCGTGTCGTACATTGGATGGTAATGAGTTTGACTACCTGATGGACATGCATCCCCTGCAGAATGTAAATATCCGCATTTACTTTAAAATTTGTAATAATTAAATTATTTAGGCTGGCACACGCTAAGCTTAAGACGGCTTTCTTTTCTAAAAGCAATTTTGATTAGATCCCTATTTATCAATGTAATCATCATGGATTATCAATCAATTAAATGACCATTTTATCTTAGAAAAAATGAAGCCTATGCACGAATTTTAATAAGTTAATTTGTCTAATGTTTCGATTTCTTGAAAATAACACAAATATATGATATAATTATGATACAACCTGATCACTCAACATTGCAAATCATTCGCACCAGTTGATGTTTATAACATGATGAAATGTATAGTCTTCACATCAGATGGGGTATACATTGATTCGCATGTGTATTGTATATCACTTTCTGTGCGAATACTGTTTTAAAATTATTGTACTACAATACTGTTATAGTGCCCATTTTTTGTCCATGTTTAGTTCGACTCACCGTTGTGAAGAAACAATTTCCCCAAAGCAAATTATCTGCTATGTACAAAACATCTGAAAGATAATATTAGGCATTTTCTTAAAAAACTGGTTCTGATGAAAAAGAGAGGGAGAAGATTATACATATAATCTTCAGTGAGGACAAAAGCGGATTAGTTTTTAGTAAAGAAAACCTAGAGTTTTCAAAGCGAGAAGACAACCTCTCTGTCTATTTCGATAAATATCCTAGATTTAAAACTTATTATGATACATATTTCAAAGGTAAAATTGTATTTCATGTTTACCAACCATTAAAAACAAATTTAATTTCTAAGTTATAGACCAATAACAATACAGAGTCCCTAAACAATTGTTTGGAAAAAGCAACTGAGTGGAAACAGCTAAAGCTCCCAGAACTTGTATACAGATTGTCTTCTGTTACAAAATCGCCGATCAAAGACCTACGTCGAGCTTTGTATGGTGCTGGCTTTTTCGTCAGTCTTTATCTTTTCAAATCGACAATCAAACCTGGCACTGAAAGAGTGTAACGGAGAAAGAAAAAAAAAATTAAGAAATTTCTTGTTGCTTCTATCGCCACAATAGCTGAGTCCAGCTGACGGACGAAAACCGGGACAACGGAAAATACCAAGAGCTGAACGTACAACAGATATAAAGTATCGATAGTTAAACATTTTTAATTAATGCATAATTAATTAAGGCATTGTGAAATAAATTATGTAAGGCTGTAACTGCTTTTATTGCTAGTTGTATGAAAATTGCTATTTTAATGTATTTCGCCCCTTTAATAAAAGATAAAACATAACATTATTTTAATTTTAATTTGACTTTACATTTACAACTGTATATGCAGGTAGTCACCTTTATAGCATCAAAAGTTACCAAAACGGCGCAGTATTTGGGTATGTTTGGGTAGTATTTGTGTGTATTTGAGTAAATCGTGCCTCCAATGACAGACAAGGGTAAAAATTATACTGATGTTAAACGATAATTATGCAATGCATAATTATAATTTTTACGATTTTGCTTTTCATTTGTCTTTATTTAATTGTACAAATGTATAACGGGTAGGTGAGATTGTTTTTGGACAGTCTTGGGGTCTTTAGTCGGACCGGGAGATACACCTGTGGAATCGCCATAGCCCTAGACACTATATATTTACATGTTCTCGATCACAGGTGCTCGACGCGAGCTTGATGTGAAGAAAAAAAATAATAATCTAAAGGAAACAAAATCATACTGAGATAAAAATACCTTAGATTACCCCCATGACACATTTAGACATAGAACCCTCTCTATCATACTATTTATATACATGTAGTATGATAGAGAGGGTCCTATGTCAAAAATGAGTCATGGTTGTAATCTAAGGTATTTTTATCACTATCTAGTTGTTTCCCCTTTAGATTATTGTTTTTTTATTTCACATCAAGCTCGCGTCGAGCACTTGTATTCCGGATGTATATATCGGTGAACACAAGGGAATTAAAACTTTTGTTTGCTTGAATAGTAAGTAATACAGAGCAAAATAAAATAAAATTCGAGTCATTCTGATACTAATTATTTACTTTTCTTCTAGTTATAACACTCGTCAATTGGTCGTACTTAGTTGGACAGGTATAATAATTGCTAATCATTCCGTTTCAGAACGAAGGTAGTATAATAAAGACGAATCGTTCCTGAATTGAGGTAATCTCCATAACGATGATGCAAGTCGGTTTAATTCATATTATTAAACAGTTAAAGTAAATATCTAATATATTGTCCGCGAATACTTTTGATTATTTTCACTTTCATTCTGTGTATGTATTACTACAATTATATTTTTTATCATATGTGTCGATTCAAGTGCGACCAAGTATTGCCAAATCTACGAGTTCAGCTAAAAATAGGGGAAAAAGTAAATTAATATACACAATTACATAAATCATAATTTATTTTGCTTTATATTACTATTAAAAACCAATGGAAAATTCATGTGCTTGTATGGACTCCATATTGGTTTAGATAAGATACAATAGCTAGAGCGTTGTGTTTTGGTCAATTAATGAGAGCAAGTGCGAGTACAATTCCTGAAAAAGAACTTTTTTGACGTAATTATTCGTCGTTTTTATCTCGGTAATAATGACTTTATTTTTTAGTGCAAATATTTGTCATTTAATCTGTTGAACAGTAGATAAAAATGTTTGTGTCTGTTGTTTTTCATTACAGTAAGGAAAATGGTGTTCTCATGGGATCGAAAGCCAGCCAAGAGAATATATATATATATATATATATATATATATATATATATATATATATATATCTGTCAAAACAAGTCAGTTAGGGTAAGGTATGAGAGATTTTTTACCAATTTCTAGTGAAGAACAAGACCCGGTGGCCGTAGAGGCAACAAGTGGATCTCTTCCAAAGGGAATATATGAAACTGGGTCCATAGACTTAAATTCGGAACAAATAGATAAACAATCAGAAGAGGCCGTTTTTTTTCTCAGTTAAATTAATTATGTCTCTACATAAAGATACTATTGCAGAGTCAAAATAAAATGTTTTTATTTTACAAAAATACCTTCCTATAAGATATGATAGAATCTTTCCTGATACTTACTATGTCTTTCTTTAATTGACATCTCAGTCATTCAGTACATAATACATGCTTAGCTGAAACATGTCTTTAATTGTCAAATACTTGCAGAAGGGGGAAAACACTTTTTTGAAAAGCAATACAATTAGAACAGCCAAAAGAGGCATAAGTACAGAAGAATACAATTACTGGTTACAGCCTGAATATGCTACAAAAGCAAATTTTGTTCTAGCATTTTGTTCCTTCTCATACATGTATCTCTTATTTACATCGATTTTAAATGTGACTGCAATACATGTTATTTTTCTCATATTAATCAACAACAAATAAATTGCCTACAAATCTTGCAGATGCCTTAGATGAAACAAAAGTCTCCTACAGAGAGAAGAAGAAAAAAAGACTTGAAAATAGGGCAGCTCTTGCTGATGAATTGGTTGAAGTTGGCACAGCTGTATTGTTTACGCAACTTCACAGTCAGTGCATTTGTTGTACACAAAGTCCTGATCAGGTTTATCACTGCATGGACTGTGGCACCTCAGCCATGTACTGCAGAGAATGTCTTGACATTTGTCAGAGCCTGCCATATCTGTATGTGTTCGAAGTGTTTAAAGTAAGCTGTTGTTGATTTTACTGCCACTTGACACTAATGTTTATGTGTAAGTTTTGTTAGCATTAATTTATATTGTTTTGTATGAATTGAAATTGTTGTCTATTTTGTTTCATCTTCAAGATGTTGGTATACAGTCAAGGTTATCTTTTTATTAATTACATTGTTAATCCTTAGATGATCTAGTCTGTTAATGAAAACAGATTTTCACCCAAGGAGTATAACATTGTGCAACATTTGTATATTAATTTGATTTGTTTTGTCTTTTTATTTGGTTTTACTTTTTTTCTTTCTTCACTAGTAGTTTTATTAATTTTATTTAAAAATGATTTTTATTTTATTGTACAGAGATTACTCCACAGAAGGGAATATATATTTTTTAAACAAGAACTAACCTGCATTTTCTTGTTCTTCAGAATGGTACATTCATTTGTGTGGACACATATACACCAGTGTGGAAAAGGTCAGATAACCATGAATGTCAGACCATCTATTGTAAGCAGATTGTAGTCATGGATGAACATGGTTGGTATGCATTTATGTTCTTTAATATATACAAATTAAAAATGGTCCATTATCATTTCTAAACAGCTTCTGAAAAGTTACCTAGCTGGAATGTCTACATGTCAGACTGGTACTTATGATAAGAAATTTGGATCTAATATGTACATCGCTACTACATGTGGAAAAAATTCAATTCATCCTGCGAACCGTCCATCCAAATGTAATTTTTGTTAAAGGAAACATATCTCATTGTTAGGATTCCTAAGTTTCCACAAATGATACTAATCAGGCATTGATAAAAACTTAGAATAACTTTTCAGTGTCAATAAGCATCTTATTAGTTTAAAAGTAATTAGACCAACTGCTCTGACACATTGCAATGGTTGAGTTTCACATAATGTGATTTGATCTGGTGAGTCTGTTTAAAATATTTCTAAGATGAATATTTCTTATAATTTTGATTTTGTTGCATCTTTGTAAATGTTAAGTGATCCACATGCTTGACAATGATACTAATACTCTTTGTCTGTCCATTTTGGTGGCCAAATGGTCTAAATCACATGCCATTACAGATCACTGCAATCTCACCCCTGTCTACATGGGTTTGAGTCACTGGCTCAGAAAATGTGTTTATGTGAGAAAGCTAGCCAGATGCTTCCCGTTAGTTGGTGTTTTGTGTTTTATTTCTCCGTTTCTTCCTCCACCAGTCATACTGACTACCATGTATAGTCTATCTGGTGCTGAGAAATGGCATTAAACCCCACCACATCAATAACAACTGGTTTTTTTATCTTCCTGTCAACAGATCTTTTTCTTTCAAAACTGCTAGGTGACATTTCACAAAACTTGGTATTTGTTGTGGTCTTTTCCACAATGTAAATATCATTTCAAAGAGAGTTAAAATTTTTCAATCACCACATGGGAGAAAAAAAATGTTCTGTCACAAAAATTGGATTTTTATTTTTATTCTTATGTCAATTACATAATATTTAGGTATACATTGTTATAGCAGGAAGATTCACCATCTGTGTGACACATATTCCATTCTATTTTGGGGGGGGGGTAATCACAATGGACAAAGAAGAAAAAAAATGTATACATGATAAACAAAATTCTTAAAGTTAGTAGCTATTTGGCAAAGAAGACAGTATGTATATTTTACCTATCTCAGTTAGTCGCATTGCCTTATCAAACAGTTGAAACCAGCTATTAGATGAATTTCTGTGTTTACAAATTCAACTTTAATTTGACACATGAAACTAAGAAATATATTTAGATGCTTTCATTTAATTAAATCCTGTTGAAATTTTGGAAGGGAAACATTGGGGCCAAAAATTCCATCTTTACAGGAAATGTCAGTTGACTTGTGTACTATAAATTATCAGTACTATTTATTACTTAAAAAGTATATGCCCTAATGTTAGATACTGTATAAAGTTGAAATTAATAATATAAAAAAATTATTTACATATTCTTATTTTTTGTGTTTATTTTCCAGTTTAAAGATGTTTACAGAATTTTAATGAATGAGGGCCTGGTGCAGTATCGAATTTGTAGGTATAGGATCAGTCACCCCAAACATCTTTGTGAAAAAATTGATGCTGGAATCCAGTGTCTAGCATGCTTTGAGGTAATGGCTGCTTTAAGAAGCCAATGTGTGTGTATATATAGATCTTACAATATTCATAGTATTATAAATTGTAGTTTCTCATTATGTTTGTATACATCATCTGACAGGTAAATCAATTTCCTTTGGATACAGTAAGATATGCAAACAGCTCTTTTATGCATAAAAAAAATATAGTTTCATATGTTAGTTGATGTGGTTCATGGTACAGTCTGATAGAAGTCTTCATAGAAAATCAACTCTGACATTGAAAGTTAACTGTTGTATGATATTGTTGTATTTGTTCATATAGTGATGAGTATAAAGAATTTGACTTTTAAGAAAGTCAACAATGAGGTTTTTTAAACATAATTTTGACCAGACATATGTACCACAACATTTCTTATAACTCTTTTTTTAATTTCATTTTCAGAATCCACAAAAGATTATTTCATTTGATGCAGATGCAGATTTCCAGCTGGTCAGAAAGGTTTCATTAGGATCTGAAACAGGAAGGCCTAAACATTATGATCATTTGGCTATTACCAAGTAATGCCAGTAGTGATGTCAAATGAACAGGTGCATTAATTTGAATATTTTGTGGATGATTTGTTTTCAGAATAACTCTTTTACTTGTGGAGTCACATGACTTGTTGTCATGGGCATTATTTGAAGACTTAGTGACTTTTAACTGTATTTAATATTTTGTAGTCATACAGTATTGTTATTTTTTTTTATTTTGAGAAAGTGGTTGAGTATAAAATGGAGGTTTCGCTTTTGGTCATAAATTAGATTTGTTTAGAAGTCTTAATCAGATAGATGCTTACTTAATTACTAACAATGTAGCAAGAAGTGCTTATGTTTATTGTGTGTCAAGATCGATCGGGAGAGAAAGAGAGAAAGTCTAACTTTTTCTGGATCTTAAGAACTCAGACAGTATAATGTCACATAAACAAGCAAGCGGAAGCACAGGTGCCAAATACTTGTAGTTGAGAAGTCCAGTAAGTGTTTTAAATCACAATCACAGGATTATATTTTTACAACAAAGGATTATACACAGATAATCGTATGATCTACTCACTGAGTTTTTCTATTTCAGCTAGCAAACCGTGCAGCATTAAACATTGTTTCCTTACGCTAGAAACCTATTTCAATATTCACTAAATCTGTTTTTCTTAAATAGTTTGACAATACTTTAGTGAAATCGCTGTACTAATTTCAAATCTCACAAATTAATTTATGTAAAAAAAGCAACTCAATTTACTCAAAGTTATAGTGTTACCGGCTAGTTTAGCAAATAAAATGGAAAACAAAGGTATAGGTCCTGATGTTGTTGGTGTGACTCCTGTAGATCTTGGATGCTAATGTCAAATTTAATA
The DNA here is from genome assembly GCA_030141615.1 of Unio pictorum. Taxonomy (NCBI): domain Eukaryota; kingdom Metazoa; phylum Mollusca; class Bivalvia; order Unionida; family Unionidae; genus Unio; species Unio pictorum. Next base: position 2,046,550 of record JARLTB010000148.1, on the reverse strand, counting down.
AAGACATCCCACCAAAAGCTACCAGGTCAAAACTGAACAAATACTTCAGAACCTCAATCCAGGGTAATCAGCTATATGCATACCAACCAGATGGGTGCCAAATGCTGGATTTCGAGGTAACAGGTAAGGCACCGAGACAAGTTGAAATCCTAGCAATCCTCAACGCAATGAATTTGGACATTGGGAACATAGAAGCCCTCCAAAATGCTTGATTAAACAGGTATATGTTATATCAAGCAAATAGAGATATAAATTTCTTAAATGTACCAACGTTTGTCGTAAAAGGAATGATGGCCACTGTGATCCAGGCACCACCCTTTATAAGAGAAGTGGGGCCGAAAATGGTGAAAGTCAACATAACGGGACTCCCGCTTGAAGTAGAGATGGAAGAATTGATTGACAAAGTACACAACAAATTAAAAGCCAAGGTCAATTACCACAAAAAGTGAAAGAGACACTAAATATAACAGTGCCTCTTATGGGTCAAAAATGACGACGAACATGATGAATAGGGATACACTATACACATCAGAACCTACAAGTGACTTATACATGTCGAAAGGTAGAAACACAACATTAGGGGATGACTCAGTGTTCCCAGAGAAAAATGCATTAACATAAACATAAAACTAAATGTACAATAGCCAGTAAAAACTAAACAACAACCATAATAACCAAATACCATAAAGCGACAACCTGAGTGAGGAGGAAAATGGAAGAACCAAACTTCCGTTTACTGTCTATAAACGCGAATGGAATAAATAAGGCTAAACTGGACAAACTTTAAGACAGTATGGAATTTTGACATGATCTTCATACAGGGTACTCATGGGGAAATAAATTTAATACTTAAATGCAGGGATTAGCAACTTTAAATAAATTAATTTACATAAAGATAAATAAGGTAAATAGAACTAAATGGGGTAGAGGACAATGGAGGATAAATAATAAAATTTTAGATAATATAGAATTATGGAAGGAAATATGAGAAGAAATAAATAAATTCAATAGGGAGGGAAATTTGGATAAAATTTTTTAATGGGATAAAATAAATGGGAGGTTCAAAAGCATAGCAACGTATTACTCTAAACTAAGAATAGGAAAAATTAAATTAGAAAAGGAAGCTTTAGAAAATTTCATAAAAACACGCCCAACACAGAGCACACAAAAACACTAGAAGAGAAATTAAATAAGATTAAAATGGAGGAGAATAAAGAGAGGGAAATTAAAGCGGGGAAATATACGACACTATATAAAAACGCAGAAGGGTTATTTAAGAGAGAAGAATTAAGAAGGGAGTGGGGGGGGGGAGAAAACAGTAGAATCATTAAATATAGAAGGGGTAGGGACAACAACTGATAAACATAAATAACATACTCTAATACATACAGGACTACTATGAAGAACTTTATAAATCACAAGACAGAGACAACAAACAAATAGACGAATATCTACAAGGGACAGACTGCGAAAAAATATCATCAGATCATAAAAACTTGTGTGATGATTTCATCACACAGGAAGAAATTGTAGAGATAATAGGGAAAATGGAGAAAAAAATCACCAGGTAGAGATGGGCTCTCTGCAGAATTTTATAAGAAATTCTGTGGAGAACTGTCGTCGGTATTAGAATGGTTGTTTAATAATGTCACATTAGGGAACAATAGAATGACACAAAGTATGAGGGAAGGGATAATTACATTAATATATAAAGGGATAGGGAACACCTGAAGAATTGGAGGCCCGTCTCCCTTGTCAATATTGACATAAAATAATTAGTAAAATCCAAGCAGAGACAATAAAAAAGAGGATTAGACAAGATTAACAATATAAACCAGACAAGTGGGGCTAATGGCAGGAACATACAAAACAACATATTAAATATTAGAACAATTATAGAACATATTAATATCACAGGACAGAGAAGTGCTATGGTACTAATCGACCAGGAAAAAGCATTTGATGGCTTAGAACAAAACTACCTATATAAAACGCTAGAAAAGTTTAGATTTGGGAACAGATTCCGAAATTGGACTAAAATCCTGTACAGGGACATCACGTCATATATACAGGTAAATGGGACGAAGACGGGGAAAATTGAGATAAAGAGATCAGTGAGACAAGAATGTTCACTGTCTATGCTATTATATGTAATAGCGATAGAAATTCTGAATATAAACATACAACGGAACAAGGAAATTAAGGAGATAAAGGTTCCAAATATTAAAGATGAGGTAAAAATGCTACAACATGCAGATGATTGAACAAACTTTGTACAAAGAAAAAATTCCTACGCAAAATTCATACAGGAATTTGAGAAATTTGGGAAAGTTTCAGGATCTAAAATCAATCCTGAAAAAACAATAATATTATTAATATTAGACTGGAGAGGTACACACCATGTTCTACCGATCAATTTGATAATACCGGTTGATAACGTTAAGACACTAGGGGTCTTCTTTGGGAAGAATGAGGAAAAAGAAAACTTAAACAAAATCAGGGGAAAAAAATCAATGAAAATGTGAAAATCTGGGCTTTAGCGCTGCTATGCCTAATGGAACGGGCACAAGTTGCAAAAAACTATATGTATGTGCACTTTAACTTTATTATAAGAACCCCAGACATAAAAAATGATGCCTTAAAAACAGCAGATAACGAAATTATTAAATACCTATCGGGATATAAAAAGTATTGCATCGACAAAGAAACATTGTATAAGGACTGGAAAGGGTGGGGGGGCCTTGGCCTTCCAAACCCCATCCTAATTAAATACACCAACATAAGCAATAGATTTAAGGAGATTAAAGCAGAGCCGAAATTACCTTGGCATGGGCTTTACATATATTATTTTGGTTTCTCTATGCAGCAGAGAAAATACATATACAATAACAATATGCTTACAAAATTGATAGACGTGCCACGTAAATTAAGATCAATAAAAGAATTACTATATAAATATAGGGATAAGAAGGAATTATGGGAGATAGATACAAAAACAACATACCAATCGATCACAGATACTACAATAAATTAGGAATAAAGCAAAACAGTACAAGAACACATAAACATTGACTGGGATAGAACCTGGGGACACTGGCTAAAATTAGGATCACTAAAAAAATACAAAGCCTCTGCTTCAAATACATGCATAATGCGTTGTTGACAGGAGAGGTTGCAGTGAAATGGCATATGATAAGAGTATCGCCAAAATGTCCACTGTGCAAAAACGCAAGTTTGACAAAACAACACGTAATGGTAGAGTGTGAGAGCAACAGACCCAATAGGGTTACCCTAATACAAAAAAAGGGAAACCCAACCTTATAAACAAGCAAATATATTATACCTAGATGGAAACTATAACAAGAATTTACAAAATCACAGCGTTTATCGTAGATAATATGAGGGTGTGTGGACAGATTTTCATTGGGAAACACAATAGATAGAGAATAAAAACAAAAGGGGGGACAGGAACCCTCATGTGGAAAGTACACGATGACGTCATGAGGATAAACCACACAGCGATACGCAAAGTGGAAAGGCTCAGGAAAGAGTTGGGAAAAACTCCACATAGAGGGACATGAAACACTCAACAAATATATGCATTAAGGATTAAGTAGGATTAACTAGCCTTTGTTTCTAGCACAGAGAACGTGTTTCCCAACACACGCCCGGTAAAAGTCGTTTTTTTGCGAATATCATGAACTCCTCTCCTCTGTGGAGCTCCCATCCAACACAGAGGGCCCAGGTTAAAGGCATATAAACATTTCAGAGAAATGTTTATTAAAGAAATAACTTAAATAAATAGAGATGACTCAAGTCGAGGCAGGGTATGTACAGGTAAAAAAATAAATTTACATAACTTGTCTTGAACACAGTCGGACTCAATCAATTAAATAGAAAATAATAGCAAAGACGACACATAATAAAAACAATTTTAAAAGAGAAAAATCAAATAGGTAGTAGTACAACGGACTTTGCTTCAAAATTCAAAATTATATAAATAAAATCAAAGTAAACATTATGATTATCAATGTGACGATCTGCTTATAGGTCCAGGTCACCAGTCCGTGAACTAGAAAACTGAGAAAGATTTGAAATATAAAAGGCTATCCAAACAGAAACACATGGTTGGCCCAGTGTTAATATAATGTGGCTCCATGGGAAATGATGCCCCAGTGCTGCATCACAAAAACTGTCACACTGCATACATTATAGCAACATGATGTTCTTTTCTGGCTTAAGAGAAACCTGTTATAATGTGGTTTTTAATTTTATGACACCATACTTTTGTGTGATTGATATAACAAAATATTTGGAGCTTGAATAGCAAACCCTATTGTGATTATGTGGTTGAATGGTTATCTTAAAAAATGAATATATATATATATATATATATATATATATATATATATATATATATATATATATATATATATATTGAAATAATAATTATTAAACAATTGGACTGTTAATAAACATGCAGCAAAAAGTATTGCATATTAGTCCAAAAGAAACAATATCATTATAATACAATGATTAAGTTGTCTACATATGCATAGAAACATGCCTATGTATTTCAATTTGGCAGAGAGCTACCAAGAAAACAAATGGCAAGTAGCAGATACAATGACACAATGCAACGTAAACATAACTATGAAATGCGACCTTTGTTAGAAAATTACGGTACCTGGCTTGGGAACAAAGGCTTTTTGCTTTCCCCCATCTTCAAGCGACTCTTTCATTACACTTGGAACATCATTATGATATGAAGTAAAACAAAATGTCATAAAGTTTTCTGATATTGATAAGTGATACTGATTTTTAAAAAAGAAAATGTGCATGCAAATAGCCTGTTAAAAGAACTGTTATTAAGCATACTACATACTACTTTATTTTAAAAATGTATTGCATGCAAGTACAAAATAAAGAAAGCAGGGTCATTCCAATGCATTGAAAAACTTATCATCAATATGTGCATAGAAACATGTTTCCTAATCTAAGTGTGGCTGAGAGCTACCCAGCTAACAAATATGGATGAATGGTCGGTAGAAAATAAAATGCAATGGGAAGGTAAAAATGAAATGATCATTCTTAAGAAAGAACCTAGATTGGGAAGAATGGCAGTTTGGTTTCCATCATCTTCCAGTGAACCTTGATTTGCATTTAGAATTTCAACCTGATCTGAAAAAGAAAAAAAAATTTTGAGTTTCCAGATGCAATTAAGTGATGCTTCTTTTGCTATTTTTTATCAGAATTCCACTACCACCAGGTAAATTTTGTCACACAAGGATTGTGCAACATATACAAATGGACAAATTCCGGGATCAAAACACTACCACCCAATACATGTACATTCAGAATTCATGTAAAAAAGCTTACAAATCTGATTAAGTTGGCTATCAATATAAAGAAGTCTACAAAAATCCCAAGGCATAAATTAGTATTTGAGAAAACTACCAAAATGATTTTCACAAAATAATGCTTAAATTTAAAAATGTGCCAAAAATGGATAAAGAAATGCAATGGCCTACATTACATATTACTAGTTCATCTTTGCAGTGCATATGAACATGCTGTACACAATTAATTTACAGCAGCTTTTTAAATGCTTCAAAATCTGGTCAGTATTATATGAATACAACCCCCCCCCCCAACTGAATCTGTGTTAGGTATGTCAAGAAACAGATTCAAATGCATGTACAAGTAACACAAATGTAATCAGATGGCTGTTAGAACTGATCATCACTGACTAAGCAGTCTACTACTATCATAATATTAGGTACATGTTTTACTGTATTCTAATATACAATATGCATAAGAATCCAATGCATATATATTGCTATGCCGTTACTTCATGTATCGTTCAATCAGCTGATTCTAGTGACTGCACCTTGTTGTGGTCGAGAGTAGCCATTTTGAGATGTCCCCTCGTACATCGATATGCTCTTTACCCATTCGCGTATTTTGTACAACAATACAAGATTTTAATATTAAAGTACCTGCACAAACATTCGAAGATGAGAATAATATATTCCGATAGATTTGTCAAGACTGATTATATTGTCTTACATTGTGTTAAATTAGGAGAATTCAAACACGGAGTTGTGTGTACTTCTGTACAACAATACAAGATTTTAATATTAAAGTACCTGCACAAACATTCGAAGATGAGAATAATATATTCCGATAGATTTGTCATGACTGATTATATTGTCTTACATTGTGTTAAATTAGGAGAATTCAAACACGGAGTTGTGTGTACTTCTGTTGTGACGTCACGTCCCGCCCGCATGCTCGATTTGGATTGGCCGATCGATTGCAATACCCACCAATCCATGCTTTGTTTACCAGAATGTTTACATGTGCCAAACTTGTATATAAGGAGCGTTGCTGCTCCAAATCAGCACCAGATAGGGTTAGGGCAGATAGGAGTAGAAAGAAAAAGACTACAAAATATTAAGTACTATTTTGGCAAATAGACTGAAAAACACACTAGGTGAAATAACTATGAACAACCAAACCTGTGGAGCACTAGGAAGGCAAATATCTGACAATATTCTTTCTATTAAGACCATAATTGAATATATGGCAACCAACAAATTAGGCGGTGCTTTAATACAATTTGATCAGGAAAAAGCATTTGATAAGATTGAAATAAACTTTATAATTAAAACTCTTGAAAAAAATGGATTTGGCCCAAATTTTATCAAATGGATAAAAATATTGTATAACCAAATTAAGTCTAAAATACAAATTAATGGGGCACAAACAAACACTTTCCCTATTACAAGATCAGTAAGACAGGGATGCCCAATATCAATGCTACTATATGTGATTGGAATAGAAACACTTAATGTTTCTATCCAGAATGATGATTTGATAAAAGGAATTTCACTTCCAAATATAACGAAACCAACAAAAACTTTCTTACATGCAGATGACTTAACAAATTTTATTACTACTAATAACTCTTATGAAAACTTAATTAAACAATTTAAAAAGTTCAGTAATGCTTCAGGATCTGAACTAAATCAAGAAAAAACAGAGATTTTTATGATTGGAAGTTGGACAAAAGAAAAATATTTAACATTTCCTAAAGAAAAAATTAAAGAACAAATAAAAGTTTTAGGAGTATATTTAGGAAAAAATAACAAAATGAAAAATCTACAGCAAATTCTTAATAAAATTCAAACTCATAAAGACACATGGAACCTGAGGGCCTATAGCTTCATGGGAAAAGCTCATATCACTAAAAACTATCTTTTTAATTCAATTTGGCATGAATTTGACATAACAGATTTTGACATATACCATATTAAAAAAATTGAACAATCAATTTATAATTTTCTGTGGTCAAAGGTACATAAAATATCTAAAACCTCCTTACAGTACAATAAAGAAATGGGAGGAATAAATCTTCCAAACTTAAGATTAAAACAATCCTCTAACTATTTATATAGATTAATGACACTTGATAATCCACCACAATATCCATGGCAGGGTGTTTACATTTACTGGTTTGGCTTGTCTTTACCATATAACAAAAAGATATACTACAATAATAGAATTTTAAAAACTTTAAATCCTCCAACAATCCTAAAAAGACAGATTACAAATCTAAAGAGATATAAATACTCACAATTAATATGGAAATCATCCAAAAAGTTAGAAATATATGATATACTCAAAAAACTTATGTTACCTAAACATAAGATTGAAATAAAAATACCTAATTTGAATTGGACAATCATTTGGAGAAAGTGGTCTCAAATAAAAACTTTTTATAAATCTAATTCAATTTTTAACTACCTACATGATATTTGGTGGACAAGTGAAATTGCTTTTAAAAGAAAACTAATCCCTAAAATTTTAAAATGTACATTATGTAACAACTTCCAAGATAGTAAATTCCATTTAATACTACAATGTAATGTGTTTAAGAATGAAAGAGAGAAAATTATAAATAAAATAAAAAGTATAAATGGTAGATTTGAAAACAATGACTTGCTATATACTAACAACATTAATGATAAAAAACTTTATCAAGATGTTGTAAATTATATAACACAAATAATAAGGAAAAGGAATAAAGTTCTAAAAAATATATAATATTAATAATTTGATATTACTTGTTATGGGCAGTGGGCTACAAAAGACACTGGATAGCCAATTGGCTAGTTGTATAACACCAGATGTGGTACTTTCTGAATTTGATAAATTATAAGAATTGATATCCCAGAATAAAAGTAAATAATATTTCAAACGCAAATGACAATGTTCTATTTCTTCTTTCTATCCAAACTCCACAAATACTTGTATTGAATAATTAGGAGTTTTACAGTTTAACCCAATTCTATAAAGTGATTTGACCTATACATGATACTAACATGCCTGGAGCGACAAAATACCACGTGACTGAAGTAGTAGTAAAATCACGTGATCTACTATAAACAGAAACTACTATGAACTGTAAAAATTAACAACAACTTCGACAGATTAGAAAGAAAAATACTAAACTAGTCTGTTGAGAAAATTAAAAACACTTTTTGAACTAACCATCGCCTTCCCCTCCAACTAAGGTGAACACCGTGAACAGTTCTGACATACTGAGAAATTTCATTGGTAATGAATCGATATATTGTCCAATGGTAAGTCCTGGGCAAGAAGGCTCCAATAAGAACATGATTTATACCTCGATGGATATAAACTTGAACCAATCTCTTGAGATTCTCTATAAGCTCAGAAGGGGATAAATATCTGACCTCATTCTCCCCTATTTGAATACAAATGGCGTCTGGGAAAGGGCCAGGCAAAAATCCATCTAAGCTCCAGGAATTCCGTAATATGATACAGTTAATCCAGAGGGTATCCGACATGAACCCAAAAGAAAACGATCAGAACTTAATCTGGCAATAATACTATGACCAACAAACAAGAGATGCATGTTGTCAACTGAGACTGAATGCTAAACACCACTAATATATGCAAAACTTATGCTGCCACCTACAGAGTAGATGTGGAGTTGTGGAGAACTTTACTTTTTATTCCTTCTTCTCTCTATCACTATTTTAATTATATCCACACAATGAACAAGAAAATCACTCATTAGTTTACTATAAACTAATTCAAAATTCACGTCAATAACTAAATTTCCAAAATCTGGAGAAAAAAAAAATAATAATTACTTATATATTCTAATTACAAAGTGAGTAATGTGTTACTCCAAAAAACAGTCTTATCTAGACTAAGTGATCAAAGGGAAACAACTGTGAGAACTGGACGACCTAATTGAACGATAAAACAAAACGCTTCTAGACATAACAATTTTGGCTATGCCACTGCATATAAAAAGAAATAATAGAGAACACATAAAGATAAATTATTTAAATAAATTACACCATTGGACCTAAAGTTAATTCTAAATATTAATTTTATTTTCTTTTTCATACAAAAAAAAAATAAAAAAAATAAAATAAAGATTCAAAATTTCACAAAAATATTTATTTAGAATTTCAACTCAAAATATATGATTTAGATAGTGCTGTCCATACAACAACATATTACAACAAACAGACTAAAAACACAAAAGGCATACACAATGGACAAATGACTCTGGCAAAGTCAACTAGGAAATAATAAATATTTCATTTTATTAAGAAAAGGAAAGGAAATCGGCCCTGGAACTTAATAGTTCTAAGAGATGAGAGTACGATCCTAAGTTCGGGAATCAGATTGTAAAGAAATCAATATTCATCACAGCACAAGTGGAGAATATATGTCATAGGTCAACTCTGACTTGTGATAGAAAGTAATATCAGTCTGATTCTCTTAGTGGGTTAATGAGACTTATTATTATTTGGTGAACAGAGCAAAGATTAACCGTCAGAAAATTTTTAAAATAAATATCTAATAAAAGTATATACAATAATATATACATTACTTAATACACTCATGGGATGGACAAGGAAAACATTACACCATCGTAAGACACTTTTGGCATAGAGACGGTGTCCCTCAATCAACTTGAACCAGCTTGTGCTGGGGAGAGAAACGAGGGTCAACACCAGGAAAAGGCAGAAGACAGGTAGAAAAAGGACTGGTGAAATTTGATAGCTAGAATAAGGATTAGTAGAGGTTCTAATATCCATGCGAGTATTGGGTATAGATCTAGATGAGATAGATGGTCTGCAATATGGAGGGCGCTATAAATACACCCTATACCCAAAACAGTATAAACAGCTTCTCAAACAAACGGAACTTCAAATACAAGGCCATAGAGTTAAAATCTATGACACTGAACCAATCACAAGGGAAATAGAGCCGAAAAACATTGATGTGTTCATTTCTGGACTTCCCCTTGAAGTCAGCACTACAGTCATAATAGATAAACTTATGTGTGTACATAAGGTCAAGATTGCTAGAGAAAAAAAGGCAAACTGTTATGGCTTCGAGAAAATACACAACAGAGAAAGGATATTGCAGGCTCCAATAGCAGAAGCAAAAAAGATACCTGCTTATTTCTACATCATGGGATTTATGCTCAGGTCATGGTACAGGGGGTGTGACCTAGATAGACCATGCCCACATTGCCGCATAATGGGTCATGGCCCAAAGGATTGCAAGCTGGTAAAAAATACCAATAACCAGAATTCTAGCTCATATGCAGCAAAAGTCAAAGGGGCAAGCCAACAAGAAGATATACTGCCTGAAGAAAATGGGAATGGACAGCAAATAGATAGAACTGTGGAAACTGTGGTGACGGAGGAAGATGGCTTCCAGATGCCAAGAAAAACAACTAGAAAAATCATTCTGCAAGCACAATTGAAAACGCAGAATAAATATGAAATTCTCCCAATAGAGGAAGAAAAAGAAGAAGAAGAACTGCAGGAATCAAAATGCGATACAATAAACGAGACGGATCTGAGCAGGCTACAACCCCTCACGTCAACACCATTACCAATGGCAAGGAAAAGGAAGTGCAAAACTTTATCAGGCTCTTCCTCCAGTGATGACACAAATCTCTCTACCATCGCAGAAATACTGCAGGCAAAAGTAGAAATCAGACAAAAGAGAAAAATGAGAGAGAAAAAGAAGAAAGAGAATAAAGAACCGAACCTATCAGAAAGCTCTAGTGACGACCAGATAATGACAATGCAGATACAACAAGATATGGAGGAAACAAAAGAGAAATAGAACCGACAAATGACAATGCACAGAATACGGACGATAGGGATACGACACATAGGGAACAGACAGACGAGGGGCCCAATGCCCCAAACTCAATTAACTTAACAATTAATGTATAACTACTAAATTATTTAATAATTTTAACTTAATACTTTTATATAACTAATTTAAATATAGTAATTTGCCACCTGGAAAACCAACAATGGAGGAAATAAACCTCCTTATCACCTCAATTAACACTAATGGAATAGATAAGGACAAAATCGCACAACTGATAAAATTAAAACAATATGACATACTAATTCAGGAGACACACAACAAACTTTCCAAAACAATGATAGCTGAACTAGAATCTGAAATGGATGCGATAGTTGTCACAAACGATAGTAACTACAATGACAGTAAAGCGGGTGTAGCTACTATAATAAGTAATAGAATTAGACAAAATTGGGAAATTATACAAGAAAATATTAGTTTAAAAGTGAGAGTTATTCATTTAAAACTTAATAAACTTCACATTATGAATATATATTGTCCAGCGACCAGGTTAAGTCACAAAGACTTCTTAATAAACTTAAATAACTACTTAAATAATTTCCCTGCAGAACACTTGATTATGGGGAGTGATTTTAACTGGGTGGGAGAAAATGTAGATCGGACTGGAAAATTAACAACCACTGATCTAGCACTAATGGAAAATATGGGCAAACTAATAAAAAGAACTAAAATAACAGATGTGTATAGACGTTTGAATTTACTAAAAACGGAATACACACATGAATATACATGACAAGGTATAAATGGAGCAAGTAGAATAGATAAATTTTATGTAACTGATTTTGGACATAAAACATACAAAAAAGCTCAAATTTTAGATTTCAAAATATCAGATCATAAGCAAATAACTCTGGAAATAGTGATTAAAAGTAATAGATGGGGAAAGGGAGAATGGAAATTAAATAACTCCATTCTAAATGATGAACTTATTAGAGAAATAAAAGAAGAAATCCCTAAAATACTTACAAATGAAAAGGGACAAAATATAACTGATATAATAACTGATTGGGATAAATTCAAAAAAAAGGTTAAAAAATTAGCAATATATCACTCAACTAAACGTAAACGGATTAAAAAAATGGAGATACTAGAATTAAAAAGAAAACTAAATGAAGATACTACATCTATAAGAGATAATGAGAGCTACTCCAAACAATTAGAAAAGCTAGAAGAATGGGAGACAAGGAACAGAAACAAGGGCTGGAAAATTTCACCATTTATACAAACAGGCTAAGGATTTATTTAAAAGAGAGGAAAAAAGGAAAGGGGGAGAGAAGTCACTAGACACTCTTATGATAAATGGGGTGGAAGTGACAACTAAAACAGAAATTATGAAAGAAGTACAAAAATTTTATACAACACTATATACATCTCAAAACATAGACAATAACATAATACATCTGTACAATACTTATATTCAATACAATGCGAAAAGATTTCATCAGAACACAAAGATTTGTTTGATGATTTCATTACTGTGGAGGAAGTGCAAAGCACAATAAAAGAACTCGCAAAAGGTAAATCACCAGGGCGAGATGGCCTCACGGTGGAATTCTATAAGAAATTCCAAAGTGAGGTGGCACCATTTTTAGAATCATTATTTAATAATATACTTTTAAAAAATTACAAAATGACAGACTCATTGAGGGAGGGATTGATTACAATTATTTATAAAGGGAAAGGGGACAAAACTGACTTAAACTGGAGGCCCATCTCCCTCCTTAACACTGATTACAAAATACTAAGTAGAATTTTAGCAAATAGGTTAAAACACGGGATAAACACGATAATAAACACTAATCAAACATGCGGTGGTAAAGGTAGAAGCATGCATAACAATATACTTAATATTAGGACTATTATAGATTTTATAAATGGATCAAATTCGAAATGTGCTATCATGGTACTTTTCGACCAGGAAAAAGCTTTTGACAGATTAGAACATAATTATACGCAAAAAGTACTGGAAAAATTTGGATTTGGAAATAATTTCCAAAATGGACTAAAATAATGTACAATAAAATAACTGCTAATGAACAGGTAAATGGTGCAGATACAGAGAAATTTGAAATACAAAGATCAGTGAGGCAAGGATGCCCACTATCAATGCTATTATAAGTAATAGCAAGTGAAATCCTGAGTATAAAAAATCAGGAATAACACTAATATTCATGGAATCAAAATACCAAATCTAAGAGAAGAATTCAAGATGCTACAGCATGCTGATGATTGTACAAACTTTATAAATGATTCAAATTCCTTTATACACCTACAAAAGGAATATGAAGCTTTTGGAAAAGCTTCGGGATCACAAATAAATCATGAAAAAACGGAAATTCTAAAAATAGGAAACTGGAGGGGAAACCACCCTGGGTTACCTCCCCACTTGATTAAGAACTGAGTAAAAGCCCTAGGGATTTACTTTGGGGTAAATGGAGAAAAGGAAAACTGTATAAAAGTTAAAAATAAAATAAATAATGTAATAAATATCTGGGCACTCACGCCGTTTAGTCTAATAGAACGTTCACAGGTTGCAAAAACATATATGTATTCTAATTTGACATACTTATTAAACGCTGTGGACATCAAGAAAATTCTGAGTGAGGCTAATGCTAGAACTCTACCTAATCCTTCAGACATAAATACAGTACCTCCCCCCAAACCTAGAAGGGTGAAACAATCTGAAAAACTAAATGACATCATCCAACACTCAAATCCTTCAGTACAACAGTAATAACAACAACAATAAATACTTTTTCATACATAAACTGTATCCCAAACTGCAAATGTCACTTTTATATTTTTGAGCATATATGGCTGAGTGTCAAATTCTAAAACTTGCCTCTATAAATGTCAGAGGCTTATCTTTAGACAAAGCCAAAAATTTAATACAACTCTTATCTGATTTTGATATTGCAGCTCTACAAGAGTTACATAATATTCACACAAAAACTATAAATTATATTGAAGATACATTAGATGCTTTATTTTTGACACAAAGTAACCCTTCTGAACCTAGTTCAGGAGTAGGTTTTATAATTCTAAACAAAACATTAAAAAAAATTGGAAATTAATCCCAACTCCTAACAATTTAAAAGGTAGAATGATTCACATTCTATTGCATGACACAAATTTGATAAATATCTATGCCCCATCAAATTCAAAATTCAAAAATGATTTCTATGACAAACTCAGTAGCTATGTATCCATATATGCTCAGGAAGATAAAGTAATATATGGAGATTTCAATGCGTGTATGAATAAAATTGACAGGTTAACGTTAAAAATTCGTAATCAACAAGCTTCAATTTTAAATAATTTTATTAATATTAATAAGATTATAGATGCTTTTAGAATACTACATAAAAATGATATTAAATACACTTTTGAACTAAAAAATACAAATTTCAAATCAAGCATTGATCACTTTTATTTTTCACAAAGAAATCAAGATAATGTAGTTAAATGTGAAGTTCTTGACCAACTATCTGCGGATCATAGAACAATATATTTAGAATAAAAAACACAATCTTTCAAAAAATGGGGAAAAAGGTACTGGAAATTAAATTCTAGCATACTCAAACTCCCGGAACTACAATTTGAAATTAAAGATGAGATAGATTCTTTTTATTTTGAAAATCTAAAATCATGGGATGAATTAAAAGAAACATTTAAATTAATTTGTCAAAAGTACTCTAGACTTCAAAGCAAAAATAACCAAATTTTAGAGAAAGAATGCAAAAGAATTATAGAAAATGCAAATACTACTATTGAACAGAAAACTAAAAGCAAAGAAACTTTAGAAAACTAAAAGAAATATAAAAGTACTGGAGAAAAACAAAGAGCTAGATTTTACAATGATATTTATGATTTAGGAAGAGATATTTACAGAAGAGAGGAACTTAAAAAAAGAAATGAGAAATTAATAACCAAATTAAAAATAAATAATCAAATTACTGAAGATAAAAAATAAATTATGGATAATATTAAAGAATTTTATAAAAAATTGTACCAAAGTAAGAATATATCTGAAGAAAAAATAAATAAGTATTTAGATAATGTAATTCAACCTGTTATTACTGAAGGAGATAAAGAAATGTGTGATAATCCTATTGGAATATTAGAGATAAATAAAGCAATTGATAATCTTTCTAAAAATAAATCACCTGGATTAGATGGACTAACTGCAGAATTTTACAAAAAATTTAAAATTCAACTTCTACCAGTCCTACAAAACTTATATAACTACACTTTTCATTGTGAAATAATGAGTAACTTAATGAGGACAGGTTTAATTACTCTCCTATATAAGCAAAAAGGAGAGACTACTGATTTAAAAAATTGGAGACCTATATATCTACTTAACATAGACTATAAAATACTAAGTACAATCTTGGCAAATAGACTAAAACACACTCAGTGAAATAACTATGAACAACCAAACCTGTGGAGCGTCAGGAAGGCAAATATCTGACAATATTTTATCTATTAAGACAATTGTTGAATATATGGAAAACAACAAATTTGGTGGCGCTTTGATACAATTTGATCAAGAAAAAGCCTTTGATAAGATTGAAATAAACTTTATAATTAAAACTCTTGAGAAAAATGGCTCTGGCCCAACTTTTATTAAATGGATTAGAATACTATACAACCAAATTAAATCCAAAATACAAATTAATGGGGCACAAACTACCACTTTCTTTGTCAAAAGATCGGTGCGGCAGGGATGCCCAATATCAATGTTACTATATGTTATTGGAATAGAAACACTAAATGTTTCTATCCAAAATGATGATTTGATAAAAGGTATCACACTTCCTAATATGACAAAACAAACTAAGACCTTCCTACATGCAGATGATATATCAAATTTTATTACAACTAACAACTCTTATGAGAACCTAATTAATCAATTTAGAAAGTTCAGTAATGCTTCTAGATCTGAACTAAATCAGGAAAAAACAGAGATACTAATTTGATTGGAAGTTGGACAAAAGATAACTACTTAACACTTCCAAAAGAAAAAATTAAACAACAAGTAAAAGTCTTAGGAGTATATTTAGGCAAAAATAATAAAATAAAAAACTTACAGCAAATTCTAAATAAAATTCAAAATCATAAAGACACATGGAACATGAGGGACTTTACCTTCATGGAAAAAGCTCATATTACTAAAAACTATTTATTTAATTCAATTTGGCATGAATTCAACATACCGTAATAGATTTTGATATATATCATATGAAAAAAATAGAACAATCAATTTACAATTTTCTATGGCCGAAAATACCTAAGATATGTAAAACTTCTTTACAATATATTAAAGAATTGGGAGGAATAAATCTCCCTAATTTAAAATTAAAACAATCTATAAATTACTTATATAGATTAACTTTGCTTTGATTATCCACCGCAATATCCATGGCAAGGCAGATATATTTATTGGTTTGGCCTGTCCCTACCACACAATAAAAAGATATATAAAATAATAACAAAATTTTGAAAACTTTAAATCCTCAAACAATTTTACATAGACAAATAATGACTTTAAAGAAATATAGATACTCTGATTTGATATGGAAATCTTCAAAAAACTCAGAAATATATGAAATACTCAAACAGCTTATCTTACCTAAACATAAAATTGAAACAAAAATACCTTACTTGAATTGGCAAATCATTTGGAGAAATTGGTCTCAAATAAATTTTTTTAATAAATTTAATTCAATATTTAACTACTTACATGACATCTGGTGCACAGGTGAAGTAGCTTTTAAAAGAAAACTTATTCCTAAAATTCCAAAATGTATTTTACGTAATAATTTTCAAGATAGTAAATTTCATTTAATATTACAGTGTAATATATTTAAGAATGAAAGAGAGCAAATTATAAGTAAAAAAAAAAGTAAAAATGGTAAATTTGAAAATAATGACTTACTATATACTAATAACATAATTGATAAGAAACTTTATCAGGAAGTTATAAATTATATTGTAGAAATAATAGTAAAGAGAAATAAAACTCTAGGAAATCTATAACATTATTATATTAATGAGATTTAATTATCCTTTTTAATTTGAACATTTTTAAATTTAAAGGGTTTTGGAGGTGGGTGGGGACTACACAGTGGGGTTACATAATACACTGGATAGCCAATTGGCTAGTTGTATGACACCAGTCGTGGATTGTGACATTGGTGTGGGGTCTCTTGCCCACATCTAGTACTTTTTAAGTTTTGCTCTAAAATACTACAAAACATTACATTATTTTAAACTATATATTATTTCCAATGCAAGCGACAATGTTCTACTGTACTACTTTCTTCTTTCTATCTAAGCTCCACAAATAATACTTGTGTAGCGCTTTTTGGAGTTTTACAGCTTAACCCAAATCTATACGCTATACATATACCTAGGCTAAAACCAAAACCAGATTTGACCTGTACATGACATTACTAACACGCCTGGAGCTATAGAGCTACCACGTGACTGAATGCCTCTCACGTAGTAGAAAGCAACGTGATCTAATACTATAAACAAAAAAAACTACGCACTGATGATATCACGTGACTAATGTAATTTCTTTGATAAGATTGATAGTAAACAAATATGCACTTTTAACAATAAACTATTACAGTCTGTTAATATAATTCAAAACTCTTTGTAACAACCATCTTCTTCCCCTCCAACTAAGATGTACTCCGTCATGGTGGAGGAAAGTTCTGTTGAATCATTGATTCCCCACTAAATGCACTACAAGAATAGAACTGGTATACCGGGCTATTTCATTATTAATCCAACGAACTCGTCGGTTATACTGCCCAATGGAGATACCTCGGGGATGCTCCCTTGGTAAAAAAGCTCCTACAAGGATATGATTTACACCCAGGTGTAAATAAACTTGAATCAACCTCTTCAGATTATCCAAAATTTCAGGGGGAGATAAGTATCCAACTTCATTCTCTCCTACTTGAAGAAAAATAATGTCTGGAAAAGGCCCACGCAAAAAAACATCCAATAAATTGTTGATCCTGGCTCCAGGAATTCCATAATAAGACACAGAAACACCAATAGGTATCCTACAAGAACCTAAAAGAAAGCGATCAGAACTAAGTCTTGCAACTACACTGTGTCCAACTAATAAAAGATGCATCTTGTACAATGGTAAATTGATACTGAACTATGAACCTCCCTAATATACACAGCACTTATGCTGCCCTCTGTGGTGTGGATGTGGAGCTGTGGAGAACTTTACCTTTCATTCCTTCTTCTTTCTCTCATTTTGTCTTTTATACTAACACATTTAAAAATCAATAAGCTATATGGAAATCACTCATTAGTTTACTTTAAACTAATTCCAAATTTATTTCAACAACTAATTTTATAACAATTTGGCTTTGATTTGACAAATATAATTACTTTTATAATTTATTGTCCAACTGAGTATTGTGTTACTCAAAAAAAACAGTCTAAGTTAGACTAACTGATTAAAGGGAAACAACTGCAATGGAACTGGATGACCTTAATGAACAACGTTAAAACACAACGCTACTAGACACATAATTTTGGACATGCCATATAAATGAAACTATTAGATAACACTAATACATAAACTATTTAAATAAATTGCACCATTTGACTGTTTAAAAGTAATTTAATTTTATTTCTTTTTCTTTTTTAGTAATTATAAAATAAATCTTCAAAATTTCACAAAATTTGTATATAGTTCTACAACTCAAAAGATATGATCTTAGATAGTGCTGTCCATACAACAACACTGTACAACAAACAGAATAAAAAATACAAAATACATACACAATGGACAAATGACTTTGGCAAAGTCAACTGGGAAATATTAAATATTTAATATATATTAGGAAAGAAAAGGAAATTGACCCTGGAACTTAATAGTTCTAAGGGACGAGAGTACGATCCTAAGTTCAGGAATCAGATTGTAAAGAAATCAATATTCTCCACAGCTCCAGTAGGGAATATATGTCATAATTTAGCTCTGACTTGTGATAGCGAGTATTATCAGCCTGAATTCCTTAGTGGGTTAACAAAACTTAATTATATTTGATGAACAAAACAAAGATTAACCGTCATCAAAGAAATTATTTAAAAAGTAATAAATAAAAATATATACAATAATATATACACTACTTAATACACTCATGGGTGGACAAGGATAACATTACAGCATCGTAAGACACTATTGGCTAACAAACGATGTTCCTCAATCAACTTGAACCAGCTTGTGCTGGGGAGAGTAACGAGGATCAACACCCCCCCCCCCTTACATAAAAAAGTCGACTTTATATAGGTCTAAACTAAAGGGGGGATCAGCCATACCTGATCTCACCCTAATAAAATGTAAAAATTTATTAATAGGTTTAAAGGTTAGGAAGCACACCACAAACACCTTGGGAAGCTTAATACATTTTTTGGTTAGGATTTGGCATGAGAAACAGACAAGACATATACACAAAGAACAAATTGAGTAAGAAAATAGACGCACCACACTTATATAGGGGGAGGCGAAAGTAACTTTATATAGGTATAGGGACTACAATGAATTATGGGCATTAAGTAAGGATAAGACATATGACTGGATTTGTGATTTAGATGTAACTTTAAGTAAAAATAAAGTAGAAATAAAAAATCCTCATGTAAATTGGCTTGAGTTTGGAGGCATTGGTCTGACATCAACTCTCCTAAGGTACAGAGTGTCATCTATACGTACCTCCACAACGCCTGGCTTACGGGCGAAGTGGCACTTAGAAGACGAATGATTCAGGCCCCTGTTAGCTGCCCTATATGCAGAAATGCCCCGTTCATAAAAAATCATACAATGACTCAATGTGACAAAACAAAGGAAGAAAGGATCAAACTTATTATTGAAATAATGAAGGTAGACAAATACGACAGACATCAAATACTCTTCCTAGATGGAAATTTTAATAAAAACCTAATACCACAAATTGCGGACTATATAACGAGGACGTTAATAAAATGTGGACCACTGATGATGTTTTTTTTAAATGTAAATGTTTTTTTTATATAAACAAATAACATTATTTTCTTTAACTTTGGTGGAAATAAAAAAATTTAAAAAAAATAAAAAAATTTTAATTTTTTTTTTATATATTTCTTTTTTTATAACATAGTTCAATTCATATTGTAAACCTTACCGGGGAAAGTACATTAATGAGGATGCCATGGGGCTATATCACATGGCGCTACGTGAAGTGAGCAGGCCTATGGCAGAGTTTGGAAAAATCACCTCACTACTTCCAATGTTACTTAATTTTGCACTTGCTTTTCTCTGGATACTAGATCCATTCTTTTTCTTTCATGTCTATATCTCTCACTAGACATGAAACCCATTAAAGGGTAAACTTAAACAACATTTGGCATTTTTTGAATAATTAATATAAATAAACACAGGACGGCCCTAACTGAATCGGGAATTGTGCAAATAAATAAATTCGTACATTTCCCGACTCAAGCAGACGGACCTAGAAAATTTAAATTTTATTAGAAAGTAAATTGAAGCACCGTAAATGTTTAATTAAATACACTTCAATTTTCATAAAATTCAAAATTAATTTAAACTATATCCAAATAAAGAGGATTGTGTGATTACCCACAAAGAGATAAATCACAAAGTAAGACAACTGTGACAAGAATTTGAATGAAAATGGCTATCCTTACAATAACACAAAGTATAGACTTATATATAGCAACATACAAATAGCACCAACACAAATAGCAACACAAGGATACTAGGCAACCATTAGCCATGGTCAAATAAATAGAGAACAAAAGTAGAATACTATTTTTGGGTAGATCAAATCCCATCTAGTAATGATCTACTTAAAGATACACTAGGGAAGAAAAATACCCCTTTTCAAACATATAATCCCGATGGGAAAAATTAAATGGGGAGATAAATGGAAAATAAAAAACAACCAAAGCAACATATCAGGGGGAACACACACAAACATAAAAACTTTTTACTTTTTTTTTGATTGGGGGGGGGGGGGGCACATGTTTGGTGCCCCCCCCCCCAAAAAAAAGAATAAGGATTAGTAAATCAAGAGAGAAAAATTAGAGAGGTACGGTAATTGTTTAAAGGACAAAGATTTATTGTATGAAATTTAGAAACATAATTTGGAACTTAGATATTAAAGTACAAGTTCTCATAAGCAGACAAAATTTCTACACCAGAATTTCAGAACCCAAAGTAGGATTCTGAAATTCAGATCTTATAAATTTGAAAGAACATAAGATGCCCACTAAATAATTTTTAACACTCGGACATGGTTTTAGTAATTTATGAAGTGATTTTAGGTGATGGAGATATGCCCAATATGGTTCTATTTACTGATGTATTTCACGACGTAAAATTTGAATATGTAATCTGGTAAAAGGATGTAATTTGTCTAACAAATGAGAAATGATTGAATAAATATGTCCTGAATTTTTAAATCTTTCTATATTGTTGTTTTATCTCTAATGCTTAAGTCAGACGAACCCCTGTAGCTTCAGGGTCTGAAAATGATAGCTCAAACCCTGGAATAATTTTCCAGACCCCTTGAGGTTACAATATTCACAGATCAGCGTTTTCATGATGTGAACACACCAAATGATACATCATAATAGAAATTACCTTGATTCAGTCGGCAAGGCTCATCTTATGATGTTATTGTGGCTACTTTATTTGTCCTTTAAAACAGGAATTATAAAGAAGTGAGTAACTAACCCTAACAGATTTGTTATAGGCTAAAGTAAAAACATTTAAACTAAAGAACAAACATAAGAATACAAACTAAAATGATTATACATGTAACAGAAATAAACTGGTCAATCTACATAATATATATATATATATATATAATTAAACTGTATAATTAATGGGCATACAATCTGCACTGTATATACAGCTTATAATCAATGACAAACACTATACTTCTCTGCTTGGCAGAGATTTTCTCTTGATTCTCAGTCTGTCCTGCTGCAGAGTGGATTATATTACAAATTTATGGTGAGTTGTCCACATTTAACTTTAAATTGTTTCTTTAGATTACAGCTCTTTGACTTTGATCATTTTTGAGTAGTTTCAATGGCAAAGTACCTTGTGATGGAGAATTCCAAACTGTCTCTTGCACTAATTATTTCTTTTAGAGTCAAAAGGCACATACTGCTTGGGTCACTGGCACATAAAAAATACAAACGAGACACAATCTTGGATAGTTAAAAAAAACAATTCGTGATCATAAAATTACTTTAAAAAACAATAATTCTACAGGATGTCTTGCATTCTAGACTGGTCAATAATGTACAAATACATACTCAGATGCTCATTGGCTATCTTTTGATTTTCCAATACTGTAATATGAAGGGTTTACTAGTCATTCATACAACAAAGAATATTTTTTTAAAGAAAGATTTTGTATTAAGGTATAGTATAGTTCTTTTGAAGGATTACATATTCATTCTTTCTTTTTCTCTTCCCAAATGTGTTTGCAATTTTTTATAAATAATCTTTATTCTGTAACTTTTATCCTAATATAAAGCATGGATTGTGATGACATGTACTTTTATCCCATTACATACATGAAAAAAATCAAACTAATAAGAAATTAAATGGAATTATATATTTGCTACCCATCTTGATACAGAGATGACCTCTTTGCTAGAGGGTCACTGTACGAGTGCAGGTAAGGGTGCTCTTCCTTTATACATGTACTACATTCCAAGACTAACAGCCAGCAAGCCCTAGGTCTGGGACTTTTACCATATGCATAAACTTGAATGAAATCACTAACCAATGTTGCTGTTGCACCCATTGGTGAATTAATGTAATCTGAGTTTTTTCTATGTGCGTGTGTTTTATCCATTGTCGCATAAGCCTTTTACAAAGCTCAAAAGATGGCAAAAACTTGATACATAGTATGAGTTTCATCAAGTACCTTATACATTTCAACATAACTTGAATCATCACATCAGCATCATCATAAGAACTTAATGCAGTACCTAATACATGGCAACATAATCTGATACATGATATCAGCCAAGTAACAGTTGATACATCACATCATCATATGAACCTAATGCAGCACCATATACATTTCAACATAACTTAAAACATCACATCAGCATCATCATAGGAACCTAATGCAGTACCTAATACATGGCAATATAATTTGATACATCAGCATCATCATAGGAACCTAATGCAGTACCTAATACATGGCAACAGGATCTGATACATGATATCAGCCAAGTAACAGTTGATACATCACATCATCATATGAACCTAATGCAGCACCATATACATTTCAACATAACTTAAAACATCACATCAGCATCATCATAGGAACCTAATGCAGTACCTAATACATGGCAATATAATTTGATACATCAGCATCATCATACGAACCTAATGCAGTACCTAATACATGACAATATAATTTGATACATCACATCATCATATGAACCTAATGCAGTACCTAATACATGGCAACATAATCTGATACATCACATCTTCATATGAACCTAATGCAGTACCTAATACATGGCAACATAATTTGATACATCACATCATCATATAAACCTAATGCAGTACCTAATTATGGCAATATAACTTGAAACATCACATCAGCATCATCATACAAACCTAATGGAGCACCTAATATATGGCAATATAATCTGATACATCAGCATCATCATACGAACCTAATGCAGTACCTAATATATGGCAATATAACTTGAAACATCACATCAGCATCATCATACAGACCAAATGCAGTACCTAATACATGGCATTATAACTTGAAACATTACATCAGCATCATCATACAGACCTAATGCAGTACCTAATACATGGCATTATAACTTGAAACATTACATCAGCATCATCATACAGACCTAATGCAGTACCTAATACATGGCAATATAACTTGAAACATCACATCAGCATCATCATACAGACCTAATGCAGTACTTAATACATGGCAATATAACTTGAAACATCACATCAGCATCATCATACTGACCTAATGCAGTACCTAATACATGGCAACATAATCTGATACATGATATCAGCCAAGTAACAGTTTACTCAGAAGGAATATAATGTCTAAAGAACACTTACCTAAATTTAACACCATTAGGCAAGTTCTTAATCTCTACCTGGTACATGCTATCTTTTATTATCTTGTATAGCACTTTATTCGTTCCTGTTGCCTTGGCTGAAATAGACATTGTCACATAATGACAGACATTTGTTCATAGTAATTGTATTTAAAGCATTAAGTTGTACAATGTAATTTCAGATGTTACATTTAATAAATATTTATTACCAATAATAAAAGGTTTTCACTTATAGACTTCATCTTAATGTGGATAATGGATTTATCATCCATCAGTCATACCTTGGTAACACATATTTTGTAAAGAAAAACATTCATTTATTTACTGTGCATTAAACTTTTTAGAAAATTGAAACATAACTTGATATTTGACAGTTGAACAATTCAGGAAGATAAACTGAATGTTTTTTTTCAGAAAACCTTGTGAACTCTGTTAGATACAAATACAAAATATACTAGTCAAATTCTTGTTGTATTTGTTGATTTGTTTCTTTAGCAGTCTTAATTAATTTGGCTCAGATGTGAATTTTGTAATCCAGTGTAATTTATATTTATTTCATGGCAATTACATGTACATAAAATGCTTTGAAAAAACAGAGTGTCTATTTCTCTTTTCAACCTAGTAGCCTTTGAAGCAATATCTGGACCTAGTCTAAAAAGTAGTAGACATCATCTTCAGCAAGCAAATATAAATAATCAAGCAAGTAAATAAATCAGTTATGTATTGATATATTTAAACTAATTGACACATTTATAACATGTACTGCATTTTTGCTCAAAGGTAACAATGTAATGTAAAACTTGGCTAAGAAAAACAAATATTTTCTGCCACTGAAAAATTGGTTATACAAATGATATGAAACTGATTATGTGTACAAACCCATCATGCTGGTTACAAACTGATCTTTCCATTCAACATTCTGTAAAAACTGGTAGGCCCTCACATTCCCAAATACACCAACATGTCTAGTACTGTCAGTAAAAAACCACCGATATTTACACCCATGTCATTAAGAGCTTCATACTGAAAATATATGATAACAAGAGTCACTAAAAAAATGATTCTTTCCTGGGCAAATAGAATTTTCAGGAATTCAAGATAAGACCATTTCTTTCTATTAACTGTAAAGTTTTGAAGCTATCTCTGGTGTTTATATTATTCATTGCTAAGAAGATTATCAAATTAGCTGCGGTGAACACTATGGATTTTAGATTGACATCACTTCCAGTTAGACCAAGCATACATCATCAAAGTGTTTGGTAAGAAGCCACCATTGCAATATTACCAGTCATTAAAGAGGAATGAGGACAACAATATTTTCAAGACAGCCATCATGCCAGACATATAGGATCTACCATTGGGAAGATCTGCATTATTTTTCAGAATTATCTAGTTAGCAAAAGATGTCTTACAGTGAAATCCCCATATTGATATAGCCATCCATCTGGTGGACAGATTGAGAACTAAATTGCATCATTATCATTAGTACCAACTAGACACATAACCAACCATTAATATGAAAACCTTCCATGTTCAAATTACTTTCTATTTAGAAGTAGCAATCATGGTAGCACTATTGGACTTTATAACAGCACCATTTTAATTTCAGACTAATAAGACATTATATCCTCTATCCATCTTTTTGGATTAGTGATTATTTTTATTTATATATCATAAAAATTCATATAATGAAAATTCCATTTTGATGTGGCAAACTGATCAGACGTACATGTTAAAAAAATGTCAGGCCATGTGATCCACTTTCTATTCCAGACTTCCTGGAACTCAATAGCACATCAGCACTTTCTATACTAAAGAACCTAATGTAAACTATCTATTACATGTACTTGTAAATAAAAAATACATATTTGGTTGACAGTCAGTCTCAGGTACATCAATACATTCTATGTAATATATATAACAACGGTGTAAACCAATAAGTTTGGTATGTCTGCTCTGCAAAAGCCATCTATAAATCACACATTGTAACACTGGGAATTAGTAGATTAACAAGAGTATGAAGATTATAACCATCACCATTGCATCCATCATGCATGAAGTGTGATCAACTGATTTTCGTACAAATTTCAATGTCATTTGTTGCACACTATTTTGTACCTTTTCAATCAACTTTGTATCCTCACATGGGATATTAACCAGCATAGCTCATGAATAATTTCTTAATGTTATTAACATTCCACTTTTGTTGTCATCTTTTTTTCTCTGATATTTCTTAACTTGTTATAATGCCATGATATTACATAAAACAAGCATAAATTAATTCAGATACAATTAGAAGTACATCATGTTTGCAGTCAATTGCAAGGGTTTATCTTTAAAAAGCTTCTTTTGCTATCAAGGATTGTTATAATAATTAATATATAATTTTAAGTCTGATTTTGTTTGGTGTCACATGATTATTAGTGTACTGTGGAATGGAATACATCACCATCCAATACATATGTTTATATTAAGTGCACCACATATCACTGAAAATTTATGTTTCTACTAAATTAGTATACTTAATATTGCAAATAAAGTTGTTTCAATCAACTATAATCTCAAGTCTTTTGCTCATTTTCTTCAGATGCTTCTGAATCGTTTTCCTAAACTCTTCCATTTGATTAAATGTTGATAGAGAATGAATATCAGGGAATGCTGAGTGATATCTTCCTGAGATAAACTCACAGCATTTGTTTAAGATGATTTTCACAAGGTCGTCAGGATCAGCATTCCTCCTCACTACAACTTTTGTTCACTTGAAATCGCCACAGTTAAGTATCTTGTGATCAAAAGCATACTAAAGTGTTTTTTTTATCCCCACCATTTAGCTGTGTCTACCTATAGTGTCATCAATCAGATTTCCACTGGCGGTCTTGACAGCCTCATTGTATTCTCTGTTACAAAAGTTTATTTGTAAGGCTATTTCAATATTGTGTCCGGCTTTTTCCCTGCAGTATTAACTATTAATATTCCATCGAAGTTGGTGTGCCAGACGAGAGGACAATCCACCGTTTATATAAAAAATCTTATAAAAGGTTGTTCTAACCCAACTTTTATCTCATTTGAATTCAAAAAGTCTTTTTACCAATGTACAGTCTGCATAACGCCCTTGCCACAGTACGGAAACTACTCTTCTAAAAGTATTTAATGACATTCTCTCTGCTTTGGATAGTGGAAAGATTACAGTCCTCACTCTCCTGGATTTATCTGCAGCATTTGACACAATAGACCATGATATATTTCTTCACCATCTCCAGCATGTATTTGGCATTCAGAATATAGCCTTACAGTGGTTCACGTCCTACTTAGTCAACGGGACACAAATTATATCTGCAAATGGAATACACTCCAGCCCAGTTGACGTATGTTGTGGTGTACCACAGGGGTCTGTTCTTGAACCTTTTTCTCTTCATTCTATACACGCAGCAGCTCTCAAGTGTTATAGATCATCATCCAGTGTCTTACCAATTGTACGCTGATGACACCCAAATATACAAATCTAGCCACCCAACTGAAGTTGATGATACCATCCAAGGAGTAGAGATGTGTACTTCTGATGTGAAATCATTGATGACATGTAACAAGCTGCAGACGAATGATGATAAAACTTAGACCATTCTGATCACAGCACATAGACTTTTTTCATTCACGTCCTTTACCTCAAACAATAAATATTAGCAACACCAATGGTAACTTGACACAGTCAAACCTAGGTGTTACTCTAGACAGTACTCTCACATTGCATCAACATGTCATAAAAAATATGCAAGGCTGATGCCACTAAAACATTTGTGTGTTCATTAGTACTTTCAAGACTGGACTACTGTAACTCAGTAATGTCTGGTTGTTTCAATATCTACTCCAGAAACTTCAAAAGTTCAATACACAGTTGCTTGGATCATCCTGAGAGTACCACAATCAGAGCCCACCTCCCCGCTGATATGTACCATACACTGGCTATCCATTCGATCCAGAATCAAACATAAAATTTGTTCTCTGTGTTACGTTTCACTGACATGCTTCAGTCCAACATACTTATCTGACCTTGTCCATGTGTACACACCAGCAAAAACACTTACGATCCTCTTCTGACAATCGTATACACATTATTACGAACGATTAGGCGCAATACAAAGTCCTCATTATGATTATTATTATTATTATTATTATTATTATTATTTTACAGCAAGTCTTGAAAACTGTATTTATTTTTATAAGTGTATAACATGGTTTACTATACAGAAAAGCATATTTACTTGTGGACGAAACTAATGATGCTGTGTTTGTATCATTCCAGTCAGCACAACCACCAACATGATCAACATCAGCTCTATGTGGCTATATGGTTGAGTCGCAACTCAGTTTTCTTCATTGGCCCTATAGAACGATCTGCTGGTCTACTTTACCTTGACACGTTAATCCTACTAATGACCAAAATGATGTTACTTCAACGTCAATGATCCAAGTTGAGCCGACGTTGAAGACACTGAGGGTCAATGATCAAAATGGTGTTTGGTAACCTGTCATATGACATTTTCTCCTAAGCCGATGTTTGAAATGGTGAAACTAAGATTGTATTCCGGCTGATTTCATTCTCAACATAAACAAAGAAAACAAAAGAGTTAAATAACAAATAATAATTATGTCTAATAACAAATTTTTATATAAACTAGTCTAATTTAACCATCCTGGTCATGTGATACTTTAATAAATTCATGCCGTTTGGTTTCAACAAACATTTTGTAATTTCCGGGCTAAAAAAAATTTTCGAATAAATCCTAAGAGAATCAAACAAATCTACCGTCAAGATTCAAAAGAAAAGAAAAATAATATTCCAATAAATGTCGAGTAAACTGTCACCCCCACCCTGACCACAGAGGAAGAAAATCAGGGATGCGAGTACGGATCAAAGTACCAAAATTTTAACAACAGCAATGTCTTCCACTCGTCAAAAAATCAATTCGAACATCTGTTACCAGTTGGGTTTTGTTTTAAATAGTGAAAATACATAAATGGGAGAAGAGGGATAATTCACATTAATACAAATCAGGGACGCCATTAAAGCTCCAACAAGCTATGTGAATAAACAAGGGTCTGTGGTGTGTTAAGAAATAAAGTACATCGCCGAAGAGAATAAGGCAGAACTACCTTTCATGGAATGCTAATGCCTTGGTCTTCGTCTACCAGAGTAAGCGAGCTTTATTGCCAGTTTAAGAAGTATAGAGGCCTTATTCACTTAACTCGTGACTCCCTATGAATTATTTTCGGGGATGGGCTGGACAAATATGTAGTGGTCAGTTATAAAGTTTTACGGATGTTAGCCAAAACATGTTTAGAAGTCAGATCATGGCAAGTGCCCCTCTCCCACCCTTTGTGAGGTGCCCATGCTTGACCTGACAGCTTGTTGCTGAGGATATTTCTTCTCTCATTACTTCGTCAATGTTCGTCTCTCGAAAAATATGCTCATACTGCATGGCCACCTGCATAATAGTCACTAAAAAGCGACTTTACTATAAGTAATTTAATATCCAATTCTGGATATTATTCCTACGCCGACAAACTCTGAGATCATGTATGTATGTTAAGATTAACAAAATAGTTCCAATCACTTAGCTGGAGGCTGATTTCGTGAAGTCATGACAATTAACAAAGTAAGGGGACCACCGTTTGTTGCTCTAAACATACGGACGTGACCTCAGTTGGTCGACGTAGGGAAAATATCCAAAATTGGATAGTAAATGGCCATATTGCAGAGTCGCTTTAGGAATAACCACAGGTGCTCGATGCGAGCTTGATGTGAAGAAAAAAATAATAATTTAAAGAAAAAAAAACATACAGAGTGAGAAAAATACCTTAGTGTACCCCCATGACCCATTCAGACATATGACCCCCTCTATATTACTATCTTTCACTTAGTTTGGTTCTAGGCATTTTATTAATTTTGAATGACATTTCCAAATGCTTCTCTTTTGAATTCTTTATTATAAATATGTATTGTCAATTTACTCAACTGCAATGGGATGTGGTTGAATCATTTAAAAGATCAGGTTGCATGTGGCATATTTGAAATTAACATACTTAGGTAACATGTTTTAAACTTCATCAGTAAAATTTGTTTTAAGAAAATACTTGTAAGAAGTAGACAATCATGTTTAATTTAAAGCAAAATGAGGCATTTTGTCTCATTAAAAATGGCCATAATGTGTACATTGGAGAGCAGGCAGGTACAGGGAAAACCTTCTTGTTACAAGAATGTGTAAAATATTTAAGAGAGGAAGGCAAAATTGTATATTTAACATGTACAACTGGCATTGCATGCACCAATTATCCCTCCAGCATTTGTGCAGAGACAATACATAGGTGGTCTGGAATTGGAGATGGGAGGCTAACATGTAAAGAAATATGTCATTTCAATGGAATGATAAGACCAATATTGTCATTTCCTATCAATTTCCATATCACCAGAAATTGCCATCCTAGTGTGAAGCATGAGTATCCCAAAGCTATTAAAATTCATTGCAAGGGAAGGTATTTGGATCAGCAGTATAAAACCAGGAATAACTTTGGAATATTAGTTATTTTCGCATCTATAAGGTTTGCAAGAATTGCAGAACAGTTATTCTGTATACAGACCAGCATTGACTATGGGAAACTATGCATTTATATATGGCTAGGGACATGCGATCTCACTAATAAGCTGGAAGGATTTTATTTTAAGGATTGAAGACTACAGAAAAGTTGTACAGCGTTTTGAATCATAGTATGGTAGGCTCATCCAACTCTGAGGAAATGAAAACTGTAAAATTGTATTTCTTGAGATGCCTCATATCTCAGTCTATGAATTTTACATGAGCAAAGGGCATGATGACCCCAAACTATTCAAGAAGTAGGATATTCAGCTTAAGGAGCAAATTGATTTAGTAATTGAGCTGATACTGCATTTAAATGAGCGAAAAGATTCATTTTCGCCTAAATATATAGCCTGGACATATAGAACTATAGGAACAGAACAAGTAAGAAGAAGCAATGGAGCTACAATTTCAGGCTATGCTTTGATGGTGTGCACACAGAAGTATTATCTACAGTGTGGTGGAAGAGACTTCATTCTTACATCTCTGCTTTTCTTAGTATAAACCATTACTGGGCTAATTAAATTCATTTCGGAAGCATGTTATGTGCTACATACAAGATGCCAAATTTTTTAAGTGTAAAACTATCATGTACTTCACATATAAGTGCTAGGCACCACTAACATTAATGAAGATTTTGATTGTTAAAGAGCAGACATGGCCCATTCATTGTTTAAATTATTTTGCCATTTGTTTTCTCTCTTTCTATCTCTTTCTCTCTCTCATATTTATATGACAGAATTATTATTAATCATGTTGTACTTTAATGTTACAGAGAGATAATTAATGATTCTTTGTTTTAATCACAGTGGTGAAGGATTTTTATATGATTTAAAAAAAGCAAAAAATTATGGTCACACCAATATATATATATATATATATATATTTTTTTTTTTACAAATTTTGTATAACTGGATGAATAAATAGACTTTGTTTCACCCAGAGTATTATGAAGGAAGCACTAGCCATTTGACACATTATTATTTTATTAATGTTCAAAAGTAAGTTAGACTATACAGGGATTGGACAGACCCTATACTGGCTTTGAAATTGATATATAATAACAGCATTTAGTTATATGTCTAGCATAACATGGAATTCTGGATGGTGTCACCAAATTACTTGGCTGTAGAAGGAACAGACCTTTATCTTGTACACTTGGTTTGGAAATTAACAGGTCCTATAGATATGCAATTATATGCTTACCATAAAATATAAATGTATGATTGATGTTTACAAATCACTTTATTGTGGATTGTTGTGATAGACCCAGTCAATCTGTGACATGTTTCAAAATACTATTGATGTGAAAGATTACAATAATATACTTTCATGTAGCTATATTTGAAATTTTATATTGCAAATGATTTTTACAGAACCAATCAATCAGTAAATTGTGCATACCTTAATAGTAGATCAATAACTGTACATTTCTTATTTTATAATCATTCTGGTTTTGTACATGTAAGCAATTTTTTTAAAACAAAAAGAACATTGTGTATGTCTATTACCACCACTCCACTGTTTACAAAATCACCCATGAATGTATGGTCTTATCTTGAAAAAAGTAGTATATGTTGTGTATTACTTACAATATATGTTCCTTTTGTTTGATGCCTGTTTGCTTCTATGCAAAATGAACAATGTAGGAAAATAGTATAAATTATTTTTTGTGAGAGGTCATATATGTATTTTTTTTCATATAACAATCACTCAGTTTTGGTAACACTAATTCTGTAAGTGTAATAATTAATCAGAGCAAGGTGACAACATTTCAGATTTGAAAAGGTTTTAAATAATCTTGTCTGATAACATTTACTGTACAATATACATTGAGTACAGTTTTCACTTTTGTGTTTCTTGTTTTTGTTGTACTTGCTGGAATGAATATTTTATATGCATAATTGATATTATATGATCAGTTTTATTCAAAGTTTTAATGATTAATGTCATATTTCTGAATAAATAATCAATGTAAAAGATGTTGGGTTTTTTTTCTTCATAAAAGAATAGGGATTTCCCTAACTTATAAAAACCAGAAGACCATTGTGATGAGCAAATGTCATACTGTCTTATATAAAACAAAGTAAATTTCAGAGTAAATTAACTATATCAAATTTTAAATTACTATACAAGAATTGTACTAATTTATTTTTATCACAATTTCTTTTATTCCTTAATAATAATAATAATAATAATAATAATAATAATAATAATAATAACAATACTAATAATAAGTATTGTTATTATTATTATTATTTTTATTATTATTATTATTTTCTCATTTGTTCAGATATTTGGCAAACAGTATTACAAGTTCAAATTATTTTCAATTCTTGATATATATATATATATATATATATATATATATATATATATATATATATATATATATATATATATATATATATATATATATATATGTAATTTTTAGAAAGCCTAACTTGCCAAGTCACAACAGCCATGATAATCTATCATTTAAACCATTAACCAAGTTAAGAAATATCTGTTCTGTTTTATCTATTCCAGCGTCTGCAACTGACCCATCTCAAAATTTAAATTTCGCGCAACTTTTGGTTGTGAAAGTGGGTCAATTCAGGGGAATTAATTAAGCTATGCATACTAACTATTATACAATCAATAAAATAATAATTAGTGCACTACGTTAAATTAAAATTTACAGAAATACGCTAGATAATGACTGAAGATATTTATTTATCTTGTGAATTGATGTTATTTAAGTATAACCTTTTGAGCCAATCATATTTCGGCGTTGACGTGTGTGCCGCATAGGTTAACTTTTGAAAATCGAGTCGATTGCTTAAGTTTTGTGCAGTGAAGAAATGTCTAATTATTCCATGGAACAGGATTTCTAAAGTTGAATCAAGTTAATGGTAAGTAAAAACTTACTTTTGCATTTACCACTGTTCTGTAATTGAAGAAGGTATACGTCGTAGAGTCGCAAACATGGTAAATCTTTTCACCGGTTGTCAAAGTTGCTCGCACTTGTCAGATGAAAAATTCGCGAAAATCGCACGTTTCGGAAGCCGTAACTTTAGTTTGGTACAACGTAGAACAGTCAATGATGGCTTGATGAATAGAAAAATATCTCAGGAGTAAAACAAGCCATAGAGAATGGTCTTGTGCTTTTGAATAAAGAAATAGCAGAATGAAATCGAGGGTCATGGGTAGAACCAAGTGTTCGGAAGTTACGAACCTTCTCTTTTTATATAGTAATATAGAGGGGGTCATATGTCTGAATGGGTCATGGGGGTACTCTAAGGTATTTTTCTCACTCTGTATGGTTTTTTTTTCTTTAAATTATTATTTTTTTCTTCACATCAAGCTCGCGTCGAGCACCTGTGTGCAGTAGCGTTAGTTATGTTCGATATTACAAACCGTTTTTTTTTACCTATATTTTGTTTCTTATTTCTGTTTTCTCTTCAGAAATGTTACATGGTCTTCTGTACATGCAGGATTTTAAACCATATATGTGTGTTTGTCGAATATTTTTTAGACGTAATATATTTTATGTTGATAAGATTGGAATGAAATCTAACACGGGAAATGATACCACCATATAGTGCAGACTACATTCGTCATCTATCCGCTTATCAATACTCCCATATTTCCTGTCTTTACACATTAAAAAAAAATACTTCTATATTTTTGTTACCTTCACATAAACATGTAAAACGTACATAGGAAAATGCAAAGAAGGACGGCAATTTTTTCTTCTCATTTCAATACAAAATGAATGTAGATTATTTTTTAAACTCGACTCCATGTTATGTTGTTAAACTTTCATGGCGATAATTAGAGAATGCCCATTTCTTGCTTAAGCGAAAATTGCGTGTCCAATGCTAAAAAATGTCTTAGCACTAAAAAAATCTTTCAAGTTTTGCGTGCTGTTTATTTTTAAAGTAGTTGGTTTGTTGGTTCGTCGGATAGATTGATGGACGGACGGACATACAGACAACCATAGACAGACATACAGATAGATAGATAGATAGATAGATAGATAGATAGATAGATAGATAGATAGATAGATAGATAGATAGATAGATAGATAGAATATTTAAATTCTAATCATTAATAAATGCTGATACTACTATATCTTGCCAGTGTTTCGACCTTCAGTGAGAATAAATTAATGTAGATTATTTTTGAATATACAGTAGGTTTGTGAAATGAACTGATTGTCATTTAATACGCTATCATTGCTTAATTTATCATTCCAATACCCCATCCACGTCTAAAAGTAATTAACATATGACTGTTTAAAAAATGACAGTTTTCGGTTTTTAAATTTTCGTTTTTATGTGTATGTGAATTTTAATTAAAACCTGCTAATTACTCCAGTATCCCGGTCGTTCTCATGATTAAAGAGATTAAAAGAAATGGCACACAATCAGAGTAGTCAATCATTTAAAAGAACGATTCAGGGTGGGCACATATAGTTGGCTCGTATGACATATATTTAGTTTGGAGTTTGCATTATAATGGCAAATATGAACGATGGAGTGTCAAGGAAATAAGCGTGGCTCGGTACGATTTATAATCTGCGGAATATATAAACGACGGAAAAGCTGAGCAGTTAAAGGTATAATTTGTAGCTTATTTGTTTATTTTAAACCTATAATAGACACTTGTATATTTATGTAGTTATTGGCGAGAGAGAAAAGACGTATTTGGTAATTTAGGAAGAGTTTTTAATTATTTAATTTTTTCTTTTACATATGATGGTTTGTGCAAACACCAACATTGCAAATCTTAGGCATATCTTAAAATGTGTAAATGTTCCCCACACGGCACACGTTACTCAAGTAACTAGAACAATGGCGGTTGTTTTCACCTCGGCGGTCGTAACCATGCACTGAAAATGCCCGGATGTGAGAAAGTGCCCGGATTCCCGACCCAACCCATCACAGCGATAGATAGATTTTACTTGAGATTATGTGCCCATTAGCACAAAAATAGAAATAATCTGGAAGTTCCTTTATATCGAAAGACAGAATAGTGAAGTTGAGCCGTAATACTAATAGTGTATATTGCTATCAAATAGAAACTCTTATTTCATAACGGTACAAAGGTTTAAAAAAAAACGTGACTTTTAATTTAATTCTATAACAAGTTGTACTTTTATTTCCATTAATTTTAATTAATTTTAGAATTTGGTTCCTTTAATCTCTTTTTTTTTTTTTTTTTTTCTTTCTTCAAATTTGATTGTTGAGTGAACAAACGAAACTGTCCAAACAAAAATAGATCATACCAGAGAAAATTATATTACACTGCAATATCAAGATACTTTTATCAAGAACACTGAATGTTGTAAACAAGATATATGCGTGAATCAAGTAGCAGCTAGTAGTATGACGGTATATTTTGATTGTTTTTAATAGTGCTGTGTTATGACTCTCGCAATATATAAAAAAGAAAAAAGCAAGAAGCTTTGTAAAATTCAAGAAAAAATTTATTTCCCCAGAGTACAAAGTGAAAAATGATATTGTGAATTAAATCGCAAAATAATCATAGAATTGCAGACACAAGTCCTAATAATGTAAACTTGTGAATAAACGTTGGTAGAAATCCAAATTAAGTCCAATACTGAAGAACGTCACTTGGGTATTATCGGACGACTATTAAATGGAACACAATAAAAACTTATCTATTTAAGTTTTCCTGCCAAGTAGAATAAAACGTTAATAACCTCAATTGCTATTTTCCCGTATCCATTTTGAACATATATGTATCACGTGATAATACATGACGATGCAAAATAGGCTCGACACGGGATTAAATCAGACTACTCTGGGTATTATCGGACAATAATTTGTGTTTTAAACAAATAATCTTTCAACCCTAACATATCTAATTCACCGAAAAACAATAAATGAACAATAAAAATAATGTAAATATGCAATTTTTTGTTATATTTATCAATCTACCGTGATTTTCATATATGATATTGCAGTTACATATAATGCTATAAATGTAAATGAATTATTTTCTAGGTTTGCATTGTAAAAGTTAGATATATTTATTATACATCTGAGCCTTTCTTTTCATTTCATGTACTGTATCCAGAGCTTAAGGTATTAGAACAACACCTTTAATTTTATTAAATGAAAATTATTCTTATACATGTAAAAATGTATTATAGCTTTAATAGATTATGAATTTAATAATCACCCACAAATATGACTAAACAATTAAGATGAAGAAAAAAGTTATAATTATAATTAACATATCTTTGAAGTTGAAACAAATGAAAGGAAATTACTGGGGAGAAAATGTAGTATCTATTTATACTCATTTCAATACCAGAAATATTTACAACAGAAAATATATCGACCACAGTACAGAAGGTAGTGAACTACATAAACAAAGCATCTGTGTTTGGAAACTCTTTGAAAAGATCCACATTTTATCAACATAAGTAGGTTTGCATCTAAATGAAGCTACATACATTTGCTGTGAACCAGTTTTTCTGTTTATAACTTCTGCATCATATTTGGGCTTGATCAGGATTTTAGTAGTATGGCTGTTTTCCTGCAGTATCTTCCAGTATCCAGCTCCAGTCTGTATGCAGCACCAACTGCCAGCTTTTATTACCATAGTGGTACATGCCTACAACTATCAAGTTTCTTATCACCACTCTAGGAGATGATTTGTTACTCATCTGAAATCAATATGTACAAATTCATACTATTGTAAAATATTGAAAAAATCCGACCAGTTATGAAGATTATCCCACAATTAAATTTAATATTATGTTCAATTTATTTTAATTGCAAACTAAGTAAATTTTTGGCTTTAATTGTCATAAACATTTTTAGTACAACTTAGTGTAAAAAAATGTTTACTCAGTTTGTTTTCCACAGTTACATTTATACAAACTGAGAACACAACTTGTACATTCCAATGCGTGTATGACAATTGCATCGGATAAATACATACAGAGTACATGACTTCTACGGTCAGATGCATGTAGGACAGTTGAAAGGCTTGTCCATTTCAACTGAGAACCCAACTGGAAGACATTCCTCATGCATCCATTTCTGGCAAACATCACAGCAGACCCAAATTTGCTCTATCTCTTCAGCAACCTCCTGACTGAATACTCCCAAGCAGTGAGGGCATTCAACATCTTTTTCAGTATTTTCTTGCAATGTTACCTCATCTTGTCCTTTGGGAACAGTCTTATTTTTAAATGGTCCTTTGGTTTTTTTCTGAGATTTTTTCATCAGTTCTTTTTCCTTTAGTCGCAGAAGTCTTTCTTTTTTCTCCTTTCCTTTTCTTCATTTGCTTCATTCTTTTTCTTTTCTTCTGCTTCTGCATGGTGAAGCCACTTGTCCTCTATGAGTGCTCTGGCATGAACAATTGTTTTTCTTTTTCTAGCATTAGCTACTGCAAACCCCGAGTTATCAAACATGTTGGAAATGGACTTACTCAAAATGTCATCAACAGCAGATGTTAGAGATATTCCTGGGTCCTCATCTATTGGGGGAAGGGAATGTTATTTTGTTTAAAACTGGTCTTGTATATGCAGTTTCTGGTGCCTTATCAAATTGCTCAAGGGCTGTACTTAAGGCCATTATTGCAATTAGTGGGCCTAGTTTTGGGGCCTCATCTGCTGGAGTGGGGTCTGCGCCTATGATATCTGCATCTGTTGATGGTAGTGTTACTGGAGTCTCTGCTGAAGTTGTTATTGTGGTTTCCACTGTTGTTCCAGGTAGCTCATTTTGACAGGGCTGAATTGCCACATTGGATACTTGAATTGTGTCTCCCAGTTGTAGACTCTCATGCAACATTAGTTGGACAGGAGGAGAATGCCTTGTACATGTGTCAAACATTCCCATATGCTCCAATGCCTATGATACATCAGAGATACAAGATAATTTCACTTCTGTATTTCCAACAAGTGATGGGGCCAAATCATTTGAATGTAGGATGACTTCTGGCTGGAGGGGGTAGACACCACATGTAGCAAACGAGTTTATGATGGTTGATGTGCAAAGACTTTTGGCATAAACTTTACCAAAAATCTTTTGAAATACAAA
The DNA here is from genome assembly GCA_030141615.1 of Unio pictorum. Lineage (NCBI taxonomy): Eukaryota > Metazoa > Mollusca > Bivalvia > Unionida > Unionidae > Unio > Unio pictorum. Next base: position 2,007,450 of record JARLTB010000148.1, on the reverse strand, counting down.
CCTACTCACTACTCTGCCAGGATTTTCTTCCATAAATATTTGCATTCTCTTTTGTAATTTTCCTTTAAAGGCTTGAAACACCCCCTATCAAGTGGCTGCAGTTTGTGTGTTGTGTATGGAGGAAGCGCAAAGAGAATTATGCCTAGGTCCTTAAATTTTCTTAAAACATTCAACGTAACATTAGTACTATAACCATCAATTAACAGTAATACTGGTCTTGCTGGTGGAATGTGTCTTACAAAGTGCTCAGTTACCCAAGTTTCAAAGAGCTCTGAATCAATCCAGCCATTAGGACTGATGCATACTCTAGTACAAGGAGGCATACCATGAAACATATCATGATCCATACCCCGTTTACCAGTGAATATCACCTGGGGTGGGATGAAGAGGCCATAGGCTGATGCACAAGCTACAACGGTTATGTTTGTTTTATTGCCACTTGTCTGTGAGTAAGCATCTTGTCCAGACAGCTTTACAATTTTATGTGGCTTATGATCTAATAGCATGCCTGTTTCATCAGCATTAAAAATACGCTCTGGAGCATGAGTTAACTCATATTTAGTGAGTACATGTGACAAAAGACTGAAATGGTTTTTTACTACTGTTGGATTCAGACATACTGCCCTATCCCTTGGTAATGATTGGGGGCTGCACAACCGCACCTTTTAATGAACCCTAACCACCAGTCATCATCAGGTCTGCCATTTTTAAACTTATTGGGAATGTTTCCTGTCATTACTATATCACTAACTAAACTCAATATCTGTTGCTTGCTACTGCCAAACCCTATTTGGGCTGTAACCTTAATAAATTCTATAATCTTCTTTTCTTCCTCCAAAGGCAGTGTTGTTTTGGGGCCTGGCTTTAAAGATGGTAGGGAAGATGCACAGCCAGCTATCCTATCACCCATTGTGGATTTGGGGACACCAATCTGTTCTGCCACTTTCCTAACAGATATGTGATTACCTTTTGCACTTTCTGTTGTAAAATATGATGGCCTCTTGCAAAGATACACCATCCCATCTTCTTCTCACTTTTTCTTGTCTTGTTTTACCCATTTTTTGCTGAAACGTTTATTCAAGGTTACCAGGTAAGAAACTGAAGAGCATAACTTATAAATTTACTTGAAGAGGTAAGTCAAAATATTATGATCAAGCCTGCTTTAGTTATGTTGCTAGTTGGAAAATCATGAGTGTTGTTGTCTATATAAACATTGAATCAAAGTGTTTCAAAAATGTTTAAATAATAATAATGAGGACTTTGTATAGAGCCTAATCTTTAGAACCTCTAAGCGCTTTACAATATTTATAATGATATGACTAGAGAAAGAAAAAAAAACACCATGAAATTGGAAACAAGTTTATTAAAAAAGGAAGAGGTCTTTAATAAAAGCATTCACACATTTATTGCTGATGTCAACACTGCCAGAAAGGTGATTACTGTGTTGCTGTACAATAACACAAGTGAAATAAAATAAATTGCATCATTTAAGTTTCAAGACATGACAATTTTTGTTTTTAAAATTACTATTCCATGATTATCTAACTGGGGAATGTTAAAACTGGCGAGCAATTCTAAATAATGGTTATTATACTTTTGGTTATACATTATTGATGATATGTACCAATGAAACTAATGAAACTTTTTAAAATAAAATATTTAGATACATGTAATAATAACAATAATAATGAAAATGATTAACATGTTGGTGAGATTTTTTTAAAGTATTTAAAGGGAGAGGGTTAAAATAGAGTAATTTGCCATATTTAATTCTTAATTAATACAACTTGTACCTAATGTTATAAAATTATCAATGTAATTTTACTTGAAATACTAAGTTAATCATTTGCAATATTATTTGAAGTGGTGTATGTCTTCATTACAACATTAAATAATTTGAAACATTAGCCAATCTATTGTACTAAATAACCTACCACTTGTATTTCAGCAGTCCGATAATACCCCTTGGATATACCCCTATATATTTATCAACCAATCAAACGAAGGTCAATGCAGGCGCCATATTAAACCTTCAGTCAAAACAGAACAAGAATTGGGTTTTGACATTTTGGATTCATAAACAGTGTCATACTAACTTTATTTATCAGAGAATGCAAATATACGGTTTGGGAATTAGCTATTTGCGTACTGGAAGTGATGCAAGAATCACCCCTTTAAGTAAACTAATAAATTTATCACCTTTCCTTTAATCGGATGATCGTCGTATTTCAAAATAATGAGCGGGAAGAGGGCGGATGTTACGTTTGATCATCTAATTATGTGTTACTACTTTGTGGTAAATAGATTATAATTTTTTTTTATTGGTTTGTCTGATAATACCCGTTGACCGATAATACCCAGAGTGACGTTATGTTAAATAGTGGCCTGTATTGTGTTTCTGTACCAACAGTCTTTTGTTGAAACACAGTAATAACAGGTTTGAATTCTGTATAAATCCCAGTGAATGACCCAGTCGTCCAAGAGTATTTCTTTTAATGAGCTTTCAGTCTTGCCAGAAAAAATTTACTTGAACAATTTGAAAAAAAAATAAATTCTTGCCTTGAATGACCTACTGGACAGAAGAATGATACAAATTGATTCTGCTAGATCTTGATCGTGAATTAATAGTCTTTCAAGTGACAGGATTATACGATTCTCTAATTGACCTCTGGTTACAATTAAAATTTTATAAGATGAAGAAATTCCCATTCCCTAATGGAAAATAACCGCCTAGAAAGTTCTTATTCTTTTAGAAAATAAAATTTATTTAATATGAGAAAGTCTGTTTAAAAATTTAACCTGGACAATGTCAGGAACACTAGGTAAATTGTAGGGGATTCCAGTAAGTTGGATCCTCACTCAAATATATTTACTTCAGACATGATTTTTCTCCATTTTAAAACAGAATTCCGTTTTTCTCCTGACTTGAATCTGATTTTTCTTGATATAGTCTGTTTTTATTAAATAATGTCCAATCTGTTTCTTCCCCCCTCCCTCCCCCCCCCCTATATATACTATATATACTATATGTTCTCTACATATATTTCTCAGTACTGACCTTTCAACTGTGTGACAATCAATACAAATCATATGTTAATCTAAAATACATCCGAAGATGACTTCACGGTGAAGTTCTTGTCAGGGGTTGATGGGCATTTTTTTGAGCAGATGCACTGTAAACAACAGCATGTAAACAGAACACAGATTTCGCTTCCAGATCTTCACCATGGCCTTATTACTCAATGTGCACTGTCGCCAAAATACACACAAACAACCACTCTCTCTGCTCGTATTCTCAAGAATGAAAAACAATTACCTTTAAATCCCTACAAAATATGCGTCAATATAACTATTCTATCACCACCAAAATGAGAGAGGAAAAAAATGTTCTAAAAATAGACGAGAACTACACTACATTCGTTACTGAACTGGAAATAATAATCGTGATGCGATTCCATATATTAGTGAGCCCACGACTCTCGTAAAGAGTATTATGATGGGTCAAAAGTTTAAAATCATCCAATGAATGTTCGTGTAAAGGAAATTGATGGCAATGGAAAGAAGAAGTGTGCTTGCAAAAAATGGCATCCCTAGTTGTTGAGAGAGATGATGTCACGAAAAGTTTAGATAGAGGTTTTTAAAAAAACGGAAGAGAATGGCTGGAATGAATTGTCGATGGAAATTTAGTTGGTCAATTTATAAGAAAACTCAACGCTCGAGGACTGGAAATCTTTCTTAAAGCCGCATATAACAGGTTGTGTTCAGTGGACAAAAAAAACAAGTGAATATATGGGATTATTTGTAAATAGATGATGTATTTGGGTGTTTATTTTACATATTTGTTATGAAAAGAGAGAAGTGTAATATGTTGGCTGCAAAAAATTCCTAATTATTGACTTAGTTACCATGTAGGCACTGAGATGCACATGAAATAACTTAAGTAATAATAGTATTGGAGAACAAATTCATGTGATAATAAATATTGTAAAATTATTCAAATTTTTGGTAAGTTTGTTAGTTTTACAAATGATTATTTTGTTACATATTATGGTCTCAAGTTGCACCATGAGCAGACATTCATGCGTGTAAAATGCATTTTTAGTTGGGGTCTCTGTCCCGGTACCCCCTGATCATGGGCTCTGCCCCTCGAGACCCTGTTGGGGGAATTCCCCCCACCCCCCACCCCCCCATTCACATTTTCAGTTTGTTTTTATAAAGGTCAAAATCATGTCTATTACTTATATTAATAATGAACCTTGATAATAAACCCTTGCACAGAGAATATTTTAGCTATGTATTGGTATCACAGTTCGGAATATAATAATTATGATATGTTGTACAAACATTTAAAGGTTAATCCCCAAATTAATGGTTATCTTAAGTGACAAAATTTGGATAATTAAATTTTATTTCATTGATCCAGAATTTTATTTCTACAGGCACTAATAACATAAGCAAAGAAATATTGTCTAATGCATCAATCACAATAATGGAGTGGAAAATACATTGACTAGTCACATGATAGATCTGAAATTGAATCATCCTCTGTGCTTAAAAAGAAAAAATAGCGTATACTTGATTTTCTTGAATTACTAAAGATATGTTACTATGATACACTGTACAATTGAAGTACTTTACGAAGATTTACTGTACATTTTAAGTACGTTACTCTTGTTACATATATATGATTTGATATACATTTGTTTTGATTTAATATTGTTTCTCAGTTTTAAATACTTCTTTTGTGTACATGCTATTCGCTAGAGATAATGTCAATGTCAACATGGGACTAGTGAAGAAGTCTACAACTTTTTATTCTTAAAGTAAATATGATTGGTTCATGTCAAGGTCATATTTGGAGTATGTGATATAAAACAATCACATGACCCATTCCCACCCACCCTTCGTTTGTGTTTTTGCATTTTGTTGATTTTGTTTCATAACTGTTTAGTACAATTCGATATACCGGTATCTTGGTGGGACTTGACAGGACACCTGCTTGCATGAGACCATCTAGTCCGAATCAGATTCATGAGGTCTAGCTAGAGGTCTGAGATGCTGCATTATCTCTAGCGAATAGCATGTACACAACATGTCTCACTTGGCTGATGTCTTCACCATATTTAACATAAAATATCTAGACAACTTTATCTGAATTTAGCTTTACAATGGAAGCGAAATACTGACATGGAATTGATAGCACATGCTGCCTATGGTAGTGGCATCTTGATTTGGTTTTATTCATCCACATCCCTGTGATAGAACAGAAGAGATGTCAGCTTAAGACACTTTTAGGAGATTTGCAGAATTTGTTTAGCAGTTTTAAGTTTAAAGGATTCAAGATTTTCTCTGGCATGAATTTCAGTATGCAGATGGACAAACCATTGCAACAAATGAACAAAATGCAAAAAAAAAATGTAGATATTAAAAAGAAACAAATTTTGATTACAGAATACCTCAAATTTTACATCGCATAATTGAACAAGATGTGTTGCATCTGCACTTGGGGATGGCTTGCACTTGGGGGTCTGAAGCTCAAAAGTCAATGTAACTGATTTAACTGTTTAATGACTTACAGGTTTGTTGAGAATGGAGCTTATTGATTGATGTTCAGCTCCAGGGTGAATGTCATTGTGGCTCAAAACTGGGAGAAAAATAATTTCTTTGACCAAACATATTGGATGACTTGCACTTTAGTAATAAAAAACCTATAGTTTAAATCTAAATGTTAGAGGTTACATTTAAGGTACGTCTAGCAAGAAAATTATGGTTTCTGCAAAATAATTTTATTTAAGACTACATACCTCAGTTAAAAGTCAAGGTTATTTGACTGTTTGGTCAGTAATGTCTAGTCCCCAGTGCCCACTAGTTCCCACACAGAGGGCTATTATGCTGTTCATTATGGAACATGCTTGTGGTTTGGGGGTCAGAAGTTCAAAGGTCAGGCACATTGTGGCTCAGAATGTAATAGGTCTTGCAGAATATTGTTTGCATTAGAATAAGTTCCTTGACCAATAAGAGTGGATGATTTACATTTGGGTTTCAAAACAGCCCCCTTGATTTTCGGGTCCAACGGTTAGAAATTACAGTTATGGTTAGTCTATTCAGAAAATTATGGTTTCTGCAAATTAGGTTTAGTTCATGGTCAAACATCAAGGTCACTTACACTGGTTCAATGAATAATCTCCAGAGATCACAGTACTTTACTATTATCAGCATAGAGAACTATTAAACACAAGGCAAGCATATAATGTGCTGTTCACTTTGCTTTTACAAATAAAGCAGATCCACAAGAAACTGTTAAACACCATCAAATGAATATAATCTGTCCACATTATTTTGATAGAAGTATCCTTGTTTGAAGGCTTTTCATGTCTATAAAAAGTGTTTTGAGCAGATATGAATTATTGGACCCATTACTCATAAATAACTAAATAGGACGTCACCAAATTGGATAGAAAGAATTAGTTCTTGAGTGTCTTTCCAATTTTACATTAGATATCCTTTGCCACCATACAAGACTACAATTACTAAAAACAAAACAAACCAACAACTTCTTATAAACATAGCTAGACAAATCTTGAAAGCATTCTGGTATGTTGGTCTGGCAAGTGTGTACAAATGATGCCAGTCTGCCATCAAGTTTGGACATTGCTATGTTTTAAAAAAATCTTCAGAAAGGTGCTCAACAGCATTTAACATAACCTGACAGAACATATATTGTGAGAAAAGCCTTTTATTTTTATTTCTTTAAAATGATTCCAATCATCTACATTTTGATACATTTTTATTGAAAGAGAGAAGAACCTTTCAAATATGGTTTCTGAAGTTAAACCTGAACAGAAATTGAAGATATATTATCCTTTTAGCAATGCCTTACAACTTTGTGCCAGTCTGCCATCAAAAATGCAGCAGCTGTTAGTTTCGCTATCATAACCTCTAAATACCTTTTCAAAAACCATTATTCAGAGTGTGATTAAGTTTGTTTGAAAACATCGTGTCATGATATCTACTCAAGTTGGTACAGATAATGTTGATCCATTTTGAAAATAAGTTTAAAAATATTTTAATGATTATATTCCATAAAACTTATTGTCTGAACAGAATTTAACCAAATTTGAAAGCTGCCTCATAAGATTATAACATCGTTTTAAGTTTGTAAAAATTTTGCCAATGTGCTATGAAATATGACCACCATTACTAAAATAAACATTTTCATATCAACAAGTATCATACGAAGGTAGATTTATTTGCCAGATACAGGTTTGTGTTTGTTTTTTTAAGTAGAGTAGGAGAGGTGAGTGGTTTCATACCCACTTGGGCCACATGTTTGTGAGATCAATTAGTCCACTACATTAACTTTTGAGATACAAATTAAGCATTGAAAGTTTTGTATATTTTGACAACAGTTCAAGTGTTCGACTATATCACTATTCATTTAACTCAATATTGTTTGTATGACCTTTACAGATTCATAATGATTCATTGGATGCGGACCTAGAGAAGACAGCTTGGAAAGCAGTTGTAATCATGCATGAAGTAAAAATTAGCACAGATATGGAAGATTTGGGTACAGAATCACAAGCATGTAAAACAGGTATACAAACACAAAGAGGAAACAACACTGATAGGAAAAGGAAAGCTGGAGGAGAAGGAATATCAGAGAGTGGCATACCAGGTATGAAGGCCATACAAATGATTCTACCACTGAGAGGGACAAATTAAATGTTTCAAAGGCTGTGTGCTGCACATACCATTTATAGTTGAATTGTGCTTTTTTTGAAAATTATAAGAATATCAATAAGAATCAAAACAGAAAAAGAAATAAAATGATATTTTCATATCTTTTCTTAATTTAATGAGTTAATCTGCCTTTGATTGTATACATGTTGCCCCAGTGAAAACCAGATGTCCAATCTTAATATTATCCAACCTGAACTTGGATGTTTCCAGTATTTCTACAATACTAAATCATACCACTGTTCCAAAAGACTTTATGTGATATCCAGTTGATCCTCAACGAAAATGGTATCATTTGGGCATAAACATTGACCACTGATTTTGTTCAAGTTTTTAAATGAACAAGATGAATGCAATTAATGAGTTGATCTGCAACTAACCATATATCCAATCTTAATTTAATCAAACCTGAAATATGGACTGATATTATCACAGTCTTGGAAGTTTCCAGTAATTAATAAAATCTACACGATACTAATTATTCTGCAATTTTGGATTTGGATCTGATTGTCTTGTATACCATTAGTCACTGTCTATAGCAGTGTCATTGTATTCCACCAGTCACTATGCGTGACTGTCTCATTGTATACTATCAGTCACTATGCATGCGAGTCTCATTATATACCATCAGTTACTATTCATGAGAGTCCCGTTGTATACCATCAGTCACTATCCATGACAGTCTCATTGTATACCATCAGTCACTGTCCATGACAGATTGTATACCATCAGTCACTATCAATGACATTATCATTGTATACAATCAGTGTCCATCCATCCTTGGCAGTGTCTTTGTATAACATCAGTCAGTATCCATGAGAGTCTCATTGTATTTCATAGTCACTATCCCAGGCAGTGTCATTGTATACTATCAGTCACTCTCCAATACAGTCTTAGTTACTATCCATGAGCATGTCATTGCATATCAATGTCACTATTCAATACAGTCTCATTGTACATCATCAGTCACTATCCATAACAGTGCCATTGCATATCATAGTCACTATCCAATATAGTCTCATAGTAAATCATCAGTCTTCATTTCCCTGTGATTAATATGATAGCCCTCTCATTGGCTATATGTAATTAGATTAGTAGAAATGAGAGAAATATTATTGTTATATCCACAGAAAAACTACATCGGAATGTTCTTAATCGATGTCTGCCAGTACTGGTGACGGATCTTGATTTTAGCACCGTCTCCATTTACATTCAGCAAAAAGAAATATTTGATGATGTGACTATGCGTGACATCTTGGTAAGAATTAATGATATTTAAGTGTTTTATGAAAGTATGTGGAAGATATTTTCATTTGATTTGTGATAGATTTTAGAGTGATGTGCAATCTTTCACTTGTATTATAACAGTTATAGCTCACCTGGCCATAATGTCATGCTAACTTATGATGTTAAGACTGCAGAACTTTTCACCTACTACCTAAACAAAATCTTTCAAGATTTTTTGGCCTCTCTAAAGTTGGCACCATTCCATTCGAACGTGTTAAAATTTGTTTAATAGAGCTGCTTACAAAATTTAAATCATTAGAGCTGAAATGAAAAATATGTGAAGCGATAAAGTGTTCACTTTCCATGTACTTTACGCTTGTGAAAGCTTGTTTTTGTAAGAATTTATGTTGATTCTTTTATTGATGTATGGATGAGTACATATTATATAGGGTTCTCACGCTATCTGATAAAAGTCTGGAGAAATGATAATTACTTTCCCGACCTTGAAAAGTCCTTGAATTTTGCAAATATTAATGAAAGTTGGAAAAACCCCAGGAATTTTTGCCACAACTTGACGCCCTAAACAATCACATAAATGAGTTGTAACTAAACTGATCATGAGTTATATTTATCGAGTTCTAACCAAAATATTCAGAGGGTATGGATCATTTGTTTGCATTAAACATATATGCTGAGTCAGTCCAAATGCTCAGTGGATTAGATTTGTCTGGTAGACTTTATTTTCAAAGTTATCTCAATATCCGTAATCTTTCCTCAAATGGAAGGTATGAAAACCAGTCTAGCTTCACAAGAGGCCAACATGGTTGTGGCAAAGCATAGTTGCTTAACGGATGGTGTAGCAAACTTTAAATGTTGCAGTGACCCCACACCCCAACCTAAATGTTTAAATGTGAAAACAGGGATCAGACAATTCGGAGGACACACAGATTAGTAAATCGACTGCTATTTGTTTGAAACCAAATTTATAGACCAAATTGTTAAATCTCAGAGTTGAAATGAGAACTTTTTGTCTCTTTGACTTGATACTTAAAAAAAAATATTTGAGCCCCAGTATCAGTACAGGTTTGGGGACTGGTTTAATGAATTACACGAAGACAAGTTGATTTTTACAGAAAATTTAGTACTTGTTTATACAACAGTATATAATTTTGAAGGTATTTTGTCAAAGTTTATATACTCCCTTTTGAAAAGTTTTTTGTTAAAATGATGTATTTTTAACCAGATTGTCTTAAGGAGCTTAGGTTGTTTGAAAAATATTTTTCTGGGATTTTATTGGCACTCTTTTTTGTTACAAGACAAGATTGGAATTATTTGCATGTATTGTTTTTTCTAAACTACTGTTACTAGGAAATGTTACATTCTATGAGAAACACACAAACACACACACACATATATATATATTGCTATAGAAGAATTCCTTAGAATTAAAGGGTTGAAAGGAAACAAAACATAATATATTTTCATTATGTTGTTCCCACGTAGCAGTAAAATAAAGTTAGAATTTGCATGCCAGTTTTTAAAGGAATATAATCAAACTTGTTTCGTGTGATATGTTTTGTGGTTTTGTATATGATCATCTTTTCTGACTTCGAGATTTTTGAAGAGTCTTGAAAGAGCAACATCTTTATGTTTAGATAATGCACGTTTTATAATCTAAAATATTCATTAATACTGTTTAGTAATGGTAATATGTGAACCTTTAAAAAAGTAATTTAATCCTGGAAAAACCCCTTGAAATGACCTGGAAATTTAACTTTAGACAAGCTTGGGAACCATGATACTAAAATGTGACATCATTAGGAAAAACAAGAACTTGAAGAAATTTGGGTGTGCCACACATAACATTATGCAACAGGTGGATATAGTGATAAATCTGATAAAAGTAGAATTGGTAAAACTGAGAAAATTTGTGGATTTAGTGATAAATCTGATAAAAGTAGAATTGATAAAGCTGAGAAAATTTGTGGATTTAGTGATAAAGCTGATAATAGTAGAATTGATAAAGCTGAGAGAATTATGTGGATTTAGTGATAAATCTGATAAAATTATGTGAATTTAGTGATAAAGCTCATAATAGTAGAATTGATTAAGCTGAGAGAAATATGTGGATTTAGTAATAAAGCTGAGAAACTTTGTGGACTACACAGCTCCCTCAATAAATCGCGCACATCGGGGTCCATAAACATCGAACACTATAAGTGATTTGTGAGTTATCAAGGGACCTATAATGATAATAAAACAATGAAAAGATCGACACAAAAGCAAAAGGGTGGGTGGGTGGCAGATTTTATAGTGTTGAATTGAATACTCACTTTATAATCGTGATGTGATTAACTGAATAAATATCTCTTCATAAAAGTGTAGTTTATTTTTTCCTCCTAAAGTAACATTTATTTCAGGATAAAGTACCGTATATTGAAGAGTTAAACAGAAACATTATTTCACGTGGTTTCCATTCGCTTAACATGTGTACCACTTCCCACATGTATCACTAATTTCTGTGCTGAATTGAATACGTTCTAGCTTATTGTTTGATCCATATTAGACGTATTTTTTTAATACAAAAGCTCAACTCTCTTTTTGAGAAATAATCTCGATCGATCGATTGATGTGTGTGTGTGTGTGTGTGTGTATATATATATTTATATTTATATATATATATATGTGTGTGTGTGTGTGTGTGTATATATATATATATATATATATATATATATATATATATACATGTATATATATATTTGATTGCGGTAGAAATAGAAACAAAAACAAGGGTTAATCATTTGCAACTTGAATTTTGGGGTCTGCAAATTTAAAACAATGTAAATTAGAACACGATTATAAAAATAAGCTAATTTTTTGTGTTAGTCCCTGATTTCGCTGCTGCCGAGCAAAATTGTCCCCTGCTTGATTTGATGCATAAGACATAATTAAAGTGATAAAACAACACAGGTCTCTTTTAATGGATTAGTTTAGTGCAAAGAAACACTGCACCAAGTTGTTGATCAAAACAAAAACGGCATGTAATTAGGTTTCACAGAAGTACTCATGGGTTTCGATGTGATGGTTGATTAACTTTTTTCACGTTTTCCCCCAAAAATTGTTGCAATTATAATGTTTATATTGAAACAGAAATAAAGGATTAGAATGTGACGTTTACATAGCAAGATATTTAACTGCTGTTTATTTCATTCTTTGTTGCCACCTGTTAGCATTTATTGGACGTTTTCATCGATTGCTATTTCACTAGTCCGCTTATTTATCAGCAAATAGACCCGAACATAATATGTAATGTCTTATTTAGAACTTACAAATTTCACAATATTGAATCAATCTGTATGGGCATTAATCAACATTTTGATGAAAAACTGATAAATGTATAAAGGTTTAATATACCAGTTCTTATTGTAATTCTTTCACATTCAGCATATTTTGAAAATTTTTAAAATGTATTTTCTTTGGTTAAGAATCGGGATCCAAGCCGAGCAGCGCGTTATAAGCGGGTTCTTGAGTTATCAGGGTGCGAGTTATCGAGGTAGTTGTATATATAGGATACCATTGGTTAGGCTGTCCAAAAACTAAATAGAATATTTTGAGAAAGCATAATTTCAAGTTGTTAGACCACTGCACAGTTTAATATCACCGTCATATGTAAGTTTTTGTATACCTTTCTATCCATTCATCTGATGTTTGTTTCCACTCCATAACTTCAAGACTGTTTCTGATTCAGGATTGAAACTCAGCACTTAAACATCATTATTAGAAGTTATGATGCATACTGTGTTCAAGGTCAAGGTATGGCATATAAGTATTACATCAGCTTTCATTTCAGGTCCATAACTTTAAAGATATTTAGAATAAAGGGATAAGATTTGGTATTCAGGTCCATAACTTTAAAGATATTTAGAATAAAGGGATAAGATTTGGTATTAATGTGTATCATCACAAGAAGTTGTGTAGTGAACCCATCGTTAGTTCATATTTTTACATCGTTAGTTCATATTTTTACATTCTTATTACACATTCCCTAGATTATTGCTTTAAAGTCATTTGAGAATAAAAGATAATAGTGGCTCAATATTTTTGTCCAGCACACTTTCCTTTAGAGTCAAAAGACATTTTGGATAAAGGGATGAAACTTGGTATACTAAAAAGTGTTCTGCATGCAAAAAAAAAAACATACTTTACTATGTATATGTGTAGTGTCTCTAGAAACACAAGTTCTACATCACCAACAGGTGTGTACTTCTTCACCAACACAGGAAATGGTTCAAGCATGCATGCATAATGAAATATTTACAAAAACGTGGTGGGAAACAAAACTGTTGGCTTGAAAATCGATTCCTAAAATGATGGACGACAACTCGGATGTAAATATGGATGTTGACAACGAGGGTAGTGACATTGAAGTTGATGAGTTTGATGATTCTGATGATAATATTGACTTAAAAGATGGGTTAGAATCAAATAAAGTTGATGGCTTCATGCATTTTACAATGGAAAATGAAGTTGACTTTGAAGGCTTTCAAAACTACAAAAGGAATGGGTCAAGGATGATTTTTCACCTCGAATGCAACCATAATTTAAATTGATAGAATATTGTTATTACGACATACTGATGATTTGGACTTCAAAATTTGGACAAAATTTGCTCAGATTAATTACCTTACAGAAAGATTTCTTGGATTAATTTGTGACAAGTTTTTGTGGGAAACTGCATGCTGTAGTACATGTATTAGAGTGTGAAGTAAACAAATTGTTCTAGGTGTTTTGTTGCCCAATATTTTAGTAAAATTATTATAACTTTTGAACTAACTGTGTTAGAAACTTCAGTTTGGATCAAAATACTGGAAATATAATTTTCTTTATTTTATTTATATACAGTTAGGAGCATTTCATTTATCTTCGAAAACAAAAGATTCACTGAACATCATAGTAAGTTTTTGATTTTTTTTCTTCTTCTTTCAAGTCGTATTTCAAAATATAGTTGTGAGCATTATAACTGATGATTGAATTATCTTTTCAGAGATGTATAGTTTTATATACCCGGTACTTTAAAAGAAAAATAACATTGTTAAATTTGTTTAATAAACCTGATGAACATCATCACAAAAGTACTAAAGTAGTTGCCTTATTGAGACAACAGCAAACTCGTACTAAGTGCTGGTGATGCTCCATGTTTCATGCAGTTTGTTTTCAGTGGTCATTCATAAGATTACCATGTTGGCATCATAGCAGATTGTCTATAAGGTGTTGGTATACAACTAAGCAAGATAAATCACATCAACATATTTGTTTTGTAAGACAATATACACTGGTTAGGTTTGTATGCACCTCCAGCATCATGGTGTTGTTGTTTGATACAGTCCAGGTCATCTGGGCTTGGGGCTGTCTATGTGGTAGATATTAGTGTCTTTTGGTCTTAATAGTATTGCAAGTGGCTGGGCCAAGCTGTGCAACTTGATTGCAGATAGTGGTGTTGGTGATTTGCCACAAAACATATTAGCATATTTGGTTGCCTGCAAAGGCACAACCATGCACATATTGTCCAGTTTTATCCAATGCATCAGGTCTAACAGCAGTTGCATCACCCCACTGCCGGACAGGATGTGATCAGCAAGATGCAGTTCCATTCAGACCAGTGGTAATGTAGCTTTGTGTCTATGTACATATTGCTATTAGGTGAATATTGCTTTTTTATTTATTTTTATTGACATCATGACAGAATTCACTCTGATTTATCTATTTCCAGTCGAATTGATTCCATAGTTAAGTTTTATTCATTATGCCTAGACTTGTTTTATCTTTTACGAAATTTGTTTTTAAATTACAAATTTAAAACTACTTAAAAGTGATTCTACTGTATTATTTTGTAGCATCCTGGATTACCATCAGAGCAGACAAGGTGTCTCATACACCGGATTCAGCAAAGAAATCAGGATACGTATGTAAAGTTTAAGAAATGTTTGGTCCAGGCCGGACAAGGATTCTTAAAAGACATGTTGGAAGAAGAGGAAGAAAGAGTTGTCATAAATAAGGGCATAGGTTGGTTTATCAATCACATGATTTGAACTCTGTTTTTTTGTGATCCAGCACCTGCAATATGTCATCCATCTTGTGTTTGTTAACAGCTGATTTTTTAAAACTCTTTAAAACCAATAATTTCATCCAAACTTGGCAGACATCTTCCTGCACAAAGGTTTTAGTTTTGTTTATTGTTCCGTGGCACATTTGTAAGTATATTGTTTAGTACTAAGGCAATTGGAGTCAAGTGCCATACTGAAAGACGTGCCGAGTTATCAATACTTCACAAAGTATTTATCTTTGCTTGTTTGAAATGTCATAAACACATACATTCCTTTTTGGTGCAAATTTAATGGAACAGAACATATTTTTTGGCAACATAAATCGATAAAAACTTTATCTTAAACAAGTGAAATTGGCTTTTTAGTAATTAGGCAGACAATCCTCTGATTTATTTAATCCCACACTGGATGTTACCTTTTTTCCTAATACCAAACACTTTATTCTCAGAAGCCAAACTTTATTATATCTTTTGGCATCAGCTTCTGACCTCATGATAAGCAAAACCTTTTCCACCTTTGGAAGTTTCTATTGACATCAACCAGAAGAGACAATATTATTCGGCAAATACTACACAAAATTCTAAATTTCCAAATTACATTTTTGATTATCAACACTTCACAAAGTACCTACTTTTACTAGCTTGAAAAGTCATTGACATGACCTTCATTTTTTGGTGCAAATTTAATGGGAATGGAGATTTCTTTTGGGACATATTTCCCATCATATAGACAGTTCAAATGATGGAGACAGGATAAATTGATCTGATTCATCTGTATCTATTGACAAAGGAATGAAATTTGAAAGCAATGCAAGCTTCAACTTCTTGTTTCTCGAAATGAATGTCAGGCTTTGTATGAAAAAGACATGTGGTTTCAGTTTGAAATGACCATATAACTAGAATGGATCCAATTCAACATAACATGCAGTGAAGTAATGTACTGTGTATTTAGCATTACACATGGTTAATGTACCAAAACAAAGTGGTATGTTGTTAGCAATCTCTTTAGCATAGTTTTTCCTGATATAGATGTTGTTGTTTTTTTTAAAAGCACCAACTACACCATTATATTTATTCTCATTTAATTTCAACATTATTTATATTACAACCATATTGTCTTAAAGAAAAGAAACAAAACTAGGTCAAACAAGCAAGGATACTTAAATCAACAGAAAGGTTTATTTTCTAAGTTACAAAGTGACGATTTAAGAGGGACTTCCAGGATTGACAATTAAATCCCAAATAATCCTAGACGTTCTACCATGAGTCCAAAAGTATTGAATGTTTGATTGAATTCTGATATTGAACAAGTTAATGCAGCAATAATTTTGAATAAGTTGATGTATTAAGAGTTGTCAGTTATGACAGTGATATAATTCAAAATGTCATGAGTCAGTTCACAATGATTCCTAAATAGGGTTTTAGTTCAAAAAGATCAGTGAGCACTTTGTACTTTCAAGGAATAAAAGATATGAATGAATTTTTTTGTTTCTTACAACCTTGTTTAAAAATTTAAAACATGACCAGGATGTGGGTCAAAAGTTCTCATCAAGAACACTGTGTGTTTGTAAATAAGGTAAGACTTTGAACTCAGATATCAGTGAACAACTTATTTATAACTTACACACATGATAAAAAGTGGCCAAGTGGTCTCAAGCGCTTTCCGTTAAGGATCACTGCCATGTCACCTCTATCTGCATGGGTTCGAGTCTCAGATTCAGCTAATGTGCCTATGTGAGAAAACTCGCCAGTAGCTTCTTGTGGGTCGGTGGTTCTTTCTGGGGGGGTTTCCCCGGGTTCTCCCTCCACCATTAATACTGGCCGCCATGTATAGCCTATCATGTGCTGAAAAATGGCCTTAAACATTACAACAACAACAAAAAACATGACATGTATACTCAATCATGGGCAAAGATCAAGCACACATTAAAACTTAAATATACTAAATTAACAGATTAATATATAAATAGTGTTCAATAATGTAACATGCCACTCTACCCCTACTTTTGCATTCCTCTGTTGATTTCGATCTCTTTAATTTTTTATAGATCTCTCAGTAATTTGTACTGATAGTGTAGTTGATGATTTGGACTCCATTGAAGTTTAGATGATCATCCGAACATGGAGTTTTCACCAATTGATTTCCTATGTTATCTATTTGGTAAAAATTTAGATGGTGTTGACCAGATGCCCAAAATTTTATGCTCAAGTGGGCATCTTGAAAATCTTTTTATTGCTACTTGAAAACTCGTGAATGAAAAGTAATGTTGCTGTTTGCACCAAAGGACTGCTTCTTCTGATCCATAATTGGTCCAAAATAAAAATGGTGTCCATCTGATGTTCAGTATGATTCATCACAGTTTGAATGTTTGTTTGATTTATATTTTTAATGTAACTTTAACAATTTTCAGTCATATTACTACAATGTCTACAGTGTTTCAGTTTATAGTGATGTCTAGCACTGGGGTATCATGCTGCAGACATGTAGCATGATGTCCCACCCATTCACATTCTCCTGACACTAGGTCGACCAGTCCTAACACTAACCTCTTTATGCTGAGCGCCAAGCGAGGCAGCTGTTTGTACCATTTTTGTAAGTCATTGGAAATGACTTGTTAGAGGATCAAACCCATGACCTACTGCTTCCGCGGCAGATGCTTGAACCACTAGGCTACCAGAACTGTTGGCTATCTTTGTAATGTTATCACTAATCTTCCTTATTATATCAACATGGGAGTTTTACTAAATAACTTATTTTGATGTCTGATGTATACTTGGTCCAGATGGTATCATTCATAAATACAGCATATTATGAAGCTTTTCAGACTCCTAATATATCTCCCAAAATGGCCATCTTGAAAAATTTGTTACCATTACTTTTCCTTGATGGCTGGTCATAAATGACATTATGCTTTTACTGAAAGACATCATATGGTTTCTAGCTGGTACAGAATAAAAATGGTACCAATCTGTTATTCAATATGGCCACCATGGCATCCATCCATAGCATCATAATGTCATCACTCAAACAAAACAGAAAATATGGGATTTCAACCTAAAGACTTTGAATGATGCCTTGCTGGTCTCAAATAAAAATGGTGCCAAGCTGATATTAAATATGTCAGCCTCACCAGCTTCTTTAAAACTTTTGATATTGCTGAAGAATTTTAAGTGTAGTTTTAACACTCAGTAAAAGAGAAGAAATGGTCTGATCTTGAATTTTGTAGGATTGTTTTCAGCTATTTGAGCATTGGTCCCTTCAAGTAATTCTTGTTTGTAATCAGTTTTCAAAGATTTAAAATTTTCTTTAGGTCTTGTTGGTTTGAATTCTTTATGTGGTTTAACAGACAATGAAAAGCTGGTTTGAGAGTAACAAAGGAAATTTTCTAAAACTGTAAAATGTGTCTTCTGCAGGAAATGTTTGCCAGGTTAATTGAATCATAGTGTTATTATTGTTGTTGATATTATTATTATTATTATTATTATTATTATTATTATTATTATTATTATTTCTAACAATATTCTTTACTTCCAAAAATCCTTTGGATGGTGTTTCTTATGGGAACTTCAACTCTTCTCTGGATTATATAATGGTAAATTCTATGCAGTGGTAAGCAGTGGAAAACATTTGAAACATTTTGAAAGCTTACTCTTGGATATATCACACATGGTCTGTATTTATGTTTTGCTAATTTTCCCACAAAAATATTGTAACTTTACAAAACATAAACAGCATGGTTTGTGAGCACTGAATTCATGGTTGTTCATTTTAACTACATCATGTGAAAATTATGTTGAGCCAAACTGAAAACAAACCCTGGCAAGGATTGGCCCAGAAAAATATTTGTGTGGTATTTAATCATTGAAATTTCAAATCCTGGAATGTTCTGTTTTGTTTCTTCAGAAACTGCTCCAAATAGAAGACCAGAGAGTGATGGACTGAAACAGCTTAAAAGTAAGTCTGAATGCAAGCCAGTGCCCATATACATGTTTATTTTTTTAAGCTTAATTGTCTTTGGCTTTTATGGCCTGAAGGGTTGTTTAACTTGTACGATGTCATCAAGGGTAATGAGGGAAAAAAAGTCTTATAAATGTACTGAGTAATCGTCTGAAAATTAGGACATTAGTAGAGTAGTTATAGTAGTAGTAGTCAACTGACTAGTGGTAACTTTTATTAGAACTAATATCTTAGCAGCCACTTTGTAAGTATAAATAGCAACTGCAATTTTCTACCCGTATGGGTGGCCAAATGTAGTTTTACAGGTATGTATCATATTGTATAGTACATGCTGAAGTTCATAAATCAGGACATGAATTCTAGACATAGGAAAATGAAAGCTTAATGGTCTTCACTATCAGAAAAAAGGTGTAGTTTATGAAAATTGAGGTGTCGCCTTCATTGCTATGTATTTGTTTAAGAAATACTCATATCATTAATACATGTAATCATGTTGTGGATTTTTTAATTTTTACAATATATGCTGGATATTAGTTCTAGAGTCTGCCTACAGGATGGTTTCTGCAAAGTCTTGTCTAATAAAAGAATAACTGCATCCACTTTTCAGGTCATGGTTATTTTAGTGACCTTTTAATTTTCATGGGAGGGTAAAGGAGCATGGAATTCTCATCCAGCCAGGATATATTCCGTTGCCACAAAATATTGGTTTTGTATTTATTCACAAGAAAGTTTTTAATTTCTTGGATATATTTGTGGGTTGGATTTTTAAAAAATCCCAAGAATCCCCTCTCCACCAAAATTATTCAATGGTCAGTACCGTGTTTGAGAGAGAATTTGTAGCAAACCATAATATAGTGTGGCACACCAATTCCTGTGATCATTATCAGCCTTTCATATCTAGTACCTTCTATATTGAAACTTGAATTCCACATGCTTGAGTAATCGGTTTTAACAGATTTAAAAACGAAGACATATGATTATCATATATTTACTAAATAAGAATTCAAATCATTTTTTTTTTATTTTGAAAGTACTAGATATGACTTTTTAAAATTATTTATTACAAGTGAGGCAATAAAGCTGCCATGTATTGATATGATACATAATACACAGTCTACAATATGATATATTATCGATACACATATGAACTTGATGTTTGTTTACATTAGAGGCTTTGTTTGTGGCAGCCTAGTGCCATTTTATGTGTTGACATCTTGTGTTTTTTTTTTTCTGTATGCAGAATGAAGACCAAGACTTATCATGTCTTAATGCCAAATATACTCCCAGACTGCCTGTTGTCAGTTATTGTAATTAAACATTTTAGGCTGTTCCATTCTATTGAATGCAAGTTTCATTTTGGTCACCTTTTCTTTTGTAATGCATGAATGCTTTAAAAACATCTTAATATGATGAATTTCATGTTTTCACTTAAATATGGAAAACATAATGCTAGTATGATAATTATAAGATAAAAAACGAATTTCAACATGAAAGGAAAATCTTATCTGGAACAAGTATGGATGTGTAAGCAGAGATGATTAAGAAATAGATCAATCACATAGTAAGTCATGCAATGGCTATGTGTTAGTTAGTCCTTAATGATATGGTCACTGCACCAATCCATAGCAGACACCCTATTTCAACATTCGGGAAGTCCCCTGGTGGACTTATTGCCACCAGATTGAAGAACAAGCTCCATTGTTAGATTTGATCAGTCACTGATCAGAGGGCTTTAGCAGTAGATGCTTTCAGCCTGAATGTAAATTATCTGCTCATACACACCTTCCCTCCAGTCAGGTTAATTTCACAGGTCCTTCACAAAGTCAGGCACTCCAGTCAAGCTCATTTTGATAGTACCCCTATTCTCCCACCAACCTTGGTTCAGTGATCTTTTCTATCTACCATTGGACTTTTCAGTGGACTTTACCATTAAGACCACCTGTCAAAATGCTCTATTGCACAGCAGTCCACATATTGTCCACCTTCATGTTTGGCTCATCTCAAATGATCTCTCTACAAGGAAATGTTCTTGTTTAAATTTGCGAGGTGCATCACTCAAGCCACGGGAATCTCAGTCTCTAAGATATATAATGCCAAATAAAGATAAATCTTTTGTGATTTGAGTTTAGAAATCTGTCATTCAAAGCCTGAGAGCTTGGAAGGACTCTATCACTTTCAGCACATCTCCTTATTCCAGAGTTACTGTACCTACAGTACAAATGCAGCACCCTTCATCAACCAAAGCACAGTCAATAAATTCCTTCATACTCTCACATCATGACAAACTCTAAATGTCATCCAGAAGGAAGACTGCATGTCTTGCAAGATGTGAATCTTCATTTGCATATTCACATGGCTTCTAGGAAGTTTTACTGATTCATATACAAGACATCTCTAACCATTTCAAGGAACTCCCAGATGGACATTACATATGTCACTTGGTTGATGAACTGGAAAACGTCCCACATCTGGATCACCATAATGGTGGCAACTACCGGTACTTGGACTACATTCTGTGAAAACAACAATTGAGATATAACTTGGATCAGGATATGATATCCCTTGTTACTCTCCTTCACAGGCTTTTGTTTCATTGTCATCATTGTCAACAAGGACAATTCTGACCTTGTAGCAACTCTAAATTTTCTTCACCTAAGTATGGAATTCAGCATTCAAATAATATGAGTATGCATCCTTTAGAGCCATGCATTGAACATCCACTTAGTGGTGAATTCCTTTCTTACATAGGATTGTCTACCTTCTTGAGAATTCCTTTCCTGGGTTGGCTTAATGCAGTGGTGGGCCTTTTAGTACTTTTAGAGATTATCCCAGTCTTTTAGAGCATCTATGCCAATTTCTTCACCAAAAGATAATGTTGCCCAAAGAGAGGCAGAGATCTTCCCAATTGGACCAACTTTTAACAATATAATACACAATTATGTGGTTCCATCTCAGAAGATGGGATAACCTTACTTGGCTCACATCAGGTATACCTATACAGTACATACTCTGGAAATTACAATCTGTGTGGATGAGAGCAGAGGGCTGGGGGGCACTTTATCATTCCTAGAAGTGAGTGGAGTATGTCTGTCTCAAGACCATCATATACATATTAATGGTCGAGTGGTTAGAGCATCTGCCATGTAAGCATTAGGTTGTGGGTTTGATCCCTGGCCGAGTCATACCAAAGACTTGCAAAATTAGTACTAACAACAGCCTCGCTTGACGCTCTGCATTAAGAATTTAGTGTTGGGACTGGTTGGCCTGGTGTCAGGATAATGTGACTGGGTGGGACATCATGCTACATGTCTGCAGCATGATGCCCCAGTGCTAGACAGCGCTGTAAACTTCCTGGTGGTTAGAGCATCTGCCATGGAAGCATTAGGTTGTGGGTTCGATCCCTGGTCGAGTCATACCAAAGGCTTACAAAAATGGTACTAACAACAGCCATTGCTTGGCGCTCAGCATTAAGAGTTTAGTGTTAGGACTGGTTAGCCTGGTGTCAGGATAATGTTACTGGATGGGACATCATGCTACATGTCTGCAGCATGATGCCCCAGTGCTAGACAATGCTATAAACTGCATTACTGCAGACATCATAGCGATACGACTGAAAAATTGTTAAAGCTACGTTAAAAGTCATATCCACACACACTCACACACACATCAACAATTTTGAGATGAAAGCCATTTCTAAAGGTTTCATTGGTGGCTGGAGGATCTACATGTGAAGAGAGTTCTCCGTCAGTATGACAACTCTGGTGATTTATCTCAAACGACAAGGTGGTGTCCCTAAACCTTTGCATTCTCTTGTGATGTGGCAACTTGAATGACAAATCCGTGTCCATGTGTGCCATATTTCCGGGCGACTAAATGTATTAGCAGACTCGTTGTCCTAAAATAATTAACTACAAGCATAATGGTTTCTTTGTCCCTTGGATTTCACTCAGATATGTGCCTTTTGGGACCGAGCAATGGTGGACCTATTTTAAACAAAGTGGAATGCAGAACATCTATCCTGTGTCTCACCAGTCTTAGAGCCAAAGGCCTTGGTAGTTGAGGCCTGGATTCATAAACTTACCCTCTAACACTTCTAGTTACGAAGGTGATACAGATAATCAGACACTGGTCTAAAATTGTACCGATGTCACTTTTTGCCGATTATGCCGATACCGCGTATAGCCGATTATTAAAATTGCAGATACCGATTATGAGACCGATTATTTCATTATCACAGTATATACTTGTGTATAAGCTGAATAATTTAGGAAAAAAGTAAAGTCCTGGAAGAAAGGGGGGGGTCGGCTTTTCGGTTGATCAGTGTGTCAACTTTACCGTTTTTAGTTCTTTTTGTTGACTACTGTAACGGATGTAAATCTTGGACATGAAACAATAATTTTTTCAGTGTCCTAAGACATAGGCATGTTAAAAAAAGTAACTTTTGATGACCCGACAATGATTAAACTGTTATAAAGTACTATCATTGATTTAAAAGAGAAAAGTTAATATTCGTCAGCAAAGGGTGACCCGTCGTCAGTGAGTAGTATTTTTACTTTGAGAAAATATGGAAGTTTTGAGTACATGAAAACAGAATCAGTGTGAAATACACTTGTATATTGACAAATTACATTTTGGTTACCTTTGTGTAGTAAAATCCAAATTAAAATATTGCATCGATCACAGCCTGATACGAAAAACATTACGATATTCAGTGTTGACATTAGCATATGGTTGGATAGTTGTTATTTACATGCTTCATGTACATGTACTTAAATTGGCCTAGATTTTGGTCAGTCTCTTCCCATCTTATTGAGGCTACCAAGGGGATGCTGCTATTCACAGGAAATGAAAAGCTGTCAACAGTACATGTATTCTCCACAAATACTTTTGTATCGGATGCTATGATGAACATTAAAGTGACTGAACCAACCACTTGTTGCAGCGAAGTTATCCACTCTAAGTTTTTTTGCAAAGGCTTCGTTGAACCATTTTGTGGCTTCCTCTACGTCTTCAAATTCAGCAGTCTTTCGCTTCTTCCTTTGTGGAGCACAGTACCTTAAACGTAGTCTTTCTTTATAGACTCTGCAGCTTTCATCCTTTCTTAACGAGTGTTATTTTTAAGTGCAAAAATTTCACAGACCTCATTGCGAGATGTTCATCCCTCAGCTTCCTTTACAGCCAGATATTTATTTTCCAGATACTGTAAATTTAATTTGCGTTTTACACTGCTGTTGATAGCCATCTTAAATGTAAATAAAGTTAAAAATGAAACTTTCATAGCAAAATAAATTTGTTTTAATAACCGATCACTTTCAAAGGTCTCGGAAAAGCGTAATCTTGCATATTTGGATGTATTTTATATATCTGGGATTCAGACAATAATGTATACAGGTGTCCTCATTACATATCAATTTGCTAGTCCTGATTCGACCATCTGTTGAGTTGGAAAATGTGTTGATCAATTGGTCCTTTTAGCTGCTTACAATCAGAAAATTCAGTGTCTGAAAGACCCACAGATGTCAATGTTGTCATTATAAGAGTACATCTGATGAACAAGACCCACAAGATAGGTGGCAAGATTAAAGACTTGACTAGCTGCAGAGTTGTGAGAAAATGTGCTGATATTTACAATGACTGATTTCAGAGGTAGAATGACCCATTGATGTACTTGTGTATAAGAAGAGTACATCAAATGAATAACAGATTGTAATGAAATTCAACAGTGCTAGATGTTGCTAGAGCTGACATTTCACGTGGAACACTATGTATGATGCCTAACTTAATACATAAATAAAACCTTATCTTGACCTAACAATTCACTCTCACTCTAATAGACAAACAAGGGCTACATGTCAGTTTTTGTTTTTGTTTTTTATGGTTTAGCGCCATTTTTCAGCACATAAAAGGCTATACATGGTGGCCAGTATTAATGGTGGGGGAAGAACCCAGAAAACCCCCAGAAAGAACCACCGACCCATGAGAAGCTACTGGCAAGCTTTCTCACTTATCCACATTTGCTGAATATTATACTTGAACGCACGCAGAGGTGAGATGGCAGTGATCCGTAATGGACAACGCTTTAGACCACCTGGCCACTCAAGGCCCCGCTACTTGTCAGTGCTGTAAAGAAGTTTGAAAATTAAACTTGATGTCATCCGCTGTTTCTACTCTTCTGGAAATGTAGCCATTTCAGGTATGCCCAATTTGCTACTGGTAGGGGACTGCAATGTTTACTGGTGGTACTCTTGAACTCCTAGTTTTAAAATCCTAGCTGTGCATTCTTTGGAAAATGCTAGAATTGATCAGATTTCACTTCTTTTAAGTTGCCACGAGAGGCCAGCTTTATAGGCCCAAACAAAAGCCTCGGGTGTTGTTTTTTTTTTTTTTTAATCTGACCACGACATTAAAGCCTGGTGGCATGATCAACTAATTATTGAACAAAGTATGGGTTGGAATTGGCAGCTTGTCGACATAAATGATTAGAAAACAAAGGATTTGTTCAAGCTGGGACCATGGGCTTCTGTCGACATGTACGTTTATCTTTTATCTTGATGTCGTCATAAGCATGACAATTTGGTAGTAATAGTAGACCAAGGGACTGGGACTTTGTTTTTTTGTCAACATAGGCGGCTTGTCAATATAAACGGGTAGGACTGTATTTAATTCTGTATTAAAATTCAAGCCATATCAAGATGAATGTTATGATTGAATTTATAATTTGGGAATTTGTTATATTTGAAATTTGTTTACATTGGCACCGATTATTTCTGCCGATACTGATTATACCGATTGTTCTAATAATCGGCCCGATTATGAGTACGGGCGATTAATCGGTACAGCTTTAGACTGGTCATTATCTTTCATGACAGCCTCTGAATCTTGAATCAGAGCAAGAGAATCAAAATGTTCCCTCATTTTGATTGCTCCACTCGAATGAAAAAAAAAGCGTGGAACAATGAACTATTCAGTGTTGCATGATACATACATAGTGTGAGCTCTGAAGTTGTATGACAGAAAGACTGAATCATTGCATCAAAGAAGATCACACCTCCTATCCTTCACACAGGGAATGGATGATATATCAGCATAGACATGATTTTTCTGATTAAAGTGGGTTATTCTGCGTGTCAGAGAATAAATCTGGACCAGATGCCATTGCTTCACATCTCAGTGCACAAAGTTAGAGCAGTTTCCACAAATACTACATTTGAATAAAAGTGTTCTCATATATTAATCATTCTGTGGAATAGAAATCCATGTCTGCTTCTCCAGCTTTTAACTTAGAGACATTTCATTCTAAAATAAGCAGCTCAATCGGGTAGGACCTACATACATGGTACAATAGGTTACTTTCACATGGTCATCATAAGGATGTGGCTTCATAACATTTGCTGGATTTGCAGGAGGGAAAAGTTTTCACTTTCGAAGACGCCCCATGCATAAAATAGTTTTGGTACTTGGCTTGAAAAGCATTTATATCTGTGCATCATGTTTAACATATACATTTTAAGACCATTTAAAGCACATTATGTTCCAGCGCTGCTAAGGGGAACAATATATGTGTTGTTTGCATTTACCAGCTGTAGTTGGATATCATGCAACCGTTTGGTACAAATATTGAATAGATATTTTTTTATTGTATAGCCAAATTGGAAATAATTTGGTGACTTAAAACATCCATATTGTGTAGATATTTTTGACATAATGAATTGAACTATCTATTTATTTTGAATTTGATTCATAGTATAAAGCTAAAAAGATCGGATGTGTAATATACTACATTAGTCTTCTGTTTTGAATTGTGAGGAAGAAATTTAATATAGAAATTTAATATAGGTTATACATATGTCTTGGCTTGATGACCTTGACATATCCCTACATCAAATAAGAAGCACATTTTTTCTGCTGAAGTTTTCCCAATGTTATCAATTTCAATTTATTGCTCTTCCACATGTAGTTTTGTGTATATACATCATAATCATGGATTTAAAACCTTCAGCCACATTTAATGTACATACATGGTATGGTGTTCATTGAATAGAAATATAGCTTTAATGGCCCTTACCAGATAAAAAATTAGTGTCATTTATGGCAATGAAGGTTGAAGGGTTTCAATAGGCTGTTGTGGATTTGATAATCACCCTTACATCAATATTTCGCTTCAAAACAGTTTTCAAACTGCTGCATGGTTTCTTATCCATTAAAAGATGAACTCTGTCAAATATTCACATAATAGTTGTTTTAGGGACTAATCTTTTAAAATCAGTGAAAGTGGGCCTGTTACTTTCATTCAGCCATGATCTTTTTCTTTTTTTGTCTCAAGGTATTTTGTTCTTTTTCATAAATCGGTGTAAGAATATTGTTCATTTTTGCAAGTTATCTGAGATCAGGAATTTTCAAAAATAATCCTAGGCATCCTCTAAGGACAAATGTTTCCAATGGTCAGTCCCATGGTTGTCAAGGAAATAGTAGAAAACCATAATCCTGTGCGACTCACCAATTCCTGTGATAATTATTAGCAGTTCATGTCAAGAGTCTTCCATACTGGAATTGGAACTCCTTGCGCTTGGGTAACCATTCCCTTCTAGAATTTAATTTTGAACATTTCCTGTTAGCAGTGATAGTTTGTTACTTGTATTTGATTTGGGTCATTTATTTTTTACTTTAATTGTTTGTTTGTCAGATTCAAATTTGACATTTTAAGTTTAAGATTCATTCATTGGAAGATATTTTTTTTAGAAAGTGGGATGACATGTACTCTAATAATAAACACCAGGTGTTGACCTCATTTCTGACCTGGCTTTAGAGATGTAAACAAGCTTTTAAAATGATTGGTTGATTCCAAGAACATTATGGAACTTTGTTATAAACATCTTTCTATTTTTAGTTGGGTCATACGGTGTGTACGAGATTTTTTGAACGTAAATTTGTTCTAAAAGATTCTAGAAGGTCATGTGACCACTTTCTTGTTTACATAAAACAGGTTTATAAGTTATGTTTTGGAGCGAACTATTTAGTAGAAGTTGGGCTGTTAGAATATTAAGTTGTGTTGTTTTGAGTTATTTTAAATTACCTTGTATTGGAAATTATTCAATTCGTTTGGATCAAGAGGATTTATTTTGTTATTTATCTGGAAAATAATTGTGCTCATTGAATTTTATTACGAAGAACTGTTTTCATCACGTGAAATTGTCTTCCATCTCGGATGCTTCACTAAGATTCGAACTTGGAATAATTTTTAGGACATTTTATTACCAGAACTTTTGCAATATCACTAGTGGATTATATTTTGAATTATTTTTGGATTAATTTTGGAATTGATTCTTAAAACCGTAAGTTTATTTTTTCTTTTCTGGAAAATATTTGTGCTCAATAAATTGTTTATTTAGTTTTTACAAGCTTGTTATTTTCACTCTTTCTATGTTACTTTTTTTTCGAGCCTAAGCATGTAACATAGAAATTGGTGGCCTCGTCCAAGATTGGGATCAATTGGAATTTGGCTTGAAATTGTTTCAGAAAACTTTTGTTTTAAATTTGAATTCCCCTAGTTTTTGAAATTTTTTAAAATCTTTAGTGAGATTGACAGGCTTGTATTAAAATGACATCTAAAGTAGAAATATTTCTTTCTAATCCTAGTCAGGAGCAATTAGATGTTTTCAAAAAAAGATGAGTTGATTCAACTTGCCAGAAAATATGATCTTTCTGAAGTCAAGGCTTCTTTAACGAAACAAGATATCAAAAAGATTTTGGTCCAATATTTGTTAGAAAAGAACGTTTTGGAAAAAAAGTGCTTTGATTTCAGTCAGTAAGTATGCATCAGGCTCTGACATTAAAATAAAGAAATTAGAATCAAAATTCAAGATGGAATTGGAATTGAAGAAGCTGGAATTTCAGAAAAGGGAGAAAGAAAAACAATTACAAAATGACAAAGAGGAGAAAGAAAGACAATTACAATATGAAAAAGAGGAGAGAGAGAGAGAGAGACAGGAAAGGGAGAAAGAAAGACAATTACAATATGACATAGAGAAGAAAGAAAGACAATTACAATATGACAAAGAGGAGAAAGAAAGACAATTTGAATTACAAAAAGAGCAGATGCACATTCGGTTACAAGAAAAACAAATTGATAAAGAGAGATAGAGAAGGAAGAAAGAGAATATCAATGTAAAATGAAAGAAATAGAGCTGGCAAGTGAAAAATACCTTCATACTTCAAATCCAAATTTAAGTTTTGATTTAGCAAGGAATGTTAGATTAGTGCCCCTTTTCAGAGAGAAAGAAGTAGACAAATACTTCATTCGTTTTGAAAAAGTTGCAGAAAATTTAAAGTGGCCAAGGGAGCATTGGACTCAGTTATTGCAATGTGTACTCACTGGTAAGGCTAGTGAGATTTACACTTCACTGTCTGTTCAGCAAAGTGGTGACTATGATGTGTGTGAAGTGTCGTTTAGTAGGGGTGGGGTTCTTCCCATAGACTTTAAGGAATTATGAGGAAGTTCCCCTGGTCCGCATTCAGAATGTTTACTTCTGGACAATATATTATATATGGCTACGAGCCCCCAGTCAGCAATGCCGAGTTCAATTAAAAGAAATACAAAGATGAAATTTAAACAATAACAATTTAATAAATGAAAATTTTAAAGATATTAAGCAATCAATGTCACTCTTGACCCAATGATCCCTAGATCATCATTCGATTTCAGTGTGAGGAATATTTTCCCTTCTTGAGTGTTACTCATCTAAATAAGTTTCCTTTCGTCTTTCTCTCCTTCCGATTCCTCTACTTCCGTTTCCTCTTCTATCTCTACTTCCGTTTCCTCTTCTATCTCTACTTCCGTTTCCTCTTCTACGGTATCTCTTGAGGTCACCCAAAATTCACTCGGTATCTCTCAAATTCACTCGGAATTCTCTCCACGTCATCCGAAATTTCCCCGGAATTCTCTCAACATCACCCGAAATTTCCCCGGAATTCTCTCAACGTCACCCGAAAGCTTCCTTTGAAGCTATCTTAAGATTTCCTTGATTTCCAAAATCTGAGTCTGCCACCAATTTTCGTCTGGCCGTACGGAGTTCTACTTCTCTTCTTAATTTCTTGTAGCGAACTAATTCCTACTAAGCATCGGGTATTATCTTCAAGATTTCGAATCAAGTCCCACCCACATCGCATTTCGATTGGAGGGCGATCGACTCTGGTCAGTCGTTCGACTGTCAATCATCCGAATGTCTGTCTGGGCGTCTATCAATTGGCGGTCTTCTGTCCTTTGAGGTGGTTACGTCACATTCTCCTAGTAGAATTTCCCCTCGAGAGCTAAACAAAGACCATCTTACGTAAGGGATTAGCTAACTTAGAACAATTTGAAACATCACAGCTGGGTCAGGCAGACGTACAATTTATACATGTACAAGGCCAGTCAGAATCACAAGTTATACATACATGTACTAATATAAGGGGTTGGGGTAAAATCGTCACATCCCCCCACGCTTGAGAATAAAATCAGGATTTTATTCACTCAAAATGCTACCAATGCAAAAGTGTTACAACAGTATAAAGAACAACATCAGTAAAATCAACTAGATGCTAAACTGAGTATGAACATGAAAATTTAACCAGAATGATCTATATCATTCCAGCGCTTCTACTCATGAAATCAGCGCCTACGTTTTCAGATCCTTTCACGTATCTGATCTGCATCGGGTACTGCTGTAAGAACAGCGACCATCGCATCAATCGACCATTGGACAACTTTGCCTGCGCCAAATAGGCGAGTGGTTGGTGGTCGGTCTCCAAAATGAACTTGCGTCCATATAGGTATCACTCGAACCGTGATATGCCGAACACGATTCCGAGACATTCCCTCTCCGATACGGAATAGTTCTTCTTGGCAGCAGACAACTTCCGACTGCCGTATGCGACAGGGAAAAGCGTTTTGTCATGCTCCTGTAGCAGTACTGCTCCCAGTCCTGTGTCGCATGCATCGGTGCGAAGAACGAATTCCTTATCCTAATCCGGTAGACGAACAACGGCGTCGGATGTAAGTCTAGCCTTCAGTGTTTGGAAAGCGTGCTCACACGCATCTGTCCAAATAATCTTACTCGGGGGTCCGTTTCTTGGTTAGGTCGGACAACGGCCCCGGAATCGCGCTGAAATTAGCGACATACCTCCGATAGTATCCAGCCAATCCCAGGAATGACCTCATTTCCGTTTTCGTGGTGGGGCGTGCGGCGTTTCGCAGTTGCTCCACCTTCGACTTCTCTGGAGACAGCGTGCCTTGGCTCAGGGTATGTCCTAAGTAGTTCAATGTCCTGAAACCAAGGTGACATTTGGAAGGGCGGGCTGTCAAGCCCTCCTCACGTAGCTGCTCCAAAACGTCAGCTAACAGAGTGAGGTGTTCACCCCATGTCTCTGTAGCTAACAAGAGGTCATCCATGAAGTTGTGGACACCCCTATCGCGCAAGGGCTCCAACAACTAACGCATCATCCTGGTAAAGACGCTGGGCGCGTTCTGTACCCCGAACGGCATAACCAGCCAATGGTATGTCCCATCGGGAGTAGCAAAAGCAAGCTTCGGTCGGTCTTCTTTCCTTACCGGAATTTGCCAATACCCCTGGGACAAATCCAGCTTGGAAAAATATTTCGCTTTTGAGACCGAAGCGAAGATATGTTCTGGGTCAGGTAACATTTCGACTTGAAATTCGGCCACCTGATTCAGCTTCCGGTAGTCGACGCAGAACCGATGGGTGCCGTCCTTCATCTGCACTAGGACTACTGGTGAGCTGTACGGAGAGTCGGCAGGTTCGATTACTCCCAGAGCAATCATCTGCTCAATTTCCTCCCTTACAACTTGTCGTTTCGCGTGGGGAAAGGGGTAGGGTTTCCGCTGCACTGGTCGGTCGTCCACCATCTTTAACCCGAACTCGACAAGCGCCGTCCTCCCGGGTTTTTCTGTTAACACGTCGGAATACCCTGCCAGCAAGGTCTCTATCTCGTCCCGTTGGCCTTCAGTTAACATGGGGTCACAATCCACGTCTGACGGAGTCTCGACCCTCGTTAATGGACAGCTCGGGACAGTGTTGGCACCTTCCGTATCGCCTTCGGCATCCTCGGTGACTATCGTGGCGACAACAAAATCGCTTACGGTCTCCCTTTCCCGGTACCTCTTGAGCAAATTGGCATGGTACAATTTCTCTTTGGTCGGTAGCCGTATCCGGTAGGTTTGACCTCCAACCTTCTCGGTGACAACGTATGGACCCCTCCAGGAAACTTGCAACTGGTTGTGTTCCTGGGGCAACAACAACAACACCTTATCCCCTACCTCAAACTGACGTGGTTTTGTGCGCTTATTGTAATTTTTTGCCTGCTGCGCCTTAGCTCGTTTGAGATTATCTTGCGCGAGAGAACAAACCTCTTCCAGTTTGTTGCGTAAGTCCGCGACGTACTGGTAGGTAGTGTGTACTTCCTCTACAGCGTGGTCGTCTGTCCACAGCTGTCTCAGTACGGCGATTGGGCCGCGTACGGTCCTCCCGTACAAGAGTTCAAAGGGAGAGAACCCCAAACTCGCTTGTGGTACTTCCCGGTATGCGAAAAGCATGGCAGGAATTTACTGGTCCCAATCCTTGGGGCGGCCTTCGCACAATTTCTTGAGCGTGTGCTTTAGAGTCCCATTAAACCGTTTGACCAATCCGTTACATTGGGGGTGATACGGTGTAGTCGTGAGGTGCTTAATTGACATGAGACGATTCACCTCCGCCATCACACGACTCATGAATTGTGTCCCTTGATCGGTCAAGATCTCGTCGGGCACGCAGACTCTTGACCAGATCGCAAACAGAGCTTCCGCGACGGTTTCCGTGTCAATATTACGCAATGCTACGGCCTCTGGATAGCGTGTAGCATAATCGACGACTGTTAAAATATACCGATTTCCATGCGCAGACGCGGGTTTTATCGGTCCGATTAAATCCATGGCGACACGTCTAAATGGTTCATCGATAAGGGGCGTACTCCCCAAGGGAATGGGTCGATGATCCGTTTTCGGTGCCATTCTCTGGCATTTGTCACAGGAGAGACAGAACCGTTTTACATCTCCCTGGACCCCTGGCCAGTAAAACTCTTTTACAAGACGGTCACGTGTCTTAGCAATTCCCATGTGTCCACCCATGAGACTTTCGTGTGCAAGCTTCAGCACTTCACAACGCTTTTCCTTTGGCACGACGACTTGCTTAAAGTGTTCGTTGTGTTTCCTGGCGTGGCGATACAAGATTCCTTTCTTGTAGACAAACTTCACCGCGCCGTTCGGAGTTTCCCTCTCCGTTCCTGCTTCTGCGTGTTTATGCAACTGCGCCAGAGTTGCGTCTTCCTGTTGCAGCTTCCTCAACTCAGCTGGAAGAACATTACTAACCGGTGTTGATGTAACTTGGATCGGCTTCGGTTTCGGCTGTCGACTCATGGCCCTGGTCTCAACAGCACTCACTGGCATAGGTGTACAGGTTTCGGGGTTCGGCTGGGGTAACACATAACGGCATCCCAATATGACGTCATGTGATAGTCCCTCCAAGCAAGCAGCTGCAATTTTCCCCTTCACGTATGGTGAATCGAGGTCAATGACAGCTACTGGTAATGAGTCACGCGCTCAGTTCGCGTACTGAACTTCTATTACCTCCCCTGTATAGTCCTCCGGCTTGACATACTTCTTGTCGACAAGCGTGGGGACGCTGCACCCAGTGTCGTACAAGATGGTGGCACCTTCACCATTGACAGTTGTGGCCGCAAGGTTGGCTGGGTTGCGACTCGCTTTCGGCACGCACTCCTTCCTAGCAACGACATTCACCTGGATCTGCCTGCCCTTGGGACAGTCCCTGGCAAAATGCCCCAGGCGCTTGCAGTTAAAACACGTCGGCGGCCCTCGCCAACTTGCAAGTCCTGGTTTCGTGGGTGAGGCCTGTCCAGGTCGATAGGTGGCATCCCTACCTGTAGGTGCTCCTCCGACCTTCCCGTCGCCCTGACGGTTGCGGACAGCCGGCTCTACCTCCCCCATACGACGCGACTCAGAGGGTCGGGGTCGATCCGCGCCCCCGGAACCTCCACTCTTCGAGTGCGCCTGCTCGTATCGCTCCGCCATGTTAGCGATCTCTTCGAGTGTCCGGTGTTCTCTTTCGGCTAAGAAGACTGTCAATTCGCGACAGTAAGTACCCAGGACATGTTCCTTGAGTATTACCTCGCGTAGCCCGTCATACGTGCGTTCGACTTCAGCCATTTTCATCCACTTGTCAAATAAACCTCGAACACGGTTGTGGAATTGTGAGTGGGTCTCTGTTACCTTTTTCGCAGAGTCCCGAAAAAGTTTCCGGTGAGTCTCGGCGGTCAGCCGATAATGGCAGAGAAGGGCCTTCTTGAGGGCATTGTAGTCATCAGCCTCTTCTGCAGCTAAGCCGTGGTAGACTTCCCGAGCTGCACCTTGCAAAAAGGATGAGACATTAATGGCCCAGTGCTTTTCAGGGACCTGATGAGCGTGTGCGAGTTTCTCGAACTGCACGAGAAAATCGTCAATAGCCTCCTCCCTGTCATTAAAGCGTGGCATGTTGATCTGGACCATCCGGTGGTCAATGAATGGTCGGCCGGTCGTTCCAGAGCTTGTACTGGCGTCGTCCCGTCCATTGGTCCTAGCTTCAACTCTCACCTTTTCCATCTCCAGAGTGTGGGCGAGTCTGGCTAGCTCTTGGTCCGCAGCTATCTTGGCTAGCTCTTGGTCCGCAGCTATCTTGGCTAGCTCTTGGTCCGCAGCTATCTTGGCTAGCTCTTGGTCCGCAGCTATCTTGGCAGCTATCTTGGCTAGCTCTTGGTCCGCAGCTATCTTGGCTAGCTCCTTCTGTGCTTCTCTCTACGCTGCTTTTCCGGCCTTCCATTCCTTGATCCGTTCTTCTATAAATGTTGTCTCCCTCATATCCGAGATCTTCAGACCCCATAGCTCGATATTCCTTTATCATTTGCCTTTCGGTGGCCATTATAACTAATGTAAAGTGATACCTTGTCTCAATATTCTAACAATACACAGATACTTGTAATACAAGTTTAAATACTTACCTGTCGATAGCAACTAATTTCGTTCAGGTAAGATATTTGTTCGACATCTGCTTCACCAGTACTGCTAGTAATGGAAGGTCTACAAAGCATGCACATATGACAATAAAATGCAAGATGAGAAAATCATAAAACAAATACAAAGAATGGAAAATATCTCACACTGTTCCCTAATACGCCTACAAATAACTTTAGGTCCTAAAATAATATGTCTAATTCATATGCCGGACGAAGCGCCCACTGTGAAGTGTCGTTTGGTAGGGGTGGGGTTCTTCCCATAGACTTTAAAGAATTATGAGGAAGTTCCCCTGGTCCGCATTCAGAATGTTTACTTCTGGACAATATATTATATATGGCTACGAGCCCCCAGTCAGCAATGCCGACAGTTAAATTAAAAGAAATACAAAGATGAAATTTAAACAATAACAATTTAATAAATGAAAATTTTAAAGATATTAAGCAATCAATGTCACTCTTGACCCAATGATCCCTAGATCATCATTTGATTTCAGTGTGAGGAATATTTTCCCTTCTTGAGTGTTACTCATCTAAATAAGTTTCCTTTCGTCTTTCTCTCCTTCCGATTCCTCTACTTCCGTTTCCTCTTCTATCTCTACTTCCGTTTTCTCTTCTACGGTATCTCTTGAGGTCACCCGAAATTCACTCGGTATCTCTCAAATTCACTCGGAATTCTCTCCAGGTCATCCGAAATTTCCCCGGAATTCTCTCAATGTCACCCGAAATTTCCCCGGAATTCTCTCAACGTCACCCGAAATTTCCCCGGAATTCTCTCAACGTCACCCGAAAGCTTCCTTTGAAGCTATCTTAAGATTTCCTTGATTTCCAAAATCTGAGTCTGCCACCAATTTTCGTCTGGCCGTACGGAGTTCTACTTCTCTTCTTAATTTCTTGTAGCGAACTAATTCCTACTAAGCATCGGGTATTATCTTCAAGATTTCGAATCAAGTCCCACCCACATCGCATTTCGATTGGAGGGCGATCGACTCTGGTCAGTCGTTCGACTGTCAATCATCCGAATGTCTGTCTGGGCGTCTATCAATTGGCGGTCTTCTGTCCTTTGAGGTGGTTATGTCACATTCTCCTAGTAGAATTTCCCCTCGAGAGCTAAACAAAGACCATCTTACGTAAGGGATTAGCTAACTTAGAACAATTTGAAACATCACAGCTGGGTCAGGCAGACGTACAATTTATACATGTACAAGGCCAGTCAGAATCACAAGTTATACATACATGTACTAATATAAGGGGTTGGGGTAAAATCGTCACATCGTGGTTAAAGAATGCATTCTAAGGGATTATGAGTTAGTCCCTGAAGCTTATCCGCAAAAATTCAGAAATTACAGAAAAGAAGCTGGACAAACTCATGTCGAATTTGCTTGAGAAAAAGAGCAGTTGTTTGATAGATGGTGCTTAGCCAAGAAAGTCGAATAAGATTATCAAAATCTCAAGCAAATGATATTAATTGAAGAGTTCAAAAACTGTGTCAATAGTGATGTTAAGTCTTATCTTGATGAGCATACGATTGAACCTTGGAGAATGCTGCTCGAGCTGCTGACAAATATTCTTTGACACATAAAGTTCCTTTTGTTGACAAGACTTCTACTCAACAATCTTCTGGCAGATAAGTATTTCTGTTTAATACCAGCCCTTTTAAAACTCAAACTAGCACAACTTTCAAAAATCAAACTTCAGAGAAGTTTGATTCTAGATCCTTGTCTCTTCGACGTGTACCTATTGCAAGAAAAAAGGACACGTTATTTCTGATTGCTACAAATTGAAAAATAAGCATCAGAATCAAGACAGACCTATTCCAATGCTCTTATTTCTAAGAGGTCAAGGTCACGGTCATGTATTGAAAGCAATACATTTGTTGGGTCTAATAAATCCCAGTCTGATTTTATTATGGAGAATTATTAACCATTCATATCGAGGGGTTCTATATCACTCTTGGGTGATTCAGCCAATCCCACCCCTATTAAAATTTTAAGGGACACAGGAGCTTCTCAGAGTCTTTTATTGTCAGGTACTTTGCCTTATTCTGAGAAGTCTTCTTCTAATGAAAGTGGTCTTATTCAGGGAGTAGAGTGCGGCTTTGTTAATGTTCCTCTCCATTGTGTAAATTTGTCATCAGACTTAATATAAGGACCTGTGACAGTCGGAACAGTCTCGGTTTTACCCGTTGAAGGCATTCATTTATTGCTAGGCAACAACTTAGCTGGGGACAAGGTTGTGGTTAATCCACTTGTAACTGACAAGCCTGATTTGGATCAGAAAGTTGATCCAATTGAAAAAGAATTCCCTTATATATTTCAAGCTTGTGCAGTTACCAGAGCTATGGCAAAGAATGCTCTTGAGAATGATGTTGATGAAGGCAGTATTACTTTACCTGACACGTGTATAGGTCAGGCTTTTGATGAGGTCACTTTTACTCCTTGTTTGGATCAATCAGAAGGTATTGATCATAGTGATCCTCTTTTAACAATTCGCTCTCTTTATTCTAATCAGGGTGATAAACGACAGTCACTTGTTGTCGAACAAGAAAAGGATCCTGAGATCTCCTGTTTGTTTCAAAGGGCCATAAGTGAGACTGAAGCCACTGAAGTTTCTGTCTGTTATTTCATTAAAAATGGAATTCTTATGAGAAAATGGAGATCTCCCGAGGTACCTGCTGGTGATGAGTGGTCGGTGAACTATCAAATAGTAGTTCCAAAACCTTACAGACAGGAAATACTTAATCTGGCCCATGAAACTCCTTTGGCTGGTCATTTAGGGATTAATAAAATGTATTACAAGATCTTGACTCACTTCTATTGACCAAAAATCAAAAGTGATGTTGCCAAATACTGTAGATCTTGTCATACTTGTCAAATGGTAGGAAAACCCAATCAGAAGATACCTGTGGCTCATCTGCAACCTATTCCTGCCTTTGATAAATCATTTAATAGAATTATGGTTGATTGTGTAGGTCCCTTACCCAAGATCAAGTCAGGTAACCAATACCTGTTGACCATTATGTGTACGTCAACAAGGTTTCCAGAGGCAATTCCGTTGAGGAATATAAAATCTAAAACAATAGTAAAAGCTTTGATAAAGTTTTTTACTCAGTATGGCCTTCCCAAATCTGTTTAATCTGATCAAAGTTCAAACTTCATGTCTGGAATTTTCCAAGAAGTTATGTATGAATTGGACATTCAGCAATTCAAATCTTCTGCCTATCACCCTGAGAGCCAAGGGCATTAGAAAAATTCAATCAGACTTTGAAAAATATGATCCAATCATATTGTTTTGATACGAATAAAGATTGGGATGAAGGCATTCATTTACTATTGTTTGCTGTTAGAGAATCAGTTCAGGAATCTTTAGGCTTCAGTCCATTTGAACAGGTTTTTGGAAAAACTGTGCGTGGACCATTGAAGTTATTGAAAGAGAAACTTCTCTCTAATGAAGATACTGAGATCAATCTTCTTGATTATGTTTCCGATTTTAGATACAAGTTGTCAAGGCTTGTGAGGTCGCAAGAGCAAATCTGCACTCTGCTCAATCTAAAATGAAATCAAGATATGAAAAAACATCGAAGGAAAGGAGTTTTCAGCCTGGTGATAGAGTCCTGGCTCTCTTACCAGTGCCACAAAATCCTGTTCAGGCCAAATATTATGGTCCCTGCACAGTTGACAGGAAAATTAATGACTTAAAATACATCATAAATACTCCCGGGAGGCGTAAACAAAAAACAACTCTGCCATACAAAAACATGCAAAAAGAAAATATTGAAAGAGCCATATTAAACACGTAATTAATTTAGTTGTACCTGTCCCACTCGGTGAAGGAATATCATCAGATTCTATTGATATTGAAATGACAAATCTTTGTAATTCAGAAATTATGAAAGATCTAGACCAGAAACTTTCACATTTACAAGTGCAAGAAATGAACTGAAACAGTTATTATTTGAATATGAGCACTTATTTCCAGATGTTCCTACAAGGACAAACAAAATTTTTCATGACATTGAAATTGTAAATTCCAAACCTGTCAAACAACATCCATACAGGATGAATCCACTCAAACTGGAATACTTAAAAAGGAAATTCAATATTTGCTGGAGAATGATTTTATCGAGCCCAGTAAATGTGATTGGAGTTCACCATGCACACTTGTTCCAAAACCAGATAAAACTTTCCGTATGTGCATTGATTATAGGAAGGTGAACAGTGTGACAAAAACAGATTCATTCCCATTACCAAGAATTGACGATTGTATTGATAAAATCGGTTATGCCAAGTATGTCACCAAATTTGACCTTCGGAAAGGATTTTGGCTGATTCCACTAACGGAAAGAGCAAAGAAAATCTCGGCATTTGTGATTCCAGATGGACTTTTACCAATATAAAGTAATGCCATTCGGGATGAAAGGTTCACCAAGTATATTTCAACGTCTCATGAATATGATCACCTCTGGTCTAGAAAATTGTGATGCCTATATAGATGACGTCATCATCTACAATGACACCTGGATAGAACATGTATCAAGAATTCAAAAATTCTTTGACAGACTCACTGATGCATGTTTGACAGTTAATTTATCTAAAAGTGAGTTCTGCCGTGCTAGTGTGACTTTCTTAGGAGATATTGTGGGACATGGACAAGTTAAACCAATAGATGCTAAGGTTGAGGCTATTTCTAAATTCCCTGTGCCTGAAAATAGAAAGCAATTGATGCTATTTTTAGGTATGGCGGATACTATCGGAAAATTTGTTCCAATTTTTCTATAAGTGCAGAACCCCTGACAAATTTATTGAAGAAGAAGAAGTTCTTTTGGATTGAAAAATGTCAGGAGGCTTTTGACAAGTTAAAAGCCATACTTGAAAAAGCACCAGTTTTTGCAGCTCCAAATTTCAGTCAGTCTTTCAAATTATCTGTCGATGCAAGTGATGTTGGTGTTGGAGCAGTTTTAATTCAAGAAGACAAAAATGGTATTGAACATCCAGTGTGCTATTTTTCAAACAAATTAAATAAGCACCAGAGAAATTATTCAACTATCGAGAAGGAATGTTTGGCATTGATTCTGGCTTTACAACATTTTGAAGTTTATCTTAGTTCAGCTCCTTCTTCGATTATAGTTTTTAGTGACCACAACCCCCTTACATTCATCGGCAAGATGAAAAATAAAAATCAAAGATTACTAAGGTGGAGTTTGTACTTGCAGGAATATAATCTTGACATCCGGTACATCAAGGGAAAAGATAATTTAATAGCAGACGCTCTTTCCTGTGTATAACAATATATTATATCACATACACTGTGTGAACAAATAAACAGCAAAAGGGGTCAGATGACCCCATTAAACTGTACAACAGGTTTGGAGACTTTGAGAGCATGGATGCAGAAGAAACTGCTCCGTGTACTCAAAGTAGCTCCAAACCTAATAAAACTAAATATACTCCCGTACTTCCTCCAGACAAATAACAACACATACTTCCTTCGCGAATAGTCTAACATAGTTCCAGAATCTCCAGCATAACATTAGAATGAAGAACACCATCATACAATGGAATTGTCGAGGACTTAAAACAAACTACAATGATATTCTTCTGCTTTTAAATGAACACGATCCTGCTGTACTATGTTTACAGGAAACATTCCTGAAAGAGACAGATAAAATTACTTTTAAAAACTTTTCCCTGTTTAATGCGTACTTTCAAAACGCAGACAGGGCCTCAGGAGGAGTCTCTATTGCTGTGAACAATAGAGCCCCTCACAGAGTCGTCCCTTTAAATACAAATTTACAAGCCATTGCTGTAAGTGTCACTCTACATCGAGTGATTACTTTTTGTTCCATTTACTTGCCACCAAACACCAACCTAGTACAAAAGGAATTAGACAATCTTGTTGAACAACTTCCCGCGCCCTTCGTTTTACTCGGGGATTTTAATGCCCGTAACATTTTATGGGGATCAAATCACATAAACGACAGAGGCCATAAAATAGAAGATTTCATTTCTAGACACGATCTGTGTCTATATAACACCAACTCACCAACATATTTACACCCAGGAACCGGTACGTACACATGCATAGATTTGACAATTTGCTCTCCCTCACTGCTTTTGGACTATGAATGGAAGGTCGCTGATGACCTTCACAGCAGTGATTACTTTCCAATCACTCTTGAAAATAACTCCAAAATTGATGACGCAATTCCACAATGGAATATAAAGAAAGCCGACTGGGCTATGTTTGAAACACTATGTAAAACTAGACTAAATAATGATACAGTATTAAACGCTGTTAATCCTATACAGCATTTTACCTCCGCTTTAATTTCAATTGCAGATGAATCTATTCCTAAGTCCTCAACGAACAGTAAGAGATCGCAAAAACCTTGGGTAACCAAGGAATGCAAAGAAGCCATTAGACAACGCCGAGAAGCATTAAAAACATTCAACAATCGTCCAACACCCGAAAATTTAAATGAATATCGTATTGCCCGGGCTAAAACTCGACGCACAATCAAAGAATGTAAACGTGCATCATGGAAGAAATATATTTCTTGTTTAAACTCTCGTTCCTCAATGAAACAAGTTTGGGATACTATTCGAAAAATAAATGGAAAGAGGAAACACAATTCTATTCGACATCTAAAAATAAACAATAGCAATTTCAGTTCGAAACGTGACATAGCAAATATTCTTGCCGATAGTTTTTCGAAAAGCTCATCATCATCTAATTACCCAGATGCCTTTAGAAGATTAAAATCTCAAAAAGAAAAGTCACGTTTAAAATTTACATCGAACAACACTGAAAATTATAACCAGCTGTTTTCTTTATTGGAGCTTAGGGAGGCATTAGACAAGGCCCATGATACATCCGCTGGGCCTGACGAAGTACATTACCAGTTCTTGAAACACCTCCCAGAATCTTCTCTGACATTACTTTTTAAAATCTTTAATGATTTATGGATTGCTGGTAATGTACCTAAGAGCTGGAAAGAAGCAACAGTGATACCGATTCCCAAACCAGACAAAGATAACGAAGATCCTAACAGCTATCGGCCTATTGCATTGACAAGCTGCATATGCAAAACAATGGAACGAATAATTAATTCTCGGCTTGTATGGTACTTGGAAAGTAATAATTTAATTTCTCCTTTCCAAAGTGGCTTCCGTTCTGGTCGTAGTACTAACGATCATCTGGTTAGACTGGAAACATTTATTCGCGATGCATTGATCAAGAAGGAACATTTAGTAGCAGTCTTCTTTGATTTAGAAAAGGCCTATGATACAACATGGAAGTACTGGATACTAAATGACCTGCACGATCTAGGTCTAAAAGGCCGTCTGCCCGCTTTCATCTCCAGTTTTCTCTACAACAGAGAATTCAAAGTACGCGTGGGCTCTACCTTCTCCGATATGCACCAGCAAGAGATGGGTGTGCCCCAGGGCAGTATTTTATCTGTGACGCTATTTAATATCAAAATCAATAGCATCACTAAGTGCTTAACTCCCGGTGTGGACTGCTCTTTATATGTAGACGATTTTTTAATTTGTTATCGATCAAAGCACATGCATACAATTGAAAGGCAACTTCAACAAAATATCAATAAGATCCACCATTGGGCCAGTAATAATGGTTTTAAATTCTCTAAATCGAAAACAGTATGCATGCATTTCTGTCAATTACGAAGACATCATGATGACCCTAAACTCACGCTGGACGGAACACTTATTCCAGTTGTTGAGGAAACAAAGTTTTTGGGTATTATCTTCGACAGAAAACTGACTTTTTTACCACACATCAAGAATTTAAAAGCTAAATGCTTAAAAGCTTTAAATTTACTAAAAGTAATTGCGCACACTGACTGGGGTGCTGATAAAAAAGTCCTCCTCAATTTGTATAGAACATTTATCCGTTCTATACTAGACTATGGATGCATTGTTTATGGTTCAGCTAGGAAGTCTTATTTGAAAATGCTTGACCCAATTCATCATCAGGGAATAAGACTTGCTCTAGGAGCATTCAAGACATCTCCATGCGAAAGCCTTCTCGCGGAAGCGAATGAACCACCCTTATCGCACCGCAGAGAAATGCTTTCTATACAGTACGCTCTTAGGTTAAGATCAAATCCTCTGAACCCTGCTTTTTCGGCTGTTTTTCAACCAAAATACAAAACTTTGTACGAAAACAAACCAAATGCCATACCTTCATTTGGCATCAGAATATCATCCAGTTTTGACACTATCAAAATTAATCTCCCTACAGTTCAGAACACGTTTGTCTCGGAAACACCACCTTGGCTCCTTAAGCAACCCAAAGTGATTTTTTCGTTGCACGATGGGAGAAAATCTGAGACGAATCCTGCCGTTTTCCAGAACTCTTATCATGAACTCCTCAACGATTTTAAAAACTACACAAAATTTTTTACTGATGGATCAAAAGTTGATGACAAGGCTGCTGCAGCCTTTGTTAGTGGCAAGCACATAACCAAAGTGCGCTTGCCAAACGATGCGTCCATATTTTCAGCGGAAATCAGAGCAATAGACCTTGCTCTGAAATTTATTGAACAAAAGCGCATTTTAAATAGCATTATTTTCTGTGACTCTCTGTCAGTACTTCAGTCGCTACACCATAGAAAACTGGATAATCCATTACTAGTCGATATTCTCGTCAAAAACTCTGAGCTTAGTAAGTCCTACAACATAGTATACTGTTGGCTACCTAGCCATATTGGTATTAGAGGTAATGAAGAAGCAGACCGGGCTGCTAAGATGGCTCTATCCCAAGAACCATCGGATTTGAAATTACCTTTTACTGATTTTAAACCTTGTATCAAAAAGTACCTACGTCAGAAGTGGCAGGCGTCATGGGATGATGCAGTCAATAACAAACTTCATGCCATCAAACCAACCCTGGGAGAATGGACTCCTTCCTACAGAGCTATCCGTAGGGAGGAGGTTGTCATTGCAAGAATCAGAATCGGTCATACATACATTACCCACTCCCACATACTGAAAGGTGAAGATCCACCAGAGTGCGTTTCTTGCAATGAGCCATTCACTGTTAAACACTTTATGACCGAGTGTTCCGACCTGCAACCTACGCGTGTTAAATACTATAATGTACATGACATGAAGGAACTTTTTGATACAATACAAATCACTTGTATTTTAGATTTCCTAAAGGAAGTAAATCTCTATTTTAAACTATAACTTGTATGCCATCACGTAGAATATTTTTATCTAATGAAAATATCACCTTTTATTTACAACATCTTATCATCAACATAACACCATTTACATCTCCCGTTGATTGGGAAGCTTCATATTTTCCTGTTACCAACATCTTACCATTTTATATTTAACTATTGTTTTTTTTATATATATCGCTGGTCGATGTTAAACATTACTTGTTTTTGAACATCTAACGTATTGTATGGCGCTAAATAGCCTAAAAGTGCTGGTGCGCCGTTAAAATTCAAGTAAACAAACAAACAAACATACACTGTGTAATTTATACGAGTTCTTTTAACCTCAGGTGTAAATTGGTTTGTGGTAAAAGGAAAGTTTTATCATATAAACCTTTCTTTTTATTTTATGGGAGAAAGTGTTACGTGTATTTGATTTGGGTCATTTATTTTTTTATTTTAATTGTTTGTTTGTCAGATTCAAATTTGACATTTTAAATTTAAGATTCATTCATTGCGAGATATTTTTTTTAGAAAGTGTAATGACATGTACTCTAAGAATAAACACCAGGTGTTGACCTCATTTCTGACCTGGCTTCAGAGATGTAAACAAGTTTTTAAAATGATTGGTTGATTCCAAGAACATTATGGAGCTTTGTTATA
Source organism: Unio pictorum (assembly GCA_030141615.1). Taxonomy (NCBI): domain Eukaryota; kingdom Metazoa; phylum Mollusca; class Bivalvia; order Unionida; family Unionidae; genus Unio; species Unio pictorum. Next base: position 1,962,480 of record JARLTB010000148.1, on the reverse strand, counting down.
AACATCTTTCTATTTTTAGTTGGGACGGTGTGTACGAGATGTTTTGAACGTAAATTTATTCTAAAGATTCTAGAAGATAATGTGACCCTTTTCTTGTTTACGTAAAAACAGGTATATAAGTTATGATTTGGAGCGAACTATTTAGTAGAAGTTGGGCTGTTAGAATATTAAGTTGTGTCATTTTGAGTTATTTTAAATTACCTTGTATTGGACATTATTTCAATTCATTTGGATCAAGAGGATTTATTTTGTTATTTATCTGGAAAATAATTGTGCTCATTGAATTTCGTTACCAAGAACTGACTTCATCACGTGACATTGTCTTCCATCTCGGATGCTTCACTAAGATTCGAACTTGGAATTATTAGGACATTTTATTACCAGGACTTTTGCAATTTCACTAGTGGATTATATTTTGAATTATTTTTGGATTAATTTTGGAATTGATTCTTGAAACTGTAAGTTTATTTTTTCTTTTCTGGAAAATATTTGTGCTCAATAAATTGTTTTTTAAGTTTTTACAAGCTTGTTATTTTCACTCTTTCTGTGTTACTGTTTAATCGAGCCTAAGCACGTAACATAGTTCATGTGCCAAAGCTAATCAAATTCAATAACAAATTTCTGTTAACCAAAGATATTGGTAGCTTGCTGTTCTTTAGCTATGAACAGACTCTACTCAATTCACCTTGAATGAATTCATGTCAGTTTGAAATAAACTGTAGCAATCATTAATCTTTTTTGTCTTATGGCAACATCTGTGGAATGTAACTACAACCAGAGTTGAAAGTAATGGTCATTGGTGCAAGGGCATAGTCTAGAATGAATCCTCTAGACATTTTTCTAAACAATTAAACCTCACTAAATTCCGATAATTTTGAAATCTTAATTTAAACTTAGAAATAAATTTATTAAATTTTTTTTTTGATTCATATTAAATTGGAATTTTTTTCTCGAGTCCTTAAGAACTAGTTTGAGACGTGAAAATTATTAGGTCTCTCTTTATTAGTTATATGAGTTAAATTAATAATGACAATACAGTAATAGTGCTTCTTTACATCATTGTCTGTCCATTGCTATTATAAATGCGCTGAAAGCATTTATACATATGTTGAAACCTGCCTTAAGAGATCATCCCTTATCCCAATCAAAAGTGGTGTCTCAAGATGGGTGGTCTTTCATTAGAAGTGATACAAAATATATAATACTATTGATTTGTAAATAAAATTAGTTCTTCCATTACGTTTTTTTTTTTCCAAGACATCTGTATTTCAGGAGAGAATTTATTGGAATTGATTTAAGACACAATTTTCATATATTTACTCAAAAAACTTCAAAACCTTTTATACTTTTAGTAAAGAGTGAATTTTTAAAAATTATTTATTGGGGTGAAATGATAGAATACTGCCATGTATTGATATGATTAATGATACATGATACAAAGTCTACAATATGATACAGTGTTGAAACACCTATGAACTTAATGGTCTTTCATATTTAGATGGTTTGTTTGTGGTAGCTTAGTGCCTTTTTACGTGTTGATACCTTGGTTATATTTCAATATGCAGAATACAGACCTAGACTTTTTATCTGTTTTTATGCCAAATTTACTCCCAGAAAGCTTTAGGATAAAGACGATCTTGTGCTAAAGTTGTCTGTACTATAAAGGTGGTTAGTATATGGAACTAGTTTTATATGTTGTTTTTGTGTATCCTGGAAAATAAAGTGGTGGTTTTAAAAATGTGACTAATAAAGCAGATTTTACTCCATGGAAAGGACTATAGACTAGAACCTGTGGGTCACAATTTAGATTTAGGGGTTAGGGTTATGTGAGATAAATATCATAAATAACGGAACAAATTTGTCATGATTGGTCATGAAAGTAGCTGGGGGGGGGGGGTAGGGGGAGAAGGGTTCTTGTTGTAAGCAAGACTTTTACATTTTTCTCATGTTATTCAATTTTGTTTTCACCTGGGTCAGACAGAGAATAAGCTTGGTACAATTAAAATGCTTGGATATATTCCAACAACACAGGCAGCAGAAGCTGAGAAACTGCTAGAGGAGAAAAGGTCAGTTGTCATCAAAGGAAACCCAGGAGAAGGAAAGACAACAATAGCCCTACATCTGATAGATAATGAAATGTATAGAAATAAACGTGTGGTGGTTTATAGTCTAACAGATTGGAAGACAGTGGACACAGATTGGGTAAATATTGTTGTACTGGAGGACATACTTGGAGAATTTGACTTGGATCCTAGCCGTCTGCAAGAGTGGATGGTATACCTTTCTACCATACAGGAACATGTAGATGCAGGAAAGTTACAGGTTATAATTACCACCCGAACTAACATACTGGAAAAGGCTTACTCCAAGCTACGATCACATAAACTATTTTCTGATGAATTGTCACTAACACTGTCATCAAAAAATCTAAAAAAAGCCGGAGAAGATGAGCATTTTGAATAGAGAGCTTCAGAGGTATAACAAAAACATAAAAGAAGATGAAAAAGAAAAATGCATCGCTAATTTTAGTGGGTTGATTGGTTTTCCCCAGTCCTGTTTACTATTTGCAGCAGATAGTAAGTTATTTAAAAGAGGACCCGAGTTCTTCAAATCTCCAAATGAATTATTTTTTGAAAATATCTGTAATTTAAATGCTGAAATGTTCATATCTCTGGCATTTCTTTTTTGTCATGATAAGATTTACGAGGAGCATTTATCACCTGAAACCATGCCCAAGTCTAGCAATGATTTATTCATGGAATTGGCTTCCCATCTCCGTATTTCAAAAGAGAAGGCAGACATTGCATTACTGAGAGATGTTTATGAAAATTTTGAGGGAATGTACATTGAGAAATCAATTTCAAATGAAATCGTTAAGGGGGTTTCAGTTGAAAGATCCTTTATATGGTTCTCTCATGCTACAGTCTGTGAGGCAGTAGGACACGTCTTAGCAATACATTCTTTAGAAATGGTTGTAAAATATGGCAACCCAGAATATTTATATCAGAGGACCTACACTGCAGAAGCCAAGGACAAAACTTCAGAGAAAGTATTTTTACCTGTATCCATGTATTCATCTATGGCAGAGCGGATGGTTCATGATGTTGTAGAGAAAAAACTTGTAAAGAGTGCTGCAACACATTCAGTTCTCAAACAGAACAAGTTTTTGATGAAACTGAAAGATGTGTTGCACACAGGCAATAGGATCAAGGACTTTTTCATGGCTAATATATATTGTAACTTAAAATTCAGGTATTCTTTTTTACTGGAATCAAGATTCTGTGATAAAGATTTTTCAGAAGGAGAGTGTTTGACATTTTTGCAGTATGTATTACAAAGTGATGATGTCACAGTCAGATCAGTGTTTAATCATTTCATGGAATTCTTTGAGTGCACACATAATAATAACAATTCTGACTGTTGGCAGTGCAAAGAGAAGCAGAATGTACTGGAATTAGCACTGTACTACCACTTTTTTGAGATTGCAGACAAACTAATTACCATGAATGCCTACTATACACATGTAAGCCTCTGTAATGCTGCCAGACATGGTGACGTCAGCAGAGTTCAGACTATCTTGGAAGACTTAAAGAGGAGTCAGGTGTTCAATCCAGATTGTACTGAGGCAGAAAAAGCATTATGTAGAGCCTATCTCTCAGGAAGCCAAGATGTAGTAGAGATTTTATTACAAGAAGGGATTACGCTAGATAGCATACATCTAGTACATGCTGTAAAACATGGAGATGTCGATGTTTTAAAGAAAGTAGTGGAACATCTGAAATTTCATAATAAGTGGCATCAACTATGTGCATTTGGTGACATATTTGGGTGTATTCCTGATATGTATTCAGGTGAATTTGTATCCTTTCTATTGGTTCCTAATGAACTTGCAGATTCCAAAGCACTGTACATAGCCTATTGTAATGAGAAGTTTGAAATGGCAGATTATCTTTTGCAAAATGAAGCAAAAATATCAATGGGCATGCTTGCAGCTGTGGTAGAACATAGTTCAAAGAAGGCTGTTGATAGAGTGATACAACATTTAAAAGTCACTCATATGTGGGATCCCAATTGTGATGATGCATCTCAAGCATTAGTTGTAGCTTATACAGCACAGAAGTATCATATGTGTGATCTGTTGATTCAAGAGGGAGTCTCACTGACAATGAAGAATCTTCAAAATGTGGTTGTTGGATTCAATATATCATTGGAAGCTGTTAAGAAAGCAGTGCAACATTTGAAAGACACCAAGAATTGGGACCCCAACTGTAAAGAAGCATCAGAAGCATTAGACGTTGCTTATATGTCACATAAATATGATGTGTGTGATCTGCTGATTCAAGAGGGAGTCTCAATAACAATGGAGCATGTTCCTCATGTGATATTGAGATCATTGGATTATGTGAAAACAGTAGTGAAGCAGTTGAAGGATACTGACAGCTGGGATCCCAAGTGTGATGATGCTTCAAACACATTAGCAAATGCTTATAGAAAAGAGAAGTATGATGTGTGTGATCTGCTGATTCAAGAGGGAGTCTCACTGACAATGAAGAATCTTCAAAATGTGTTTCTGGGATTCAGTATATCATTGGAAGCTGTTAAGAAAGCAGTGCAACATTTGAAAGACACCAAGAATTGGGACCCCAACTGTAAAGAAGCATCAGAAGCATTAGAAGTAGCTTATAGGTCACATAAATATGATGTGTGTGATCTGCTGATTCAAGAAGGAGTCTCAATAACAATGGAGCATGTTCCTCATGTGATATTGAGATCATTGGATTATGTGGAAACAGTAGTGAAGCAGTTGAAGGATACTGACAGTTGGGATCCCAAGTGTGATGATGCTTCAAACACATTAGCAAATGCTTATAGAGAAAAGAAGTATGATGTGTGTGATCTGCTGATTCAAGAGGGAGTCTCACTGACAATGAAGAATCTTCAAAATGTGTTTCTGGGATTCAAGATATTATTGGAAGCTGTTAAGAAAGCAGTGCAACATTTGAAAGACACCAAGAATTGGGACCTCAACTGTAAAGAAGCATCAGAAGCATTAGAAGTAGCTTATAGGTCACATAAATATGATGTGTGTGATCTGCTGATTCAAGAGGGAGTCTCAATAACAATGGAGCATGTTCCTCATGTGATATTGAGATCATTGGATTATGTGAAAACAGTAGTGAAGCAGTTGAAGGATACTGACAGTTGGGATCCCAAGTGTGATGATGCTTCAAACACATTAGCAAATGCTTATAGAGAAAAGAAGTACGATGTGTGTGATCTGCTGATTCAAGAGGGAGTCTCACTGACAATGAAGAATCTTCAAAATGTGTTTCTGGGATTAAAGATATCATTGGAAGCTGTTAAGAAAGCAGTGCAACATTTGAAAGACACCAAGAATTGGGACCCCCATTGCGAAGATGTGTCAGAAGTATTAGCAGAAGCTTATGGAGCAAAGAAGTATGATGTGTGTGATCTATTGATTCAAGAGGGAGTCTCACTGACAATGAAGAATCTTGTACATGTGATTGCAGGATTTGAGGTTTCAGTGGATGCTGTTAAGAAGGCAGTACAATATTTGAAAGACACTTACAACTGGGACCCTAAGTGTAATGATGCATCAGTAGCACTAGAAGATGCCTATGTAGAACAGAGGTATGATGTTTGTGATCTGTTGATTCAGGAGGGAGTCTCGCTGACAATGAAGAACATTCCTGGTGTGGTGTACCGTGTATCATTGGAACATGTTAAGAAGGCAATACAGCATTTAGACAAGTATGATGTTTGTGATATGTTAATTCAGCATCAAGTCTCATTGACAATAAATGTGGTGAGGACACTCCAGGTGCCATTAAAAACTGTTAAGAAAGCAATTGAACATTTAAAAGAGAATGAAAATTGGAATGCCAAAAGTGATGAGGCATCTGAAGCATTAGAAAATGCTTATAGTGCACAGATGTATGATGTGTGTGATATGCTGCTTGAGGAGACAGTCTCATTGACAATGATAAATTTTCATGGAGTGGTGGGGGGATTTGAGGTTTCATGCAGTGCTGTTATAAAAGCAATGCAGCATTTGAAAGCCACTTACATTTGGGATCCCAAGTCTGAATATGCATCTAAAGCTTTAGCAAATGCTTATAGGAAACAGAAGTATGATGTGTGTGATCTGCTAATTCAGGAGGGCGTCTCATTAACAATGCAGAATTTTGATGGTGTAGTGGAAGGATTTCAGGTGTCATTGGAAGCTGTAAAGAAAGCATTGCAGCATTTGAAAGACACTGACAATTGGGTTCCCAGTTGTGAACATGCATCCAAAGCATTAGAAAATGCTTATGTAATACAGAAATATGATGTGTGTGATCTGCTGATTCATGAGGGAGTCTCACTGTCGATGAAGAATATTCCTGGTGTGGTATACAGTGTTTCAGAAAAGTATGTTAAGAAAGTAATACAACATATGAACAGATATGATGTCTTTGATCTTCTGGTTCTGAAAAGAGTCTCACTAACACTGAAGAATCTTCCTTCTTTGGTGGGGAGATCTCGGGTATCTTTGAAAGCTGTTAGGAAAGTGATTCATTATTTGAAAGAGACAAATAATTGGGATCCCAAAAGTGATTACGCTTCTATAGCATTAGCGAATGCATATAATGCACAGATATATGATGTGTGTGATCTGCTGGCTCAAGAGGGTGTCTTACCAGATAACAAAGAATCTTCCGCTAATGGTGCAGGGATTTCAGGTATCACTGAAAACAGTTAGGAAGACAATACACTATTTGAAAATAAAGAGAATTGGGATCTTAAGTGCTACCTGTAATTAGATGTTACATTCCCAAAATGTCAGATGTGAAATCATATCTTGTGAGTTGATCCCAAGCAAAGACTGCAATGTGTAGGAGATAAATTAATATCTGCCATTGGGTTGGACATTAGTTGTGTATGATTATGGGCTACTCTAATGACTATCGCAACAATGATGATTATTTCAATAGGAAGTTTTATGGCCAAAATAGAATCCACATATCATATGTGGGAAAAACTGTCATTATGATTGGTCAGAACATTGAACTTGGCCTGCAACGCTTATCCTTACATCACAGAAAATAATGTACATATGTTAGTAATTATTTATAAATCTTTCTTTTTGTAAATAGTTATGATACAGCTTTCGATAAAGATGGGAACACAGAAGATGTCAAGCTCATAGTTTATATCAAAAATGGTATTGTAGCAAAATGACCTTGTGGTCTAGAACTGCATGATGTTTGGATATAGATTTCTTCACAACAATCTAAGCCTGTATTGGCTGTATATATGGGGCACCTGCATGCCATGTAAATTTCACTATATAATTCATAGTAGAATTTGAAAAGTGATAACAAAAAATATTACATATTTTGGTGATATAAACAAAGGATTTACTAAAATTCTAGAAACAAACATGTAAAAACTGGACTTATATTATTGAACATTTAGAATGACACAGTTAGGGCACCAATTAGCACAACTGTAAATTGGAAAAACATTACTAAACAAATCTAGACTTAAGACTCAGAAAAATGAGTCAAAGGTTTATGTTCTGAAGATTGGATCGAGTTGCAATGAAATGTATACTGCATGTTTTTCTTATACAAAAACATACAAGGAAATAACAAAAAATGAGTGCACCAATCAGTTATGTCTTTCCAAAATTGTAGCAACACCAACTTTCTCATAGACTTTAAACAGATTTAATTGGATACTGTGGCAGTGCTAGAGGACACAGATGATACCTGTGGTACATGGATAGTCGTGTTTTTTTATAAATATTCTCAATGTACATTTCATTTTGTTTATTGTAGGGTTTCATTTTCAGCACATGAAAGGCTATATATGACACCAGTATAAGTTATAGAAGAAGAACCGGGGAATTAACCTGGAAGAATCACTGACACACTGGTTGAACTGAGACACTATCCCTTGCAGGCACAGGTGAGATTTAGTGGTTTTTAAAGGTGAGTGCCATTCACCATTAGGCTACAAGAATCAAATGTCATAAACAATGGATTTAAATGTGTTTGCTCTTTCACAGTAAAGGCCATCTTTGACTCATGATTGACATGCTTAAAGTCATTTACCATATAGACCTGAAATAAGTGGGTTATCAACCTTAGTGCATGTAATATTACAATACGATAAATTAAGTAAAATGCATTAAATTATTTACTGTTGTGGTATGAACTGAATAATTATTTGTATCAGTTCCCATTAGTTTGTATGCATAGGTCTGACTTTGTGGTAATAACTGCACTGCATACTGGTAATTAGCTACAATGGCTATGGAGTGTATATTTCAAACACAAGTGAAGGCTTTTAGAATATTGAACTAAAGCAGATTTTGGATTATGAAAGAGCTGATATAACTTTTTTTAACAAGGTGGATTTTCATAAAATTATAATATTGATAGTTTTTAAAAAGACCCCAGGAGGCTGAATTTTATAAAGTGTTTGAATTTCCGGATCACTGCCATCTCACCTTTGTCCATGTGAGTTCAAGTCTCAGGCATGGCCAGTGGGGTTATTTGAGAGATATGTCAGTAGCTGTCCTGCAGGGAGGTGGTTCTTACCAGGGTTTTGGTAGGTTCTTCCTCTACATAGTTATACTCTTTTCTATATATAGCCTATCTTGTGATGAGAATGGTACTAAACACCAAAACAATAAGTAATTCTTAATATTATTGTTTTTTTGTTTTTGTTTTGACAAATTGTTTTTCATTGTATTATTACTGATCATTTTATTGCATTATTTTCATTACCAGAACAGCTTTTGGTAATTATCATCATTATTTTTCCTTCTATAACAAGAATTCATGGTGTGCATTGGGTAGAAGGGATTGATCAAAATAGGGACATTTCTATTCTGGCCCTAAAGATGCTAATTGCATTTAATATATTATTGACCCATGACATTACAATGTCATTTCAGTTGATGAATTTTATTATCCATAGGCTTATCTTGTAATAAATCTTGGTGTTACCAAAACTTAGCATGTGTAAGCTATGTCTGTAAAGTTTAAAATTTCGTTATGTTGGATGGATTTTGTTGCCCAATTATAATGTATGTACAGTTTAAAATTCAGTTTATGTTTGATGGATTTCTTTGCCCAATTATAATGTCTGTAAAGTTCAAAATTCAGTTTTTGTTGGATGGATTTTGTTGCCCAATTATAATGTCTGTACAGCTTACAATTCAGTTTATGTTGGATGGATTTTGTTGTCCAAGTATAATGTCTATAAAGCTTAAAATTCAGTTTATGTTGGATTGATTTTATTGTCCAATTGCAATATCTTTAAAGTTTAAAATTCAGTTTATGTTCGATGGATTTTCTTGCCCAATTATAATGTCTGTAAAGTTCAAAATTCAGTTTTTGTTGGATGGATTTTGTTGCCAAATTATAAAATATCTGTAAAGTTTAAAATGTTTTTTGTTGGAAGGATTTTGTTTCCCAGTTGCAAACAAGAATCATCTATAACCACGGTTGAAAAGTGTTTGCAGGATATGATATAATTTAGTATGGTGGGCCCCAAGTGGCTCTCCGTTATGGATCACTGCCATCTCACCTCGGTCTGTGTGGGATCGAGTCTAAGATTCAGCCAATGTAGTTATGTGAGAAAGCTTGCCAGTAGCTTCTCGTGGGTTGGTGGTTCTTTCCGGGGTTTTCCCGGGTTCTTTTCCTCCACCAATAATACTGGCTGCCATGTATAGCCTATCATGTGCTGAAAAATGGCGTTAAACCCAACAACAACAACAACAACATAATTCAGTGTGTCCAAGGTTGCCTTTACAGAAACAGCATTGCTGTCATTCAATGCAATGTTGAGAATTCCTGTTTTAAGTATGAAAAAAGTATGTAGACACATATAATAGTTAGGTAAACAGGTAAAAGATAAATGTATCACTAATTGGCACTATTTTACTAATTGTTTGAAATTAAATAGTATTATACATGTGTGGACATTTGTAAGATTTCGCTTACAGATTACATGGTCTATATCAATTGTGTTGCTGTTTTAATATTCCATATTTAGTGATGTCATATATTAGCTTTTGATTTCATAAATTCAGTATTATTAAACCATTATTTCATTTATGATATTGATTAATTGATGATATAGTAACATTATTCTAAGCTGTAATAAACTAGAATTTGTGAGATTTATGATATCATAAAATTTATTATATAATGCAATTTATCTTTTTCCATAGAACACCTTTACCTCACCCTCCAGTATGCACTAGTGTTGCAGTGACATAAAAAAAATTATATTTACTGAAAACCATTTGATATAGATGATTTTAGTTCTTATAAATGTTGAGACTTATACCTCAAAGAATATTTTTATCACAAACCTAATTCAGCATGTTTTTTTTTTAAGAATATCTTTATTAAAAAGGAACATGTTCTGTCAGCCTGCTGTAATAAATAATGTTGGAGTGGTATTTAAGGAACAATGTGCTTGAAGTTTCTTTGGGGGTATTGCAGTCTCCATGGTTACAAGAAAACCAGGTTCTGTCTCATCTCAATTGAGAGACAAAGCTGCTGTCAAAATGTTTACAAATTTCTTAATGTCCACAAGGAAAAGAATGGTTAAGCTTAATGATTTATGATTATAATACAATATCTGTTGAACTGTTCAAAAATATTAAAATGGGGTCCCACTTTTAATGAAGTATTAACCTCATTATTACATGGACTTGTCGACTTGTACTTGTCTTTTTTATGTGCTGTTTACAGAATTGTAAAATCTTTATCTTTTGTCTTTTATATTTTACTTCTGTTTATGTTTATTTGGAAGGAATTGTCTTCATGATGAATTTGTTTAGCTTGCCTGTCAATTATGTTATATACCTTTTACAGAATTGTAACATCGTTATCTTTTGTCTTTCATCTTGTACTTCATGTTTAGGTTTATATATATCTTATATTATAAAAATATGGAATGAGTTCAGTAACAGGTAAATTGATGCAAAACTCACGCATCTGATTGGCTACCAATCCGGATTTTGTATTTCGGTTTCAGTTTTGATCAAACTTGAAATATATGCTTATTTTAGGTATATAAGGTACAACCTCTGGCCATCAGGTCACATCCAGACCTTGACCTAGTTTTATCCAGTAGGGTTTATATCATTCTAATTCACCAAAAATAACTATCTGGTCTGCAATAGGAAGCAGTTGTACATGTCTAGCTTAGAACATGAAGATTTAAGACTTGTAGAGTATTTCTGATCTAATTTTGATCAAATTTATAACAACTACTGATTTCATTAAGATCTTACATGCAATTGATAACGCGTGAGATGCAGTCCTATTAATAATCTAATCATGTAGTCTTGTATTTGATGAGCTCAGCTTATTACCACTTGTGAAGCAGTATTTAGGCACAAAATATGCGTGTTTCTGGTCATTGCCAATCTCAGTTCTTGAAGCAATTAGTAAATAATATATACTAATCATTTAAAAATATATTTTGTATTAAAATGCAAAACAAATAATACTTACCCATCCTAATGAGTAAGTTGCAATCATATTAAAAATATTAATCATGATATGTATTTGTTTCAGTAATGAGTAAATACATACATGCATTTGTACGAGGTGCATTAGCATGTCATTGGCTGAGTCTATTATCACTTGGGAAGCCATAATTCTGGTGCGAGTTGGAATACATTTATAATATTAACTTTTATACACTACTCCCTCGATATCTCTCACCCTGATAACTCATGAACCCATTTATAATGCGGGGTCAGGCACAGACCCCAATATTTTAAACCTGAAAATTACCACAAATATTATCCCGTTTTCTTGAACTTGAAAATTGTGATCAAATTTGGTACTGAGACATTGATATATATTGTTCTGTTTTTGGTAAAAATTGGTGTATTTGACCTGGAAAGTGTAATCAACATTTTCATAGTATCAACTTCTAATACAAAGTCATACAATTGGTTACATTTTTTTTTCCAAACGACATTCTTAATACAGCATAATTAAATATATTCAAGGAAATTTTGATCAATGAAAATGTCAATTATGACTAGTGTAGGCAGTACATTAATATTGAAATGCCAATTAAATCATTTTTATTAAGTGAAATTTGTAATTTAAATCTATCATTTAGTTTCTCTGAAGTGTATTCATTATTGTTATTTGTATTGCCATCATTTTTGTTGTACATTGTACTTGGTTTGTTATTGTCAAGATATGATTTTATAAATGGGAGCAGGACATTACCTCCCTGTCAATTATACCCCACCCCCACCCACCCCGGTATATTACCCATCTGACATTACCTCCCCCATCTAATCCTATATAACCTATAATTGTTATATCCCAAGAGTAAATAATAAATTAAAATACATTTCAAAATAATTTATTTAAGATTTTTATTTTAGTAAATTAATCTCAGCCTTGAAAACATAATTTTTTGCTTTCCACGTATACTCTGAACTTTATTTTATGGTAATATAACATTATGACATAATGATTTTACTATTGAATATTCCAGGACAGGTATGTTTTCAAGACTGAGATTCATTTACTAAAATAAAAATTATAATAAATTATTTTGAAATTTCTTTAAGTTATTATTTACTCTTGGGATATAACAATTATATGTTATATAGTAATAGACGGGTGGGCAGGGGGTAATATACTGGGGGCGTTAATTGACAGGGGGATAATTTCCTAGACCCTTTATAAACAGTCTGCCTATGTTCAGTTTATGTCCTTTAGCCATCTTGGGCCATTTCTTTTTATTGGTATCAAGACAAATGAATATGAGTGGATCTTGCATCTGAAATGGAGAACCTTTAATATTATTAAGACTGTACTTGGTTTATGATTTTGATCAAACCTGGTGAGCTGACCCATGTCAGCAAAATCTTGGTCAAATACACTTATCACTTAAATTAATGCAGAATATTTTATGTGACTGATTCACTAAGCTCATCACCACTCTAAAAGTGTTTCCCAAACTTGTTAGCTTACGTTATTAATTTGTTTTCTGTCCATAATATGTCAAGCATCCATTATCAGTCATGAATCCATCATCTGTCAAGCATCCATCATCTATCAAGCATCCATCATCTCCCGTGAATGCTCACATTATTTCTAGCCAAAGTTTTTTTATGTATATAGATTTGCATGAAAGATAGTCTCAGGAGAACAGATGCAGAAATCCATGCTTACTCCTCAAATTAACTGCCCAGGTAATGCTAATTAAATATAGAGAATATATCTCAAGGGCTGAGCTAAGAACATTTCCAAGTTATGAATGAGGGCCTAGTCCCTGTTCATCATGTTTTGATCTATTGGAAATTGATGAATGTGTAAATGACTTGTCAAATAGGGCAGAGAAAGTGATTATATATATATGGTGTAGCAGATATTTTATTTTCTCAAGTACTTTTGTTGTCCTTTTCAATTTCAATATGTTAAGTTGCAATCAGAAGCTCACAAATGTCGGGTAAAATCAGGTGAGTGAAATTTGACATTGGAACTCTTGTTAGAACTTAACTGTTTCTTTAGACCATATATCCAGTATTGTGATGACTTTGATACATTTTATTTACAGATACAAATAAGACATGAATAAATAATCAAAGGGGATAATATATCTAATCTATTCCTGCTTTTAACCAGTGTGTTCATTTGTTAATTAACATATTTTTATGGAAATTTGACATTTTTATATTTTATTGTACTGAACTTCATTTTAACTTTATGTTGAAGTATTGACCATCTTAGTTTTGTTGCAATTCATCTTTACATATCTGAGAGTTTTACCTTTTGTTGGCATCATGTAGTACTTAATGTTTTGACATGTCATCAAATACTGCTACATGTGTATACATTGTTACTAACGTCATTTTCACATGGTAACCCAAGTTCTCCACTGTTTACAGTTACAACCTTTGTAGATTGCTTCCACTACAACTAAGAAAGAAGCTTATTGAGCGAAGATGAAAGGGTCAAAGGTCAGTTTAGCTGACTTTCTGAATTGTATATTTAAACCAGTATTTATGGATTGCCTGTTTGTTGTAACAAAGAAGCCTGGCAGTCTTTTGGCCCAAAAGGTCAAGGTCACTGTGAATAAATGTAGCTCGCACTTGAGACAATGAAGAAGCAGCAGAATAAAATCAGTTCTAAATCAGAGGCCTGGACCAATCTTTATACTCATATTCTAGACCTTGATGACTCCAGTAACCATAGCCTACACAAATGAGAAACACAGAATGTTGTGTAAGTGAACTTCTATCCACTTGTGTAAAAAATGTTAGAAATAAAAGACACAGCAAAGTTGCAACATTTAACTTTAACCCTGAGTTTGAATTTTTACTCAAATATTTTTGACAAATTCCAGGAAAGTACATACATAAAATACTGGCTTTGCTTAAAACGGTTTTAATTTGTACATAAACATTTAAAGACCACTTGTGATTTATCAGTATAATTACTAATACATTATTACTCCAAATAATTTTGCAAATGTACATTTGAATATCAATGCTTGGATTATTTCTCTACAGTCATGTAGCTTTATGGCTTATGTATAATTCATCTAATTCTGGCTCTCAATGGATGATGTTTACAATATTAATTTTAACTATAGACCTGATGTTGGTCTTGTTCTGTTAATTTCATGAACATTTATCTCTCATAGGGTCAGCAATTCTGATAAATGATTTTTACTACAGATCTTATATTGGTCTTGTTTTATTCACTTAATTACCTGACTGCTCCAGTGGTCTAGTAGTTAGAGCATCCACCACAGAAGCAGGAGGTTGTGGGTTCGATCCCCGACCAAGTCATACCAAAGACTTATAAAAATGGTACTAATAGCTGTCTTGCTTGGCGCTCAGCATTAAGAGGTTAGTGATAGGACTGAGTGGCCCGGTTTAAGGATAATGTGACTGGGTGTTACATGTCTGCGGCATGATGCCCCAGTGCTAGACACACTATAAACTGCCTCACTGCAGACATCGTAGCGATATGACTGAAAAAGTGTTAAAGCTACGTTAAAATTCCTAATCAAACGAACAAACTTTAGTAGTCTCTATATCTCATTGGATTGTGTTTCAGAATAATGATTTGTAATACAGACATGATGACAATCTTGTTCTTTTCACTTTATTATCATTAATAGCTATTTAGAGGATTACACAATCATTCAATTTGTTAATGTTACCTGGCAACAGCACTTTTAATTGGACTGAGGCTTGCTATTTTAAGAGTTCAACACTTAATCATTGAAATTGCATCGGCTGTTTGAGTATCGTTTCAAACAATTGAACTTCTTAATTGGAGACATGTAATATTAATAATGATATTACATTGTAAGTGAAGTATATGCTTTGCAGTAAAACCATGCAACAATTATTCAATGTATGTTAAGTGTACTTGTTTGCCAGTACATTTATGAAGGACACACCAAGTATGACTATATAAAAATAAAAATACATTGTTTGCTAAAGGTACATATTTAAAAGTGAACTTTGTGGGAACAAAAAATACTTATTTTATCATGTTATTATAGGGCTAAAAATTAGTTATTTTAGGTGCTATGGTATATGTATAAGTTTTAGAAGAGAAGATATATTTGTGTACATGTATCAAGTTTCTAAATTCTCCCCAAAAATTTAATAATAGTATGTCTATGATAAAGGAGTTCGTCATTAGTCACTGTTCAGTTTAGAAGCTAAGATTTTGGGTAAATATGGTATTATCACCACCATTCTCAAATACAAGGTGTCAAGTTTCAGTTCGGCTGAGAAACTGAAACAATGAAGTCAGTAGGACATTCAGAAGATGTGTTTGTAAAGATAATTTAAATCAGTTATAGCAAATTTACCTTATAACTTAAACATTCAAATTAAAAACCATTTGTAAGGACATTTGAAGCTCTTTTAGTAGGTATAAAGTGCTTAAAATGAAGTTGGGTAGTTATTGTGTAATTTTAAATATATTTGCTCATAAGGATAAAGTTTACAAGTAATTTCCTATTTAATATAATATTTTTGTAATTCTAACATTCAGTATTAGTGGGAAAAGAGTGTGTATGAAGAGTAGATATATGACTTTTTTTTAGATTACATAATTTGGATTAAGTGCATTTTTATATGTAGGTTATAGTTAGATAAGGGATCTGCAGCAACACAATTAAACTAGCAGTTTAGATCAAGGGATAACTTTCAGGGCATGCTCTCTCTGAAGTCTGCTAGTATTGTTTAAAAAAGCCAGGTAAAACAGTGCAGGGAGATTCATAATGAGGAGTCAGCAGGAAAAGCTAGAGGTGTCAGATATCCATTAAAATATGAAAATAAAAACCCTCTTGCTTGTGACTAATCCCTCATAGTGCAGAAACACCAAAGGGCGCTACTACAATGTAATAATAATTTTATAATGTTAGATAAATGTAAGTATGTTCTAGTGAACATGGAAGGGACAGTTTAAATGTATATTAGTGTGTAATAATAATTGTACAAGGTTAGCTAAATGTAAGTATCTTTTAGTGAACTTGGAAGGGACAGTTTAACTATGTATGAGTTAGTGTGTAATAATAATTGTACAAGGTTTGCTAAATGTAAGTATGTTCTAGTGAACATGGAAGGGACAGTTTAATTCTGTACGAGTTAGTGTGTAATAATAATTGTACAAGATTAGCTAAATGTAAGTACTTGTAAGTGCTTTTATGTATTTAATTGGGATTTGGTTTTATACTGGAATATATCTTAATGTATCGGTGAATAAACATCGAGTGTATACACGTTTGTATTTTGTTTATATCTTTGCAGACTTGTCATGAGACTATTGACTGATATTCTCTGATGTTTTATAAAACAAACATTCATTCAACCACATTATATTTAAGTTGTCTCTCTTAGATACAATGGAGTAACTGGTTTTGTCCTTGTCAAATTGACAGTGTAACATTATTCTTTATGACAGTGTGTGACATGCATGTTGAGGTAGGATAGAAAGTATATTTATTTCACAAAACATTAGCATTGAGGTCTATGAAAAAAAAAAACAATTGGTAACATGATAAATTAAGGGAAGAACTGTCTCATAGTGTATCCATAGAAATGCATGCAAGTGGGTGGCATTTATGAAATGTACTAGTTTGATGTAGGAAAACAAATGGATGCTGAACATTTGTTGTCAAAAATTGACAGTCTTTTAAGAATAACATGTATGAAATTTTCAGAAAATAGCACAACTTGGCTTTGGATGGGGGATTTCGTTCTTATAGATATAACAGGCATAGACTGATGGCTATATGTCTGTGTCGTCAGTTCCAAGATTGGAGTACAAAGAGGATAGGTAGGAAGACCTTTGTGTGAGAACTGGGGCTTAGTGACCTCATGTATATGCAGACCATGTAAAGTGCATTGACCTTTGACCTAGTTATTATATAATATGATTTATCCATTATCACACAAGTGAAGTTCAATAAGTGCTGATATGAATAAAACACAACTCATAGTTAAAACAATTCATTTTATTTTCAAAATGTTGTTTGGTGGTAAAGCACAAATATGAAAACAGCAGCTAAAATAGTTCAAAGAGCATTACATACACAATAATATAAGACACAGCTTGGTACCTCCTAAAATTGTTTTGGACTAGCGAAACTAAGTACATTTGTTAATTGTTCAGGTCTGAGCTATATCACAGGTTATTGAAAAAGTTAAGTTGGTTATTGGTATAATGTTACCAATTGTACAACCCCAGGTGGTTGGAGCATAAGGTGTAGGTATCTTGTTTTTAAAAATAAACACCAACACTTGCCATGATTTGTGCATTATATAAGAATTGTACTTTCTGTTAGACTTTTAAAAAATGCAAGCCTCCTGGCAACATATCAGATTATATTAATTCATATCTGGATCATTATTTGTATTTTGTATGATTTTTTTTTCAATGTGGTACACATGGCTGAAAATGTGTTTTGTGACCAACGTTCCCTCTAAGCTGCGCATGCAGCTGCTCAGGCATCTCCGCGCAGCTGAATTGTCAATTTTTGCTCATTCCAACATTAAATTTTGCTCATCTCTGTAATGCTTGCGCACTGCAGTAAGCACTGCGAGCGCATCTACCATTCGCTTAGTGGGAACATTGGTTGTAACTTGACAAAATTTAACCCTTGTCTAGTTCCACATAGTTCCAACACTCGACATTAACGATTTAAAAAAACTACTGTCAAATTCTTAAACTCCCGTTCATATAAAAAAATCTTAGAAAAAGTTGTTCTAACCCAACTTGTATTTCATCTGAATTCAAACAGTCTTTTTAGCAATGTACCGTCTGCATATCGCCATTGCCACAGTACTAAGACTACTCTTTTGTAAGTAGTTAATGACATTCTCTCTGCTTTGGATAGCAGCAAGATTACAGTCCTCCCCCTGCTTGATTAGTCTGCATCATTTGACACAATAAACCATGATATATTCACCATCTCCAGCATATATTTGGCATTCACAAAACATCCTTACAGTGGTTCAAGTCCTACTTAGTTAACATGACACAAATTGTATCTGCAAATGGAATACACTCAAGCCCATGTGACACGTTTTGGAGTTCAGCAGGGCTCTGTTCTTGGACCTATTCCCTTCATTCTATACACTCAGCCACTCACAAGTGTCATAGCTCATCATCCAGTGTCTCACCAATTCTACTCTGATAACACCAAAATATACAAATCTAGCCACTTAACTGAAGTGGATGCTACCATCTAAGGAGTAGAGAGGTGCATTTTTTTATGTGAAATTATGGATGACATGTAGCAAGCTAAAGATGAATGATGATAAAACTGAGGCCATTCTGGTCACAGCACAAAGAGGTTCTCATTTACATCCTTTACCGCAAACAATAAATACCAGCAACACCAACATTAAATTCTAACAGTCAGTATCAAACCTAGGTGTTACTCTGGACAGTACTCTAACACTGCACCAACATGTCATGAATATGTCATGAACATATGCAAGGTTGCATATCTTGAGATGAGACGCATCAGCTCCATTCGCATATATCTTTCAGTTGATGTGACTGAAACCGGCGTGTGTTCATTAGTATTTTCAAGACTTGATTATTGTAACTCAGTTTTATCTGGTTCGTCGCAATATTTATTCCAGAAATTTCACAAACTTCAATACACTTCTGATTTCAAACATTCCCCAGATGATATCACGGTACGAATTGTTTTTCCATATAGCTCAATGCTAATGTTTTGTGAAACAAAGATACTTTCTAGTCTACTTCAGCATGCATGTCACACATCATCATAAAGAACAATGTTAGATTGTTAATTTGACAAGGACAAAACCAGGTACTCCATTGCATTTAATAATAATAATAATAATAATAATAATAATAATATTAATGTGGACTTTGTATAGCGCCTAATCTTTAGTAGCTCTAAGCGCTTTACAACATCTATAATGATATGAATGCACACAAAAAAAACTATAAAAAAGCACACACACATATACTGATACAACACCAGTTTTGACAAATAATACTGGCTTGAATGGCATTCAAATCTTTTAAAATAGAGATAAATCCAAAGTCAAATATGACCGCTAATATTATGGAAAACCGCGTTAAACACCTTATAAAACACTGTTGAACAGAAATTGAAGTAACAGAGCATCCTGACAGGAAGACACGTACAACTTTTACCAATGTTTCTTATCTGCTTTTATGTATGGCCACCATTACTAAAAAATTACAAAAAAATATCGAAGCCGCTGTTAGTAAAATAATAATCATCACCACCATCACCTGGCAAAAACTTTAGTAACTTCAAAACTGCTGAACAGAACGTAACCAATCTTAGCTGAAAGCATTCATTCAACTATGAAAACTGTTTCTAAACATAAATAAGTTAAGAATGTTCTGGGAACAAGTTTGTTTATTTATATTAATTATTCCATGGAATTACAAAGTGCCCAATATTTTTAGACTAAATCACTATCTATTACTCAATGTGAATTCATTCAAGAATATTTTAGATTATATTATTGTGATACATCAAGACCAATGAAACATTAGCACATTCAAGATTACTGGAACATCAACACCAGACCTGCCAACGCTACTGAAAAAATCGGAAGAATCCTAATTTTCGGACCTATCTCCCGATTTACCGATTTGTAAGGCAAACTCCTGATTTTTCAGCTCTTCAAAAAAAGAAGAAAAAGAATCCGTATTTTTTTCCTACAAAAATTTCATCTTCCGTTTCCGGGTTTCTGGTATCTGGTTTTGCCGTGTCTAGCATGTTACTTAGTACTTTACCATATCCGGCTTCATTTCCGGTTTTCACCCGCCAGTTCAAATAGATTGTCTCACAGCGTGGTTATCTTTACTGATGACTTGTCACCCGCCAGAAGAAAAAAATGGCATAAATAATATACAAGTCATTGGGGGAAGCAGTTTGCTTACATTGGTTCACTGCTGCTCACAGCATCTCTCGATACGATGTGTTGGTGTAGATGACATTAATAAACACAGTTGCAATGTTGCAGCTAAAATGTCCTTTCAGCAGCTTCCTGTGCGGATTGATGAGCTCCTGGATATATGTTATTACCTGTAACCCAGTGATACAAGAGTGCGGGAGTTGAAGAATTGGCAACTTCTGCATAATGATTAAGTCAGGAGAATCCTAAAGTATTGCCTAACTAGATGGCTTTCTCTTCGAAAGTGCATTAATCGTCTTCTAGAGCTGTGGGTGACACTTAATGAGTTTATAGAGAAAATGTATTTAGAAGAAAAGGCAAAGTCACAAGGCTTCAGCAGCTGTTTGTAAGAAGGCAGGGACAGATGCTGGTGCTGTGATTGTTGACAGCTGGTTTAGGCAGAAGAAAATAAAGTAGTCACCTGCTTCAAGCCTTAGCAATGCCAGGCTGAAAAGAATAAGAGACAACCTAAAGTCAAGACGTACCCTTGCATATTGCCAGTTTTTAAGCTGGATTCAGAACAGTTATGACAGACCCAACAAAGCTCTACAGCATGACAAGCCCCTAATTCACAAGACCAGAGAGATTTTACTATCCATGTACAGAGAATTCCTTTCAATTGTTATTAAACCGAAGTGCATTGTTGACAAGACAGACATCACAGCAATTGATGTAAAAGATGAGAGCTTGTGCATTCATTGTCAGGACTTATACTTTGGTGAGGCATCCAACAAATTTCTAGAGAAGATCACTTCTGAAGCACAGTTACAGACAAAAATGCACTGTATGGCATTTGTGATCAAATCACTCTCATGGATGAAGAAAACATTTCCATTGAAGGATGACTTGCTCATTCATGCAAGTATTGCATATGTGGCTAAACAATCTTTAGCCTCATTTAAGAACCTGGCCTTTTTCTCCAGCTGAATGGAAGGAATCAACACTGATGATCTGCATAGAGAGTTTCAGCTGTACCAAAGCTAAAATTTAGACGCAGAATTGAATATGGAAAGAGTATATTCAGTGTGTTGCTCTCAGGAAAGAAAAGGATGGATCTGATCAACTCGTATTTTCAATCCTTGGGAGAGTAATGGTCTCAATATGTTCAATACCGCACAACAACAGCAATGCTGAGAGAGCATTCTCAATGGAAAGAAAAAAACAGAACTAGTCAAAGAGATGGCCAGTCTGCATCAACCCTGCAAGCTATTCTTGTTAGCAAATTTGGCACCCAAGGACAAATAAATGATGAACCTTTGCAGAAATGCAAATCTGCAACATACAATGGACTAAAATAACAAAAATAACCATATTTATCATGACGTGTGATATACACGTTATTCTTGTACCTACTGATTTTTTACCCTGCCTCCTGATTTTTGATGATGAGCCTCCTGATTTTGATTTGTTCAATGTTGGCAGGGCTGCAACATATTCATTATTGGAATTCATTTGGAACACCAATAGAAACCATTCAAATAATTAATACTTTTAGACACTTACTCTTGTGACATAACTTTCAAGGCTATTCGTGATTTAATTCACAATTCTCAAAGTTCTTTTTTTAAATTTTGTATTCAAGGGAAATAACTTATTTGTTGAATTTAATAAACATAAATATGTTTTCACACCTTTAGATTACTAAGTATAAGACCTTTGAATCGTAACAGTATCAATATTGTTTTTAAATATGTCAAGACGAATCCAATCTGCCGTCAACACTGTAACAACGTACGCGTCAGAATCGTTGACATTAACTTTATAACAATTTACATTAAGCTTGTAGACTTTAATAATCTGAAACAATTATGCAAATTAACTATTAATTTTGGCTAACATAAAATGACATCTCCGAAACTGCTGAATAAAAACTTTACAAAACTTGACAGATAATATTTCGCCATAAAAATCAATCAAACTTATATACATTATTGTGATCCTCCATTAGGTATTACATCCTTTGCTAAGAATATGTAAACGAAAATTGAAACAGCTTTATTAAAATGAAAATAAACTCCAACCAACTGGATATCAAATATGGATTCCGTTGCTTAAATAATGAGTATACGATTGTCAGAAGAGGAGTGCAAGTATTTTGCTGGTGTGTACATATGGGTAAGACTACATATGCATGTTGAATTGGATTCCGTCAGTGAAACATAGCACAAAGAAAATATTTTGAGGTTGATTCCTGGTCGATTGGCAAGCCAGTGTAGAATACAGAGCAAGGGAGAGGTGTGCTCTGATCGAGGTACTCTAAAGATGATCCAAGCTGTATTTGAACTTTTGGATGTTTCTGGAGTAGATATTGAGGCAAATCAGACAAAATTTAGTTAAAAAAGTCTAGTCTTGAAAGTACTAATGAACACACATATAATTTAATGGCATCAACTGAAAGATATTTGCGAATAAAGCTGATGCGTCTCAGCCTTGCATATGTTCATGACAGGTTGGTGCATTATGAGAATATTGTCTAGAGTAACACCAAGGTTTCGTACTGTGTGAATTTAATGTTGGTGTTACTGATATTTCTTGTTTGAGGTAAAGGATGTGAATGAGAAAGTCTTTGTGTTGTGATCGTAATGCCATCAGTTTTATTATCATTCATCTGCAGCTTGTTGCATGTCATACATGATTTCACATCCGAAGGGCACCTCTCTACTCCTTGGATGGTAGCATCAACTTCATTTGGGTGGCTAGGGTGATGATCTATGGCACTTGAGAGCGGCTGAGTGTATACGATGACCCCTGTGGAACACCACAACATATATTATCTGGGCTGGAGTTTTTTCAAGTTGCAGATACAATTTGTGACCTGTTGACTGAGTAGGACTTGAACCACTGCAAGGCTGTATGGTGAATTCCAAATACATGCTGGAGACGGTGAAGTAATATATCATGGTATATTGTGCCAAATGCTTTAGGCAAATCAAGGAGGGTGAAGACTGTAATCTTTATACAATCCAAAGCAGAGAGAATGCCATTAAACGCTTTCATCTGAGTAGTTTTAGTACTGTGGCAAGGGCGATATACAGACTATATATAGCTAAAAAGATTGCTTGGATTTAAATGAGGTACAAGTTGGGTTAGAGCAACATTTTCTAAGATTTATTTATATAAACGGGAGATAAGAAACTGTGCATTAGTTTGTTTAAATTGTTATGGTCAAGTGTTGGTTTCTTCAGCTGAAGCTTTACGAAGGCAGTTTTGAAAAATGATGGAATTACCCAGATGAGAGAAAGAGAGATATATTAATAACATCATGTAGTGTAGACAATATTGGGTCTAAGCACTCAAGCAGTAGTGATGTTGGAATTGGATAAAGTTCACATGATTTTGGTGCATTCTTATTTAGGACATAATTCACAATACTCAAGTTCATCTTAAATTTTCTTCTTGTAACTTGGATCATACACATGCTGGTTTCACCTCGTTTCTTTTACTTAGTTTAAGATCATAAAGTTGTAACAGAAATGTTTGTCTCGTCCGAGATATGAATTATGTATAAAAATGTCAAAAAAGTTTCACCTTTTAAAAGGATTCAGTCATATTAAACTCAGAGCACAAGACACTTTGGCATTATCAACTTCAGATGGAATTTATGAGTATAAAATGCTGCCAGTTGTCAACATCCAGCGTTTGATGAATATGATAACTTGAGGTCTAGATTATTGCGACATCGATTACGTCATTATCTACCAGGATACCTACAAAGATCATCCGGTGACTATTCGATAATTTTTTTTTTTATTCGAACCCAGGTCAGCTTGTAAATGGCACCCATCGCCTTGCCTGAACTCGTATTTACGTTTTTACTTTGGAAATTATGTTATATGGCAAGTGAAAATAAATATGTATAAATAGGGATTTTATAAAGAGATAATTTATTCTTTTGCTAATCATTTACGGTTTTGTTGTGTTTTGAGAGGAATTATTTACACTATCATTGGAAGTACTAGGTTCTAATTGATATTTCATTAACACATTGAAAATATGTATAAATAGGGATTTTATAAAGGGAATAAATTTATTCCTTTGTTAATAATTTGGTTTTGTTGTTTTCAGAGGATTTGTTTACACTATCATTGGAAGTGCTAACTGATATTTAATTAACACATTGTTCTAGATTATAGTAAACTGATTCAAGGACATTTGGTTACATCAGGACTTTCAAAAATTAATTAATGGAATACATTGTTGAAACATACTTAAGAATAAATTAATACCGTAGCTGACGTGTCTGTAAATACCAAGTTTGTACTTCAATAAAAAGTGAGTCAGACATAATATTCACTATGAGAACTCCGCTAACCATCTGGAAGGTAATTTTATCACTCCAATGTCTGAGCAGATAATCATCTCAACGTGCTTCCTCCAAAAGACTTATTTTGGTGACAAATTGGTTCTACATGAAATTTAAGCCGATGCAGAAATAAGTGATCTTCTTGAAAAAGGCTTTGCTTCTTTTGAATTGTATTATCTTATTGAGGTTTCACCTCAATAAATGTTATAATATCGGTCTACGTGTTACATGAACATGTTGCCAATATTGCAGCAATAGCAGTCATATTGAAAATTTGTTTTCACCAAGACTTATAATGTCTAACTGGTCCAGAGAGAGAGAGAGAGAGAGAGAGAGAGAGAGAGAGATTCTTAAAATTAATTTTTATTCAAAACAAACTTTTTAGTGGTATTTATAATAAACTTTACTTTGCTTGTGCTTCCTTTATTTAGACACGATTATAATCTTTTTATAAATCTAAGGAATTCAAAGTATAAAATGATGAAATGATGACTAAGTAAATGATGTTGATGTTTTGTATTGCAGTACACATTAATTATATAGTTCGAAAACACGTCGGTGGTTCTAGAACCTAAATTTACACCTACTTTTGTAAGGACCAATTTAGGTTATGCATATTTGTGCACTTTTGGCTCGATACACCAAACATATCTATCCAAAAGGACGTTACAACTGGGCAATGTCAAAATAGACGTGTGATGTTTCCAGGATTTTATAAATTTTACTCATATATATTTGCAGACATTATATGTAAAAATTTAATTGGAAAGTATCGAACGTGCCTAGACGTGGTAAACATACTTTTATTCTAATGATAGCTTATAATCTTTCATTATCAACAGACATTTGTTTACCCATTTCCAACATAAAGAAGAAAATTCCTTATTGTCGAAAACACATGCTGCTACATGTTTAACATTCTTTTAAAAGACATTTAAATATGGTTTGAATATATGAAATATCTCAACCTTCTCAAGAACTGTAATGTGGGCGTTCTAAAATGTTATTTGACTTTGTAACTGGCATGTTCTATGTAAACCTTTGCAGTAACTGACTATTCTATTCCCAAGTTAATCCTTTGTAGGTTATATAATTGATAATGGGATGTAATGTTTACACGAGGGAAAGATAACTTTTGGTATACTTTTATATCATCAGTTGAAGATGTGTTGTGTGGTACCTCATTGGAATAAAACGACCCATCCATTTCAAAGTTCAGCGTGAATAATTTAAGTTTTCCTTTTCATTCTTTCCGGACGGTCTATTCTTTGTTGACGTACATTTGCATATTTGTGCACAAACGTACTTACCATCAGATTGGTGTAAGTATAGTAATTTTGAAAATGACGACACTATTGTTTTTGAAGGAGAATTAACACAAGTGCATCACTTTTATTCAAGCCACTATAGGACAGCTAATGTCTTTATTTTTTTTTTATTTCTCTTAAAGCATGTTGAGTTTAACCGAACATTTTAAACATGTAATTATGACTATACGTTGATAACGTTTAACCTGTCTAGTTCCACATAGTTCGACACTCGACCGTAATGATTTAAAGAACTACTGCCCAATTTCTAATCTCCCGTTCATATAAAACATCTTAGAATAGTTTGTTCTAACCCAACTTGTATCTCATCTGAATTCAAGCAGTCTTTCTAGCATTGTATAGTCTGCATATCGCCATTGCCACAGTACTGAAACTACTCTTTCGTAAGTAGTTAACGACATTCCCTCTGCTTTGGATAGCTGCAAGATTACAGTCATCACGTCTGATTAGTCTGCATGATTTGACACAATAGACCACGATATATTGACCATCTCCAGCATGTATTTGACATTCACAATACAGCATTTCTGTGGTTAAAGTTCTACTTAGTTTAACAGGACACAAAATATATCTCCCAATGGAATAAACTCTAGTCCATGTGACATATATTATGGTGTTCATCAAGGGTCTGTTCTTCTACATGTACTCATCATTCTATACACTCAGATGCTCTCAAGTGTCATAGATCATCATCCAGTGTCTCACCAATTCTACTCTGATGACACCAAAACATACAAATCTAGCAACCCAAGTGCAGTTGATGCTTTCAATGCAAGGAGTAGAGAGGTGCATTTCTGATGTGAAATCATGGATGACATTAACGAGCTGCATATGAATCATGCTTATCATCCACTGAAATACACTAATACAGGTTTCAACACTACCCCAAAATAATAATGTCGACTTTGTATAGCGCCTAACCTTTAGAAGCTCTAAGCGCTTTACAACATCTATAATGATATGACTACAAAAGACAATCAAAAAAACATACACCATGAAATTAGAAAACATCGCAAATGCTGAAAATATTAAAGGTAGGATTTTATTTAGGCCTATAAGTTTGTTCTATTTTTTAGGCCTATGAGTTTTAAGGGAAAGGGATCGGTGTATTTTTGTGTCTAATTTCAATGGGAAATTCGTTCCATGTTGCTGGGCCTTGCTGTGGAAAAGAACGTTGTCCATATGACTTAGTTTTTATGGGAATAATGCGTATACGATTATCAAAATAGGAACGCAAGTATCTTGCTGATGGACCGCTCCGGTGGCCTAGTGGTTAGAGCGTTCGCCTCGGAAGCGGGAGGTCGCGGGTTCGATCCCCGGCCGAGTCATACCAAAGACTTACAAAAATGGTACTAACAGCTGCCTCGCTTGACGCTCAGCATTAAGAGGTTAGTGTTAGGACTGGTCGGCCTGGTGTCAGGATAATGTGACTGGGTGGGACATCATGCTACATGTCTGCGGCATGATGCCTCAGTGCTAGACATCACTATAAACTGCCTCACAGCAGACATCGTAGCGATATGACTGAAAAATTGTTAAAGCTACGTTAAAAATCCTAATCAAACAACAAACAAAAAACATCTTGCTGGTGTGTAATGGATTCCGTTAGTAAAACGTAGCACAGAGAAAATATTTGCGAATGAAGCTGATTCGTCTCAGCTTAAGACATGCAACATTGCATATGTTCATGACATGTTGGTTCAGTGTGAGAGTAATGTCTACAGTAACACCAAGGTTTCCTACTGTGTAAATTTATTGTCGGTCTTGCTAATATGTTCTTGTTTGAGGTAAAGGATGTGAATGAGAACGTTTTTGTCTTGTGATCAAAATGTTCTCGGTTTTATTATGATTCATCTTCATTTTGTTATATGTCATCCATGATTTCACATCAGAAATACACCTCTCAACTTCTTGGATGGCTAGGGTGATGATCTATGGCACTTGAGAGCGGCTGAGTGTATAGAATGAAAAAAACAGGTCCAAGAACAAATCCCTGTTGAACACCACGGCATATGTCACATTTCCAGGAATCTATTTCATTTGCAGAAACGATTTGTGTCCTTTTGACGAGTAAGACTTGAACCACTGCAAGGATGTATTGTGAATGTCAACTGCATGCTGGATACGGTGAAGTAATTTAGCATGGTATATTGTGCCCAATGTTGCACACAAATCAAGGATGGTGAGGACTGTAATCTTTCCACTATCCAAAGCATAGAGAATGCCATTAAATACTTGCAGGAGTGTAGTTTCAGTCGTGTAGCAAGGACGATATGAAGACTGTACATTGCTAAAAAGATGTTTGAATTCAATTGAGGTACAAGTTGGGTTAGAGCAACATTTTTTAAGATTGTTTTTAATGAACGGGAGATTAAAAACTGGGCCTTATTTAAATCGTTATGGTCAATTATTTGTTTCTTCAGCAAAGACTTTACGATGGCAGTTTTGCAAAAATGATGTGGGAATTCCCAGATATATATATATATATATATATATATATATATATATATATATATATATAAAGTGAGAGAGAGAGAGAGAGAGAGAGAGAGAGAGAGAGAGAGAGAGAGAGAGAGATTAATAACATCAGTTAGTGAAGGCAATATTGGGTCTAAGCACTCAAGCAGCAGTGATGCTGAGATTGATGACTTCGGTGCACTCTCAGTTAGGACAATTCACAATATTCACAAAGTTCACCTTAAATTTTCTTCTTGTAACTTGGGTCATAAACATGCTGGTTTCACTTAGTTTCTTTTACTTAGTTTAAGATCATAAAGTCGTAACAGAAATGTTTGTCTCGTCCGAGATATGAATTTTGTATAAAAATGTCAAAAAGGTTTGACCTTTCAAAAGGATTAAGTCAAGACACTTTGGCATTTTCAATTTCAGATGGAATTTATAAAATGCTTCCAATTGTCAACATCCGGCTTTTGATGAATATGACAGCATCAGGTCTATAATATTTCGACATTGCTTACGTCATTATCTACCACGATTCCTGGAAAGATCAGCCGGTAACTATTGTACAAGTTTTTTTTTCCATTCGAACCCAAGTCAGCTTGTAAATGTCACCCATTGCCTTGCCTGAACTCGTGTTTACGTATTTTCTTTGGAAATTATGTTATATCGCAAGTGAAAATATGTATAAATAGGGATTTTATAAAGGGAATAAATTTATTCCTCTGCTAATCATTTGGTTTTGTTGTGTTTTGAGAGGAATTATTTACACTATTCATTGGAAGTACTAAGTGCTAATTGATATTTGATTAACATATTGTTTTAGATTATTGTTAACTGATTCAATGACATTTATTTACATCAGGACATTCAAAAATTATTGGAATACATTGTCGAAACAAACTTAAGAAAAAATTAATACCGTAGTTGACATGTTTGTAAATACCAAGTTTGTACTTCAATAAAAAGTGAGTCAGACATAATATTCACTATGAGAATCCCTCTAGCCATCTGGAAGGTCATTTTATCACTCCAATGTCTGAGCAGAAAATCATCTCAATGTACTTCCTCCAAAAGACTTATTATGGTGACAAATTGGTTCTACATGAAAATTATGCCGATCCGGCAGATGGTGATCATGTTGCAAAAGGCTTTGCTTCTTTTGAATTGTAATATCATACTGAGATTTCACCTTAATAACTGTTATGATATTTGGTCTGTCTTTACATGAACCTGTTGCCAATCGTACTTACAATATTGCACCTATATCAGCCATATTCAAAATTTAATTTCACCAAAAGACTTCTCATCATGACTAATTAGGAGAGAGAGAGAGAGAGAGAGAGAGAGAGAGAGAGATTTTCTTAAAATTAATTTTTATTCAAAACAAAATCTTTAGTGGTATTTATAATAAACTTTACTTTGCTTGTGCTTCCTTTATTTAGACACGATTGTAAACTTTGTTTTATGAATCTAAGGAATTCAAAGCATAAAATGATGACTAAATAAATGATGTTGATGTTGGTATTGCAGTACACATAGTTCGAAAACACGTCGGTGGTTCCAGAACATAAATTTCCACCTTTTTTGTCAGGTCCAATTTAAATTACGTGTATATGTGCACTTTTGGCTCGACACACCAAACATATCCATCCAAAAGGACGTTACAACTGGACAATGTCAAAATAGACGTGTGATATTTCCAGGATCTGTTTTACTGCAATATGATTTCGGAGACACAAATTTTACTCAGATATATATTTGCAGACATTATATGTAAAACTTTAATTGGAAAGTATCGAACGTGCCTAGACGTGGTAAACATACTTTTATTCTAATGATATCTTATACTTTTATTCTAATGATAGCTTATAATCTTTCATTATCAACAGACATTCGTTTTCCCATTTCCCACATAAAGAAGAAAATTCCTTATTGTCGAAAACACATGCTGCTACATTTTTTACATTCTTTTAAAAGACATTTAAATATGGTTGGAATATATAAAATATCTCTACTTTCTCAATAACTGTAATGTGGGCGTTCTAAAAAGTCATTTGACTTTGTAACTGGCATGTTCTATGTAAGCCTTTGCAGGAACTGAATGTTCTATTCCTAAGTTAATCCTTTATAGGTTATATAATTGATATTGGGATGTAACGTTTACACGTTGGAGAGATAACTCTTGGTATACTTGTATATCATCATTTGAAGATATGTTGTGTGGTGCCTCATTGGAATAAGATGGGTCTTCCATTCAAGGTTCTGTGTGAATAATTTAAGTTTTCCTTCTCATTCTTTCCGGACTGTATATTCTTTGTTGACGTACATTTGCATATTTGCGGACAAACGTACTTATCATCAGATTGGTGTCAGTATAGTCTTGCTGAAAACGACGAAACTATTGTTTTGAAGGAGAATTATGCACAAGTGCATCACTTGTATTCAAACCATTATAGGACAGTTAATGTCTTTTCATTTTTATTATTTTTCTTACAGCATGTTGAGTTTAAGCGAACATTTTAAACATGTAATGATGACTAGATTAACTCATCTCGCAAAGGTTTCTGTGAATAAGTATACTTTCTTGAGAGAACGAAAACACAAGCAAAATATCACATCAATAATAGAAGAAACAAACAAAACCCATTCCATATCTTTTCAACCAAAATAAAACTAATGAAATATATTATTTGCTTTAATCCCTAATTCAAAGTAAACGAAACACAACAATCAAAAACTAATAGAAGAAACAAAAAAACAAAAACTAATAAAGACAAGGAAACAATGAGCAAACTGTGTAGAATATATAACAATATCAAATGATTACAAAAAGAAGTAGGAAAACACGAATTTGATATTTTGTTAGCCAAAAAAGTACCAACGAATATCGTTTTTACCCATAGCTCTAAGTAAACAAAACAATCAAGCAAAAAAGAAGAGAAAAGAGAAGACGATGAAGCAATGAAAAATGTGTACAATAGATAACGATATCAAATGATTATATTATCTTAAGTTTTCATGATTTTTATAATGATGTATGTTCACACCCAAGGAAAGCAAAAATTCATAACTTGACAAAACACTTCATTAAATATGCTTTGAACAATACTGAAATTTCTAACCAATTATATGGCTGCTGTTTGAAAGGAAGTCATTTTCCACGCAGGAAAGTATGAAAGACTATTAGAACTCTCCAGACAAGACCTGGAAGCACATGACCTCTTTAGCCAAATTCCATATATTGCGTTATTTTATGTTTATTCTGTACAAAAATGTATGCTTGATTGCATATATTATGGCATAGTTCATGTAACTGCAATCATTATTGTTTCTAGAGCCAAATACGCTTGAAACTAATTTTCATAACGATATATATATATATATATATATATATATATATATATATATATATATATATATATATATATATATATATACATACACATTATATCGACGTTTTAAAATACGTGTCCTCTGTAGCATTGTTTCTTTGAATATTATTTTCAGTCTGGGCAATGACAGTTATAATGTTTGCATTGGTTATGTCAACAAATATATTGGCGGCCGAAAATTAGCATATATTCATATCGTTCACGTTTATATCTACACAAATCTCATTTAACCTGTTCGGTGAGGACCTCGTTTGTTTTTCTTTGAATTTTGCATCTTATTGTACAACGATATGAGCATAATTTACAAAACGTGTGTTAATTACTATTCTGGGAAACGCCGACCGGGACTGAATGCGCCATCACTTTCGTGTATAGTTGAAAGATCGCTATCCGAACCTCCGAAAAAAGGACTTTTTTTTTTGTTTGGACTGCACTCGAATCCATAATTCAGATACCGGTTAAGTGTCGTTGTAAGGCGTTTCTCGTTATTCTGGAATAATAACAAAATATAAAGTCGAATTGAAGCCAAATAATGGTTTTAACAGAGAAAGGGATATTTTCAATAAAATTGTTGGAAGACGAATGCTGGAGATATTTGATATGCATTGATTTATCGCAACTGTTGGATGGTATGATGCACTTTGAAAACCCACAGAAGTAATAGGTTAATAGGCCCCATGGAAGCATTGTTGCCACCGTTTTCTGTGTGGGTGGGGTTATACAGGCTACATCCTCAATCCTCATTACTCGATCTTTGCGAATTTTACCGTTACAGGCGATTGTATGCGCACTCACACAAACACAAATAGTATTAATGATGGCCACTACAACGTAGCAGATAGATATTTTTTTACCAAATATCACATAGTATTTTGATATTAAAGAAATATCTTAGTATATTATGGCCAAATTTTCACAGGTAGATGCGAAGAATATTTGAAAGAATTTATGGACATATTTATGGACGTATTACTTAACCGAATGACTGGAGAAAATCAAAATTTACAAAATAATTTAATCGTTGTGTGGTTTGATTTGTATGTGATTTGGAGTTTTAACGTAGCTTTAAGACCTTTTCAGTCATATCTCTACGATGTCTACAGTGTGACAGTTGTTACTGATGTCTTGCACTGTGGCATCATGCCGCAGACATGTAGCATGATGTTCCACCCAGTCACATAAACCTAACACCAGGCCAACGTCTTTAGACTTACCTCTTAATGCTGCGAGGCAATTGTTAGTACCATTTCTAGACGTCCTTTAGTATAAACTCTTCCAGGGTTCGATCCCACTACCTGCCGCATCTGCGACGGACGCTCTAACCACTAGGTGACTGAAGCGCTGCATGCATCATTCAGATTTATAAGAGGCCCAAATAATATATCAGCATTTATCAACAATCAATGAAACAAACAAACAAATAATTTGGCTATAGAGGATAAAATAATTAGCACGCCTAATTTAGAGACTGTTGACTAAAAAAGCAATTCGACAGACAACTCCGATCACAAAACAAAAAAATCGTGTGTTAGTGGATTAACAGATATGTCAAAGAAAAAAATATATAAATTCAAAATACACAAATGTTATGGTGTTTGCTGACTTATGCATACTAATTATTAACCAGCTATAAGCTGAGGAAACTAATTACCGACTTAAGCGTAGTAGCTATCCGATTATTTTCACTTTGTGTATATCCATATAGTAAACCGCTATAATCCATCATTGGTTTATTTTGTTGCTGTCTAGCTCTTATTGTTTGATGATTCGTATGTGTGCGCATACAGTCACGTGTCATATTGAGATTCTCGACAAATTAAGTCATAGGGATAGAGGCTGTGACCTGTATAAAATGAACAGCATAGACCAAAAATTCTAAAATGTCCAATACCTTACTAGCACAGAACATAACTGTCAATGTAAAGATATAACCCCATAACAATCCACTCTCCCCACGTGCTGTCCCCATACCTACACATCACAGTGTAAGAGCAGTATTTAAATTTTTGTTCTTACCCACTTGCAGCTGAAACTAAATTATCTCCATCACCATATAGTTATATCTGCATTATGTATCCTAAAGAGTCCAACATACTTGAATTTGTAATACATTTATATATGTTTATATTATTTTCTAAATTTTAATTATTGCTATATTGTTCAGTGTTAATGTAAGATATTGATAGGATATAAGTTTATGCAAATTACTTAAGCATGTACAGTTGTACATAACAGATGTAAACTCACCCCTCCTCCCGTATCATAGCTTTTCACGTGAGTGCATCTGAGCGTAACTGAGATTTACATTACGTAGGTCTTAAAGTCACCAATTCAAACTGATAATGTGTTGACCGTCCCGGTCAACTAAGTTTTAGTTGTCTACCAAATAAAGTGCTGCATTTCGTTTGGGTCTGGTTGCTGCTAATTTGGTCCGAATTAAGTTGTTCACTTTCATAGAGATCAAAGTTATAATTGAGGCATGAATGCTGTACTTCGATTGGTGAACCGTAATCAAAAGGGCGCGAGGTCCACCCCATCAAGAACCAGCCCTAAAACCAAAGAAAATAATTAGTGATTCAACGTTTCAAAAGAACATGACCTTACATTGTATATACTGATTTTAATCTATTTGCTATTTACTAAATATTCAGTCTACACCCATCTTGTTATATTACAGCAGAGTATCTGCCTACCATACTATCATGCATTGGATGGCCAGGGTCTCTACTTACATGTTTTCCTGCACTATAGGGCTAGAATATCTGTCCACCATGCTTTCTTTTTTTTTGGGAGGGGGGGGGGGGGCACCAGACAGATGCCCCCCTCCCCATCAAAAAATTTTCAAAAAGTTTATATGTATGTGTGTTCCCCCCGATGTTTTTATGTTGTTTTTTATTTATTCTTTACTTCTAAAGTCCCAATTAATTTTTCCCCATCGGGGTTATAATATAATTGACAAGGGGTATTTTTCTATTTCCCTAGTGTATTTTAAGTATTCGTTACTAGTTCGGATTTGATCTACCCACTCTAGTAAGTTACCTTTAATTTTGTTGACCATGGCTAGTGGTCCCTTGTTATCCTGGTGTTTGCTATATGTACGGTGCTATTTGTGTGATTGCTATAAAGGTATATTATATCCTTGTGTACGTGTTCAGGATAGCCTTGTATTTCTCCAAATCATACCAGTTATCTTATTTGTTACTATCTTCACCAATACGGAAGATAGATATTTAATTTATAATTTTAGAGTTTTATTTTAAGTTTTAATTTTAGAATTTGGTATATATTGAGGTGCATTACTTTCAAAATTTAGTGTGTCTCAATTTATCTAGTTTGTTAATTGAATGGGTCCGTTTTCCTTGAGACAGAAACTGTACAAATTTATTTGGCTGTACAGTTCCTGTCTCAATTTGTTCGGCCCTTATTTATTTATTATTATTAAGATTAAGAAAGGTCCAAAATTGTTTAAGTTCCCTTAATTGGGAGTCACGGCTATTACGGGAGATAGCCATGACAGATAAAGCATGGATTACGAATCCGGAGAAGAGAAACATTTACATTTAAAGAAGAGAAAAGACGAACATATAAAAATGTTCAAATATTTGGGTGGTATTTTCTAAACTCTTCCATAGGCCTGCTCACTTCGCGTGGCGCCATGTGATCTAGCCCTATGGTGTCCTCATTTGTACTTCCCCCTCACAATATTGTTAATCATAATTATTATTATTTTTTTTTTTTAAATTAAAATATTTCAATTTTAAAATAATTTTAATTTTTTTTCCTTAACCTTCATTATTGAACGACATCTTATTAAAGTATTCGTTATAAAGTCCGTTATTTGTCTAACAAATTGTTTATTAAAGTTTCCGTCTAGGAAGAGTAATTGACGTCCGTTGTATTTGTCTACCTTCATTATTTCAGTTATTAGTTTTATCCTTTCTTCCTTTGTTTTGTCACATTCTGTAATTGTGTGGTCTTTTGTATATGGGGCATTTTTGCATAGAGGGCAACAAACAGGGGTCCTTAATAATCTTCGTTTAATTGCCACTTCGCCCGTTAGCCAGGCGTTGTGGAGGTACGTGTACATGATACTTTGTACCTTAAACGAGTTAATGCCGGACCAATGCCTCCAAACTCTGTCCCAGTTTACAGATGGGTATTGTAATTGTACCTTGCATTTGTTTTGAATCGAATTTAGATCTAAAAGCCAGTCATATGTTTTGTCATTTTTTAGTGCCCATAGTTCTTTATTATCCCTATACCTATATAAAATTTATTTGATCCCCCTATATAAGTGTGGTGCATCTATTTTTTTCACTAGTTTGTTGTTTGTGTATATGTCTTCTTTGTTTCTCATTCCAAATCCTAACCAAAAAATGTATAATGCCTCCCAAGGTTTTTGTGGTGTTGCGCTTAATCTTTTTAACCTATTTAATATGGTTTTTAATTTTATTTGGTTGGGATTAAGCAAGGCTAATCCCCCCTTTAGTTTAGCCCTATATAAAGTTTCCTTATTTATGTGATGTGTTTTGTAATTCTATATGTAGTCTATTATTTCGTTGTCAATTGTACCTAGTGTTTAATTGTTAATGTCCACAGAGTTTATAAGGTATGTCAAATTAGAATACATATATGTTTTTGCAATCTGTGAACGTTCCATTAGACTGAGCGGCATTAGTGCACAGATATCTATTACTTCTTTTATTTTCTTTTTAACTTTTAAGCAGTTTTCTTTTTCTTCATTGGCCCCGAAGAATATCCCCAAGGCTTTCACTCTATTCTTTATTAGGTGTGGGGGTAAACCAGGGTGGTTTCCCCTCCAGTTTCTATTTTTAATATTTCCGTCTTATCATGATTAATTTTCGATCCTGATGCTTTCCCAGAAGCCTCGTATTCTTTTTGTAGATGTTTAAAAGAATTTGGATCATTAATGAAGTTTGTACAATCGTCAGCGTGTTGAAGCATTTTAAATTCCTCTCTTAAGTTAGGAATTTTCACTCCTTTAATATTGGTATTGTTTCTAATTTTTAAACTCAGAATTTCGATTGCTATTACATATAATAGCATAGATAGTGGGCATCCTTGCCTCACTGATCGTTTTATATCAATCTTTTGGGTTTTCGCCCCATTTACTTGTACATTTGCAGTTATTTCAGTGTACATTATTTTAGTCCAATTTAGGAAATTTTTCCCAAAACCAAATTTCTCCAGTACTTTTTGTGTATAATTATGTTCTAATCTGTCGAAAGCTTCCTCCTGGTCGAAAAGTACCATAGCACATTTCGAGTTTGTGGTATTTATAAAGTCTATTATGGTCCTAATATTAAATATATTGTCATGTATGATTCTATTTTTACCACCGCATGTTTGATTAGTGTTTACTATGGTGTTTACTCCGTGCTTAATCCTATTAGCCAAAATTCTACTCAGTATTTTGTAATCCGTGTTTAGGAGGGAGATGGGCCTCCAGTTTTTTAAGTCGGTTTTGTCACCTTTCCCCTTGTATATTAGAGTAATTAAACCCTCCCTCATTGATTTGGTAATTTTGTCGTTTTTTAGTAAAATATTATTAAAAAGAGTTTCTAATATTGGTGCCACCTCACTTTGGAATTTTTTTATAGAATTCCGCAGTGAGGCCATCTCGCCCTGGTGTTTTACCCTTTGCAAGTTCTTTTATTGTGGTTTTAACTTCCTCCACAGAAATGAACTCATCGCACCGTTTCTTGTGCTCTGATGAAATCATTTCGCAATGTATTGAATTTAGATATTGCATGATTGTGTCATTGTCTATGCATTGAGAGTTGTATAATGTTGTGTAGTATTTTTGAATTTCCTCCATAATTTCTGCTTTAGTTGTAAATATTTCCCCATTAATGTTTATTGTATCTAATTCCTTTTCTACCCCTTGTCTTATTTCCTCCCTTTTATTTAGTTCCCTGCCCTGTTTGTTTATATGGTGTAATTTGCCCGCCCTGGTTTCCATTCCCCTTGTTTTATATTGCCTTAGCTTTTCTAGTTGTATGGAGTAGCTCTCCTTCTCCCTTAAAGGTATTGTGACATCATTTATTAATCTTTTTAAAGCTAACTTCTGTATTTTTTGGATCCGTTTACGTTTAGTTGAGTGATTAATTGATATTTGTTTGACTTTTATTTTAAATCTATCCCAGTCTGTAGCAATATCTGATATATTTTTTCCCTCTTCATTCGTAAGTATTTTAGGGATTTCCAATTTTATTTCATCTATTAATTGCTCATCGTCCAATATTGAGTTGTTTAATCTCCATTCTCCTTTACCCCATCTATTATTTTTTATCACCATTTCCAAAGTTATTTGTTTATGGTCTGAAATTTTGTAATCTAATATTTCTGCTTTTTTGTATATTTTATGGTCGAAATCGGTTACATAAAATTTATCTATCCTGCTTGATTTTTTTATCCCTGCTTTTTCATAATCATGTGTATATTCCGTTCTTAGAAGGTTAAGGTGTCTATACACATCTATTAGTTTATTTTGTTTTAGTAATCTTTCCATTAGGTTAGCTAATGCTAGATCGCTAGTTGTGAGTTTGCCTGTGCGATCTACATTACTCCCCACCCAGTTAAAATCCCCTCCTATAATCAGGTGCTCTGTTGTGTATGTTTTAAAATATTTAATTAGATTCCCTATGAAGTCGTAATGACTTTCTCTCTCTGCAGGAGCATATATATTTATTATGTGTAATTTGTTTGATTTTATATGAATTACCCTTCCCTTTAAGCTATTATCTTCTATTAATCTTTCCCAATTTTGTCTACTTTTGTTTCTAATTATTATTGCTACCCCCGCTCTATTGTCGTTTTGTTGTGCCTCGCTATTTAACAACAATGGCATCCATTTTGGATTCTATTTCTAATATCATCGTTTT
Source organism: Unio pictorum (assembly GCA_030141615.1). NCBI lineage: Eukaryota > Metazoa > Mollusca > Bivalvia > Unionida > Unionidae > Unio > Unio pictorum. The sequence goes on along the minus strand of JARLTB010000148.1, from coordinate 1,923,583 downwards.
TGTTAGTTTATTGTGTGTTTCCTGAATTAGTATAATGTCCTGCTTTAATTTTATCAGTTGTGTAATTTTGTCCTTATCTAATCCATTAGTGTTTATAGATGTGATATGGAAGTTTAATTCTTCCATTTTAGGGTTCAGGTGGCTATTAGTTAAATATTCCTAGTAGTATTTTAATTGTTAATAATATTTAGATTGTTTTGTTTATATCCATTTCATTTGGGGGCATTGGCCCCCCGTCTGTCTCTATACTGTCACTTGAGTCTGTCAGGTTTAATTCCTTTTCTAGTTCGTTTGTCGTGTCATTCGTCAGTTCATTCGTCAGATCATTTGTCGTGTCCATATCCGTTGATGTATTTGTGTAATCAATTATTGTAGTTCTTTGGTATAGCGGTGTTAGGTCAAAATCTGGGTCGTACTCTTCTGATGTCGATTCTGATAGAACTGTTTTCTCCTCCATTTTCCTCTTTCTTTCTCTTCTCTTAGCTTTCGTGGATATTCTGATCTTTGGTATTTCTGTGACAGTTAGTGGCTCCTCACTGTTTGATGAACTTGGGAGGGTGGTGTTCTTTCTTTTCTTTGGTACTGTCATTGGCGTGGATTCCGTATTTGCGTGGACCCCATCACTTAGTACTTAGTAGGGGCACAATCTCCAGCTCTTTTAGGACCTCGTCTTCTACGTCTATAGCTAGGCATTCAAAACGGTTTCCTGTTTTAATGGGAGCTGTAGGTAGTTCTCTCCTTGTTGTCTTTGTAGGGATTTTATACCCATCGTCTTGGTTTGGTTTAATGTTTCTTCTTGTCTTTCTATTTGTACCTCTATCTGAATTTCCGGGTTCTGTTGTTGTTGTTGTTGTTGTTGTTGTTGTGGTTGTGATTGTACGTCCCCAACATTTTCTTTATTCTGTCCTTTTTGTTCTTGTCCCGTCTCTGTTCCAACTGTCAGTTTTGCCGCATATGAATTTGGGTCTCTTTGAGCTTTGTTCCCTGGGCAGTATTTGGGTCCATGTCCCAACACCTTACATTTTGGGCATGGTCTGTCTTTGTTGCATCCCCTGTACTAGGAGCGGCATAGAAACCCTAGTACATAGAAATATGGTGGAACGTTTCTCGCTTGTTCATAAGGCACTTTGATTATGCGTTCACCACTTTTCACATCTTTATGTCCCCAACAAGCTGCTGGCATCGACATTCCTACGTGTATACCATATTGTGACATAAGTTTGGCTGTTACTGTTTCGGTCGATATTTCATATGGGAGCCCTGATATGATCATATCTACTGCCTTTGGCTCAATATCTCTTATGATAGGATCAGTGTCGTTTATTTTGACTGTCACTCCACAGAGATTCAATTTCTTCTGCGGTAACAGTGGGCCACCTCTGGCTTTTGGGATATAAGATATACTTATTTCGTCCACCGTATTGCAGAGCATCTATTTCTGCCAATTTGATTCCCAGAACTTCCATCTCTGTCAGAACTTCTGATTGTCTGGGAAATATGACGTTAGATCCAAAATCTAGCGTGTGACACCCCTCTCTATGATAAATGATGAGTTTTTTGCATCCTAGGTCCCCTTCAACCACTGTATTGAAGTAGTCAGTGATTTTGTACCGTTGTGACTCAGTCATTCTCTTTTTTCTGTCAGTCAGGATTTAATTAATTATGAGAAAAAATAAACAAAGGTGCATATAATAATTCAAACTAAGGGTGCTGAAAAAGAAAGGCAATAATAAAAAAAGAAAGGCAATAATACAATAATGTGAAAATATACTGAAAACAAAATGGAAAAGGTTACTTTGCACTAAGTAAAGTACTGAAAGTACTCGCGTACGTTGTGAGCTCAGCTCAACGCTTGCTTGCTATTTACCTTTTCCCACAGGTAATCTAAAGTATAATCCAAATTATAATCCTAATTAGTAGATTTTCGAGCTCAGAAAAATACGTCTGCTCTGTTCAACGTCCAGTAGCAATGTTTGCACGTTTCTTGCTTCGGTGCCCTTTCACTGCGTTCCCGATAAGCCGGTCCTGCCTGCTCAATGCTCACCATGCTTTCATGCATTGGAAGGCCAGAAGTATCTCCTTACCTTGTATCCTGCACTAGAGGGCCAGAATGTCTGCCCACCATGATATCATGCATTGGAAGGCCAGGGTACCTGCTTACCTTGTTATCCTGCACTAGAGGGATATAGTATTTGCCCAGCATGCAATCATGCATTGGAAGGCAGAAGTCTGTGCTTACCTTGTTATCTTGCACTAGAGGGCTAAAATGTCTGCCAACCATGATATCATGCATTGGAGGGCCAGGAGATATCTGCTTACCTTTTTATTCTGCACTAGAGGGGTAAAATGTTTGCCTATCGTGGTTTCTTGCACTACATGTCCACATTATCTGCCTACCTTGTTATCTTGTACTGGAGGTGCATAGTATGTGCCTGTCTTGTTATTGTCCACTTCTGGGACGGGGTATCTGTAAGTATAATCCTCATGGTGGGATTCTAAAGGAGTTTCCAGGAAAAAAAAAGCTGCAACTTTTTGGGGATACTTGTAGTCGGCCAGAATCAGTAAGAGTCCAAACAACGTGGTTATGATACGTGGAAAAGGTGGACAAAATGGAAGTTATGACGTAATGTAAGATGGCAATAATGTAATATTATGTTTAGGATTGTCTTTCTCAAGAGGTTTCCTATATGATAAGTAACACCTTTAATTAAGTTAAAAAGTATGCAAATAAACTTAACGTATTGCACCTGTTTTAAATTTTATTCAATAAGCTATAGCTAAATAACAATATTAATTAGTTAAGTATTTATGAATAATTTATTGATTTATATAAATCATGAATTGATGAAATATTCAACTGCATTGATCGACAGGTATGTCAATTTTTATATTTTCTTTCCCTTTCGTTTCCTGCATCTGTCAAACTATCCATCAATAATTTTAAAATCAATAAACTTATAAATCAACCGGCCTATATATCAATAACTCCGTCCGAAAAACAAACAAATCATGCCAACTGCATTTCTTATTCACCTGACTAATTCATTATTTCGTTCAAGTATGCAAACAATGATATAAAGTCTTCATCAATCAAACTGTATCAACTGATCGTTGGAATAATTATTCAACTAGTAGCTGATTGACTCGTTCAATAATTTGATCGATCTATATAACATACTATCATATAACTGACAAAGTAAGAAGTCTGTTACTTACCTAAAATCAGAGTAGACAAGAGACACCAGCCGTAGCGCAGCTGCATCTCTCCTTGGGATCCTGGCAGTCTGAACCCCAAGGATAGGTTCAGGTGATGGTATACCACTATGGCTAGAACCATGCACACTCCCGATGCGGTGAAGCAGACAGCCCCATTGCAAACTACGCTACAAAGAATTATGTCTGATGCGATCCAAAAGGCGAACGCCGTCCAAAAGTAAAAGTTATACACTTTATTAAAGTTTGCTCTCAAAATATATATTGTATTCAAATTTATATTGTATCCCTTTACCTGCATTAACATCGTAACTTTTGTTAAATATTGTAAACTTTACAAACCATATCTCTGAATACATTGTAAAAGCTGTGATGTACCGAGAATGTTTCGTTTTTCTATGCAAAATTGTGTTTATCTGGATTTTCCAAGTTTAAAGCTTGTTAATAGTCCAAAATATGTTAAAACAAACTGGATCATATCGAAATCTGGTTAGACTCCTATGCATTTCAAATATCTCGCTACTTATTCTTCACCGAAATTCCGTTTGAATTTATGATAAGCACGAGAACTCGTTTCACGGCAGACTACACAGCGTTGTCTTTAAGCCACTACTATCATTATATATTCAGTTACGTACGATTCTGGTGACCTTTGTTCCTACGAATTGCAAAACATAACCTTTTTGAAAATACAGACATAACTGACTTCCGTTCTGTAAAGGGTTGCATTTAATATGTATTCCTTCACATTGAGAAAAATGGAAATGATTTTACTAACAACACAAATCCTAGATTTTCAGTTTAAACATTCAACATTTAAAACAGAATTAAAGTGAGTCCTTTTAAGTTTTGGTAATATGTTATGGTTATTATTTAAAAAAGAGACTATAAGAGGCTTAAATTGAGTAAAACGATATCGGTGTTGATACTTTGATTATACAATACACTTATTGTTTGTAGTACATTGTTACGTGCTTAGGCTCGAATAAACAGTAACATAGAAAGAGTGAAAATAGCAAGCTTGTAAAAACTTAATAAACAATTTATTGAGCACAAATATTTTCCAGAAAAGAAAATTAAACTTACGGTTTTAAGAATCAATTCCAAAATTAATCCAAAAATAATTCAAAATATAATCCATTAGCGAAATTGCAAAAGTCCTGGTAATAAAATGTCCTAATAATTCCAAGTTCGAATCTTAGTGAAGCATCCAAGATGGAAGACGATGTCACGTGATGAAGTCAGTTCTGGTCTTATAAAATTCAATGAGCACAATTATTTTCCAGATAAATAACACAAAAAATCCTCTTGATCCAAACAAATTGAAATAATTTCCAGTACAAGGTAATTTAAAATAACTCAAAACAATACAACTTAATATTCTAACAGTCCAACTTCTATCTAAATAGTTCGCTCCAATACATAATTTATACACCTTTTTTATGTTAACAAGTAAGGGGTCACATGATCTTTTAGAATCTTTAGAACAAATTTACGTTCACAAAATTTCGTGCACACCGTATGACCCAACTAAAAATAGAAAGATGTCTACAACAATGCTCCATAATGTCCTTGAAATCAATCAATCATTTTAAAAGCTTGTTTACAACTCTGAAGCCAGGTCAGAAATGAGGTCAACATCTGGTGTTTATTCGTAAAGCACAGGTCATCCCACCTTTAAAAAAAGTATCTCCCAATGAATGAATTTTAAACTTAAAATGTCAGATTTGAATCTGACACACAAACAATTAAAATAAAAATAAATGACTTAAATCAAATATAAGTAAGCCAGAATACAACTTCTGTGAAGTAGTTGTAGTTGTTGCTGTAGGGTTTAACGCCAGGTTTTAGCACACGATAATACATGTCGTACAGTAATAATGGTGGAGGAAAAACCAGGAAACTCCCAGAAAGAACCACCAACCCACGAGAGGCTACTGGCAATCTTTCTCACATAACCACATTGGCCGAATCCGAGACTCGAACCCACGCAGACAGAGGTGAGATGGCAGTATTCTGTAACGGAGAGCGCTTTAGACCACTCGGCGACTCAGGGCCCCTCTGTGAAGTTGAAAACTACAACTTTGCTAAAGAATAGATTTGCGATGACATACCCTCTAGATCACGCGAGAGCTGGAAAGATGAAAGAGCAAAGACCAGATCACTTGGTCAAACATGAAAACAAGGGGTACTTATAATGCACCGTTACTAAAATGGGCTTTCCATGGGTCCTAAATCTAGTACAACGCACAGTGCAGCCTGGAGAGACGGAGGAATAAACGGACCATGATACACACCGCACCGGGAAGGACAACAGCGGTAAAAAAAAGCGTTCTTCAGCAGAAGATAGGAGTGAAATTAGCTGAGGTTCTGAAAAAGCGCCACACGAGTTAAAATAAAACAGCAATGTTTACAATTTATAGTACGGGCTGCAATATCTGGTAACAATATTTCTAATTGAGAAAATATACAAAAGCACAAAGTAGCTAGTTAAAACATATCCAGTTTTAATGTACATGTAAATTCGCAACAGATACTTCTGACTTAGACACACAACAACAATCAATAGCTGGAAAAATTATCTCTAAATCAAACATATGCGTCAATATTCAATAGCTAATAACAGTACCATTAACTCAATAGACAGTAATATGCATTAACCAGAAACAATACGAGACTTCTATTAAGCTGAGTCTGATCGCGTTATATTGGAAATAGTGTTACAACAATCCGCGTTATAGTAGTGTTCCATACATATACCATATAGAGCGTGCAACAAACCCATATATTCGACGCACATAATTAATTTTACCTGTAAGAGTTATATTGACTATATAAAGACCAATCTTGATACCTGTCTTGCCGTCAATATAGCTGTCCGATCTGTAGAGGTACGGTGCTTTGATATCGTTATATGCAACCTGCCAGGAATGCCCGAAAATGCTCACTGGATAATAATAATAATAATAATAATAATAATAATAATAATAATAATAATAATAGAGGAAACGATGAGGGAAAGAAAATGAGGATGCTGATGAAGATAATAATGATTTGAAGAAAAGAAAATGATTTAACAGAAGAAAAAATACAGGTTTGCTTGCCAACAAATTCGCTCCAAATGGATTGTTACTAAGTTTTGAAACTAATGTAATTCAGTTCTGTTTTTTGAAGTTTCCCTGCAACTTTTATGTAATTTGAAACCTTCTGAAAATAATTGAGTTAAAATGTATTTGCTGTTGTGATATGATTGATACAGGCCGGTGGGGTGCGTGAATGGGTGGTCTTATCGAGAATAACTGATCCAGTTAGCAAGCTGTATACTAGGCGAATCAAAGCGTACCATCTCTGAAACGTAAAATGCCTTTATAAACAAAAAAGTAATGACAATAAATAGGGAGATCTCAAAATGTACTTTGCAAGGACATCTTTTGAATAATTATCTTCTTTTAAATGACAGTTTAGATGCATATATATATATATATATATATATATATATATATATATATATATATATATATATATATATATATATATATATATACAAGCAAGTACCCGGCATGCGTTGCAATGCCACTCAAAGAATTAATTCGTTGTGTTGATCGAATAAAGTTTGTAATGCAGCGACTATTTCTCGTTTAGTGCCCATATTGAATTGACAACGTTGATCGAATTGTTCATGAGTGTTTCCCATGAAATAAATTTGAAGAAATTTGGGATCTGCGTTCGGCAGTGGTAGTAGTGATCCTGCGCGATGATAAATTTGCCCTTGCACTTTAAATGTTGGCATGTAATTCTCGCACACGATATGTCATTTGGAAACATGAATTGTACTTCCGTATGTTTGCCAAGAAATGTTTCGATTGGCTTGTGTCACCTGATACTAACGTTGATAATGGTTCGGGTGGTGAATGTAATTCTGGCAATTTCACTTTTCCACCCGCGCAGCACATTCCTGTTGTTTCATTCTTAAATTTGAGGGCGTTGCAATACACGCATAATTTATCCATTTTTCCAATAAGCATACTTTGATGAAGACTGTAATCATAATTAGCATTGTAATAGAATGCACTAAGATTAAAATCAGCGTCCATTGTTCGTCTGGATTGAGCAGTGCGAACTCGAACTGTTTCCAATCTTGCTTCCCGTTGCTCGTCTGTTTCAGATAATCGGGTTTGAGCAGTGCGAACTCGAACGGTTTCCAATCTTGCTTTCCATTGCTCGTCTGTTTCAGATGATCGGGTTTGAGCAGTGCGAACTCGAACGGTTTCCAATCTTGCTTTCCGTTGCTCGTCTGTTTCTGAAGCTCGTGATGCCTTTATCTTTCGTGCTTGAGGTGTAGATCGACCAATAGCTTTTCGTTTAGGTGGCGTAATTGATTTGACAGCGAAAGTAATGCTTTGTAACGACTATTACAAATTCACACCTCGATTGTTTGACGTAACCAAGGCGCGAACCAAACGTAACTAAGTAAACATGACGTATCTAAGGCGCCTACAGTTCACAGCGAACACACGGTAAATGTCGCAAAACTATATGAAATACACACATTTGTTAATTGTACAATTTAAATGGTTGTACAAATTCAGAAACAAACAAACAAACAAACGTTCATATATATATATATAAGAAAAGATTTTTAAAAATAATCTTGATTCTAGCCTCATTGTTATGCCGCTCCGGTGGCCAAGTGGTTACAGCTTCCGTCTTGGATGCGTGAGACATACCAAAGACTAACAAAAAAAGACGGTACAAACAGCTGTCTCCGGCTCATGTAACTTGGTGGGATATCATGCTACATGACTGCGGCATGATGCCCAAGTACCAGACACCACTATAAACTGCCACACTGCAGAAGTCGTATCGATATGACTGAAAAATTGTTAAAGCTACGTTAAAAATCCTAATCACATACAGCCTCCATGTTTACATCAGATGCATTCATTATTATTAGGTAACATAGTAGATTGATTGATCGGTGGGGTATGGTGATTGGTAGCAAAGTGAGTTAGTAAGATGTCTAATGGATTGCTTAGTTGGTTGGTTTATTGTTTGGTTCTATGGTGTCCATACAGTTATCGAACCTCTTTTCCTCGTATTCCAGCAGCGGCTATCAGAAAAGCAATCGATATGCATAAGCAAACGTAGATGACGAAAGTTAAGGAAACATCCAGCATAACTGGCAATCGCTGGTCACCGTAGTAAGCGTAACCAAATTCATTTCGGAACGCCTTGAACCATGCCATGCTGAAATATTAAAAGAAAACAAATGTATGCATGTTTTATGTTTGTTTTATCTTCAAAGAATTGTGAGAATGCTTTCAAATGGTATCTACATTTTGTTCAGCTTTATGTTCATGTATGATGCAAATAAAACATTATCTGTCTTGCCTCTGTTTGTGTACCATGCAAATAAAACACTATCTGTCTTGTGTCTGTTTATGTATCATGCAAAAAAACCACTGTCTTGTGTATGTTTATGTATGATGCAAATACAACACTATCTGTCTTGTGTCTGTTTATGTATCATGCAAAAATAACATTATCTGTCTTGTGTCTGTTTATGTATCATGCAAATAAAACATTATCTGTCTTGCCTCTGTTTATGTATCATGCAAATAAAACACTATCTTTCTTGTGTCTGTTTATGTATGATGCAAATTAAACATTATCTGTCTTGTGTCTGTTTATGTATGATGCAAATAAAATACTATCTGTCTTGTGACTGTTTATGTATCATGCAAATAAAATACTATCTGTCTTGTGCATGTTTATGTATCATGCAAATAAAACAATATATGTCGTGTGTCTGTTTATGTATCATGCAAATAAAACACTATCTTTCTTGTGTCTGTTTATGTATCATGCAAATAAAACACTATCTTTCTTGTGTCTGTTTATGTATCATGCAAATAAAACACTATCTTTCTTGTGTCTGTTTATGTATGATGCAAATAAAATACTATCTGTCTTGTGTCTGTTTATGTATCATGCAATAAAACACTGTCTTACGTCTCTTTATCTATGATTTGTCTTTCTTAGATTTCTAACTCTCTGTCTGACTTATACGACCATTCGTCTGCTGTTTTGGTTCCTTTTGTCATCTGTCTGAATAACCGTTGGTTGATTAGGTATGTCTCGTTGTGTGTCTTGGTGTTCTTTGCTATTCAGGTATATCTCTTTATCCATATAGGTTTGGTTTGGTGTTTTGCTTTGTCTGTTTGTCCGACCTAGTTTGATTTTGTGTTTACGTCAAAGCATCACTTTAAGGTTATTTCGTGCCATAGAAAAAGGGTAAAGTACCTTGCCCAACGATAAATAACGGTAACTTATCAGGATTGATTATATGGCGGTAATCTAACCCGTACACTTCTGGTTAAGAATCCACCTGGACTATATATTATTCACATGTTTCATTGCCTCAAACGTTGTTCATTTTGAAAATACTAGTATCGCACAATATTGTCAATGTCTGCCAGAACGTTTTGGTTTTATCATGGGTAGAGAGCCTTGTCTAGTATAAGAAAACATTCGGTTTGCTCTTGTCTGACCGTTCATTATGTCTTGTCTTGATTTCGAAGACTGTTAAATGTCTGAAGATTAATAATAGGAAAACTATGGCAATAAATCTATGTTTTTGAATGACAATACATTTTAGTTATGCCCCCCCCCCCCATATAACTTGAAATCTACAACGATTTATTAATCATTGTCCGTGTTAAGGCAACAGAGCAATAATAACAAAGTTCATTGTCGATTGAAATTAACACATGATTCCCTAAGCAGCTTTTTATTGGTTGAATGCCAGTAATGACGTAAATGTAATGGTGTTATTGTTAGCGCGCAAAGGTGTGTGTGAAGCCGCTAAGAAGAACGTCACATAGTCCATTTTGACAAATAATGCCACTACAATACTAAGATCACGGACAGTTCCAGCTACAAAGAGCTCTTCGAGATAACTAACAAACTAATGTCAAGGAACAAATGTTCACCACTTCCAACAACCTTTTCTCCACTAGACCTTTCAGACCAATTTGCAAATTTCTTCCGTGACAAAGTACAAAATATTAGAGATTCGCTTGACAGCACAATTTCAACTGACTCGTCACCATACAGTCATGATGCAGAATTTCAGCGACAACCATTAGGAGCATTTGAACCTGTTTCTATTGATTTAGTACGGACAATCGTGATGAAAAGTGCACCAAAGTCTTTTGAACTTGATCCAATTCCGACATCACTGCTGATTAAGTGCTTAGACCCAATATTGCCTTCACTAACCGATGTTATTAATATATCTCTCTCATCGGAGGAATTCCCATCATTTTTCAAAACTGCCATCGTAAAGCCTCTGCTGAAGAAACCAACACTTGACCATAACGATTTAAAGAACTACCGCCCAGTTTATAATCTCCCATTTATATAAAAAATCTAAGAAAAAATTGTTCTAACCCAACTTGTATCTCATTTGAATTCAAACAGTCTTTTTAGCAATGTACAGTCTACATATCGCCCTTGTCACAGTACGGAAACTACTCTTCTGAAAGTATTTAATGACATTCTCTCTGCTTTGGATAGTGGAAAGATTACAGTCCTCACTCTCCTGGATTTATCTGCAGCATTTGACACAATAGACCATGATATATTACTTCACCGTCTCCAGCATGTATTTGGCATTCAAAATATAGGCTTACAGTGGTTAAAGTCCTACTTAGTCAACAGGACACAAATTATATCTGTAAATGGAATACACTACAGCCCAGTTGACGTATGTTGTGGTGTTCCACAGGGATCTGTTCTTGGTCCTGTTCTCTTCATTCTGTACTCGCAGCCGCTCTCAAGTGTCATAGATCATCACCCAGTGTCGCACCAATTGTATGCTGATGACACCCAAATATACAAGGTTAGCCACCCAACTGAAGTTGATGCTACCATCCATGGAGTAGAGAGGTGCATTTCTGATGTAAAATCATGGATGATATGAAACAAGCTGCAGATGGATGATAATAAAACTGAGGCTATTCTGATCACAACACAAAGACTTTCTCATTCACATCCTTTACCTCAGACAATAAATATCAGCAACACCAACATTAAATTCTCACAGTCAGTACGAAACCTAGGCGTTTCTCTAGACAGTACTCTCACATTGCACCAACATGTCATGAACATATGCAAGGCTGCATATCTTAAATTGAGACGCATCAATTCCATTCGTAAATATCTTTCAGCTGATGCCACTAAAACACTTTTGTGTCCATTAGTACTTTCAAGACTAGACTATTGTAACTCAATTCTGTTTGGTTTATCACAATATTTACTCCAGAAACTTCAAAACACAGCTGCAAAGATCATCTTTAGAGTACCTCTATTAGAGCACACCTCACCACTGCTCTGTACCCTACACTGGCTATCAATTCGATACAGAATCGAACATAAAATTTGTTCTCTGTGCTATGTTTCAATGACAGACTTCAGTCCAACATACCTATGCAGCCTCACCCATGTGTACATACCAGCTAGATACTTACGCCCTTCTTCTGATAATCGTATACTCATTGTTCCCACGGTGAAAACAAAGTCATATGGACAAAGTTCGTTTGCATACCAGGGCCCGGCGACGTGGAACGAACTGCCCATTGAAATTAGACACAAAGACACAATGGTTCCTTTTAAGAGTGCTCTTAAAACTCACCTGTTTCGACTGCAGTGAAAAACTTATATACCTAATCGTGTTTTGTATCGTATATGTTTTTAGCATGTTTTTATTTTTTCAATTTCTTTGTTTATGTCATTTGTTTTTCTGTTGTGTAGTCATATCATTATTGATGGTGTAAAGCGCTTAGAGCTTCGAAAGATTAGACGCTATACAAAGTCCTCATTGCTATCATTATTATTATTATAAATTATTATTATTATTATGATTTTTCACAAAATTTTAAAGAAAATTCAGTCATATCGCACCGATTCCTGCTACGTGACAGTTGATAGTGATATCTAGAATTTTCGCATCATGCTGCATTCATGTGGTATCATGTCTAACCAATTCACATTATCATGACACCAGGCCAACCAGTCCTAACAGTAACATCTTAATGCTGAGAGCCAAGAAAGACAGCTGTTGACGATTTTTTAAAATAAGTTTTTGGTATGACTCGGTTAGGGCTCAAACCTGCGATCTGTTGCATCCGAAGCTGACGTTCTAATCACTTAAGCTACCGGAGCATTCTTAGACTTAAAGAACATTCTTTGTGAAGGTCTTAATGTCATCTGATTAAGTTGAGACAAGATACAGCCGAAGTTAAAGTTAGTTAACTATCCTCTTCATGTATTAAAAAAAAGTTGGTTTCAAGCTATTGAAAATATTAACAGTGTTTATCAAGACCTTTTTAAACAGCCGTAATGCTAGTTCTATATTTGTATATTGTTGGTTTTAACAGCATAATGAACACATTATTAGTTTACATCGAGCAATACTTGTGCCGGAGTGGTCTAAAGCGATCTCCGTTAAGGATCACTGCAATCTCACCTCTATCTCCATGAGTTTGAGTCTCATATTCGGTCAATGTGGGTATGTGAGAAAGCTTAACAGTAGTTTCTCGTGGGACTGTGGTTTTTCTCTGGTTTTCCCGGGTTCTTCCACCACCAATAATACTGGCCGCCATGTATAGCCAATCGTGTGCTGAATAATGGCGTTAAACCCTACAACAATAAGAGAGAGAGAGAGAGAGAGAGAGAGAGAGAGAGAGAGAGAGTAATCGAAAGAGAGAGAGAGAAATAGAGAGTGAGAGATACTGATATTGAAAGAGAGCATGAACGAGAGAGAGAGAGAGACAGACAGACAGACAGACAGACAAACAGACAGAGACAGAGAGAGCGACAGATCGAGTAATCGAGTAATCGAGAGAAAGAGAGTGAGAGAGACATATTGTGAAAAAAGCATGAGCTTTGAGAGAGAGAGAGAGAGAGAGAGAGAGAGAGAGAGAGAGCGAGAGAGAGAGAGAGAGAGAGAGAGAGAGAGAGAGAGAGAGAGAGAGAGAGAGAGAGAGAGAGTTTCCGTGAATTTCTGTCATTATTGTTAAGCTGAACCATATAATGTAACATTTGGAGCAGACATTTTAGATTTGTGACGTTTTATTTTCGTTTGAACTTGTATGTATCTATTTCATTTCGACAGGATGCAGTCCTAGTAGGGTACAAGTCAACGGATTAGCAGCAAATTTAGATACAGAAAGAGGATTGAAAGGTAGTTACATTCATCTACCTCGTTATCTTGTTTTCTTTTAGCTTGACGTATGTATGTATGTATGTATGTATGTATGTATGTATGTATGTATGTATGTATGTATGTATGTTGTTACGTATATTTGATATAAGTCATTTATATTTATTGTTTGCTTGTTAGATTCAAATTTGGCATTTTAAGTTTAAGATATGTACGCACGCACGCTCGTAAGTATGCACGTACGTACATATGAATGCTGTATGTATGTATGTATGTATGTATGTATGTATGTATGTATGTATGTATGTTGTTACGTATATTTGATATAAGTCATTTATATTTATTGTTTGTTTCTTAGATTCAAATTTGGCATTTTAAGTTTAAGATTCGTTCATTGGGGGGGGGGGGACCTGTACTTTACAGAATAAACACCAGGTGTTGAATTCATTTCTGACCTGGCTTCAGAGTTGTAAACAAGCTTTTGAAATGATTAGTTGGTTCCAAGGATATTATGGAGCTTTGTATAAACATCTTTCTGTTTTAGTTGGGTCATACGGTGGGTACGTGAGTTTTTGAACGTAAATTTGTTCTAAGAGATTCTAGAAGATCATGTGACCCTTTCTTGTTTACGTAAAAACAGATATATAAACAATGTTTTGAAAGCGAACTAATGAGTAGAATTTGGGCTTTTAGAATATTAGGTTGTGTTTTTTTGAGTTATTTTAAATTACCTTGTACTGGAAATTATGTCAATTCGTTTGGATCAAGAGGAATTATTTTGTTATTTATCTGGAAAAGAATTGTGCTCATAGAATTTTATTAACAAGAACTGACTTCATCAAGTGACATCGTCTTCCATATTGGATACTTCGCTGGGATTCGAACTTAGAATTATCTGGACAATTTATTACCAGAACGTTTGCAATTTCTCTAGTGGATACTATTTTCAATTAATTTTTGATTAATTTTGGAAGTGATTCTTAAAAACCGTAAGTTTATTTTTCTTTTTTGGAAAATAATTGTGCTCAATAAATTGTTTATTAAGTTTTACAAGCTTGTTATTTTCACTCTTTCTATGTTACTGTTTATTCGAGCCTAAGCACGTATGTATGTATGTATGTATGTATGTATGTATGTATGTATGTATGTATGTATGTATGTATGTATGTATGTATGTATGTAATGTTACTTGTAATATCACGTTCGCTAAATAATACAATTTGGAGTCAACTAATTTTTGATTGCATCTCTTCTTCATTTCGTATTTTCAATTTGTTTTTAACACAATAATGACTAGGATTCTATCATAATGACCATAATGTGTTTGTATGTGAATATATGTGTATGTTTTAGTGTGTGAGTATGTGTATGTTTGTGTATGTTTGTGTGTAAGTATGTGTGTGTGCGTTTGTGTGTATGTGTATGTGTGTGTGTATGTGTATGTGTGTGTGTGTGTTTTCTTTAAAGCCTTCTGCCAGCAAAGTCAGCTTTTGTGATCTGTTCCAAGTGTCTTTGTTTGAAATCATGGTAGATATTAAAAATATTATGTTAAGTCGACACTTAAAATTTATTTTGGCCTCGTCTATTTTCATCACTGCTGAAGCTGCAGCTATTCATCCCACCCACCCCACTTTTTCTGCGAAATGCGGGCGACATAGTATCCGCCCATCATACTTTTGTTTCCAATCTCTATTTTTAAATCTCGTAAAAATATTGGAAGATGAGTGGCACACAGACCATTAACAGGTGTGACACGTTCCACATTGAAGTCCTATCGTCCAGGTCAAGGTCACAGCTCAGTATTTTATGTTTTCAAGCTATTCAAGATTAAGGGACAAAAATAGTATACTTATGATTAAAATGGGTTTTGTGGTTCCTTTATAGTTCAGTCTTTAATGTCACAGCCACGTTTGTGTATTTGACGTTCTCATATACACTTCGTTTTCCGTTGTATGACTTTCAAGCAATTACAATTAATAAAATAAAACTTAGTATGCATATACAAAATATTAGAAAGTGTGTTGCAACCTATTTCGGACGTCGTGTATTCAAAGGCATGGGTACAAGGTAAACGTTTATAGTATTCCCTCCCAGTTTCTATCCTCTTTATAACTTATTTGAGATTAACGGATCAGACCAGACATAATTACACATCATCAGTAGAAACTGTATCGCGAGCCACATTTTAGGTCCTGTTTCAAAGTCAAGGTCATTGTTAAATATTTTAATTTGTTCATGACACAGTCTACCTGTGCTATTTCTTTACATCTGTTTGAGAATAAGGAAAGAACTTTCGTACCACTATATACCATTATGTGAAGGTGTGAGTTTATTGCATTGGTGTTTAAAGTCAGTATTTTAAGTTTCCCATCACATTCTAGTACTTAACAGCGCTTTGAGGTGTAGGAATGAAACTTGGTATACATAACTACTTACATATCGTTAACTTGTGTTTAAGATACAAAAATCTGGCTTATTTTTCCAAAGTCAAGGGTCACAGATCAGATCAATAATTTAAAGTTTCATTCTTGCTTTCCATTCCATTCGTTAACTTTGAAACCAGTTAAGATTATGGTATGTTACTTGGTATATTTACCTGGTAACACGTTGGGGCTGTGGGTGGGTGAGTGGATCTTCACACATCAATGTTACATGTCAATATTTTAGGCTTTTGTAATACCTTAAATTTGCTAGATAAGTTATGAGCAGTTTTAAGATAAATTAATGATATTCTTATATAATGTCTCTGGCTGTTCCGCATTCCACATGTGTGCACCATATCTTTAAATTCACGAACACGTGCATGTAAATCATGGTTACTTTTGTTTCTCTTTAATCTCCTGAAAGCTCTTTGATGTTCAGGAATTAACAATGATACTGCGTTTATTTCTTTCGTTTATTGCGCCTCATGCACTCAATTAAAGGTGTAATCCTTAGGTCACGAATCAATTTATTCCACAATTTTGATTGTAATACCCTTTGAGACAGAGACACGAAATATCGTTACTTTCTACGTCTTACGTAACTCGGCAGTTTTATCATAAGGGTCAATGTCACATTTCATCATCGTGTGCAGTTTTGGTGGAGTCACCACAGTGGGTTGGTGGCACAGTTCACTAAAGTTGCTCGTTTTTACACCACGACCCGAATATCGAGAATGATTGTTGGAAAACATTAGGACTGATGCAGATTTAAATATATCGAAACTGAACTATGCAAGGGAACTCTGTTGATTTGTGTGTGTGAAGAAGACGGACTTTCCAAATGCAAACCTAATACATCTGAGATTTACGAGGAACAAACACAATGCTATAGGTGTATTAGTCGCGACCCATTTTTTTATAAAGATAGACTTATCTTCAGATTTTATTATTTTCTGATCCATAAGAGAGAGGCTGGTCCTGTAACTCTTGTGTATTTTATTGCCAGTTTTAATGGTAAAATGTTGGAGGCAGGAACAATGCAATTTGTAGTCTACTTGCGGCAAAATGAAACAGCATTTCAAATAGTTCTTTAAAAATCAAACGTTCCTAGAAACTGTAAACAGTCTTTTGAGTATATTCAATTTACTTAATGTAAATTCCCAGAAACTGTAAACAGTCATTTGAGTATATTCAATTTACTTAATGTAAATTCCCAGAAACTGTAAACAGTCTTTTGAGTATATTCAATTTACTTAATGTAAATTCCCAGAAACTGTAAAGAGTCTTTTGAGTATATTCAATTTACTTAATGTGTCACCATTTTAAGATGTTATATTGCACATGTTTATGAAGCCGCTACCAGGCACGGATACTATAAAGTTGATTTATATACAGTTTTCATACAGAACAGAAACTTTGCTTTCAAATTTCATTCATAATTGAACTATGTTGTGGTTCAGATGTTTTTCACATTAATTGTACATATGGATTTCGCTCTCTCTTTGCCATGTACCATTCATTTTATGTCTGTATCACAGTAGAGCATTCATAATGAATACTTATTCCAGTATCAAATGTGTATGGTAACACACGCACACACAAACACCTTTGTAATTCCTTGCTTTTCGTGTGTCTTCTTTAAACTGGGTCATAATTGAGCATGGTATTGCCCTCTTTTGAAAATATTCGGAACCATATATCGCGTAAAGTAAACGGACTTTCATAGAGATATACAGAGGTTTAGCTAGAGTGTTTGGAGCCCGGGGACAATATTCATTTTTAGGCCTCTCCCCCCCCCCCCCTCCTCAACTCTGAAACCAATTTTTTCATCAATAAAATCACCATCACCCAAAGTAACGCCAACGGCTATTAAATGATGTTAAAGTTCTGACCGGAGACTCAATGCTTTCTAATTTGAGGTCAATGCATAGATCCGACCTGTCAATCAAATTCACCGATGTTGACCAATCGGTTGAGAGCGTCCGGTGCTACGGTAACATCCGCCATGTTTTACCCACAAACAAACGTGTGGTGAGATTTCAGGTCAATTAAGTGCCAGTCACGTGAACAGTTTAATATTGGGACTGAAGGAAGAAGCAAGAAAATCAATACCAAAGGGTACTTACTCTTCTATCCTTACTGATAAAATATACACTTGTCTCCCATTGTATTACATTAATATGACTTGTTTTTATTTTCGTTATATTTTATATAGATTAACCCATAATTTGCAATTTCACTCTTTACGCCTCGCCTAACTATTTAATTAGTTAAAAGTCGCATATCGTTTTAGTAAAATGGAATCTGGACTTCAATGCGTACTCCCTGGTAAAACTGTTAATTGTTTAATTCAAGAATTTCAGTAGGACATTAAGTAATTAAACAGGACACTCAATCGCGCTTGATTAGTAATGTAAACAACACCATTATTACACACACACACACATATATATATATATATATATATATATATATATATATATATATATATATATATATATATATATACATATATATATACATATATATTTGATAATAAGTAGTGTTGTCTATGCATGCAAATATTTATATTAGTTTTATGATCCATTTACAGCGTCAAAACAATCACTACACAAATTGGCGGTGCAGTGTTAGGAATAAAACAGCTTGTCCTGTAACGTTGCGCCAGACTGCTGATGGGTTTGAACGAATTGACGGGCAGCACACTCATCAAGGGATGTCAGGGATTATAAAATCTCTTGAAATGCAGAAAATGGTAATTGATTTAACAATTACTAGAAACATGTCTTTGTATGTAGCCATTGTTGCAATGAAATTAAAGGGTAATAGTGATTATTCCTGCCCATTAAATTATCATGATTGAATTATAGTCATGAATACATTATTATAATTTCTCAAAGTATGACATTGAAAACAATATCATCACACACCTTTCATCTTTCTCTTACCAACCCCTGTATCAATGCTCTACCACGATATGTACATCTATCCCATCTAATTGTTATATATATATATATATATATATATATATATATATATATATATATATATATATATATATATATATATATATATATATATATATATATATATGTGTGTGTGTGTGTGTGTGTGTGTGTGTGTGTGTGTGTTAGATCAAGGAAGAAGCACGAGATTTGTTTGCGCCGGCAACCACATATGTTACCCGTGTTATGGATGAGCATGTCGATGTTCATCTGCCTGAACATTCAAGACCAAATTACAACAACATTGTACGAGTTGCTGACTACACACGACAGCGGAGATGACCGTCTGAGCCAGCAGATTTACAATTTGAGGTATGACATTTAATATTCACATTTTGAATGTTTCAAGAATAAATGGTTACTGAATGAGAACTTATTTCAATTAAGATCATAGTTATTTACTTATAGTGTGTGTGTGTGTGTGTGTGTGTGTGTGTGTGTGTGTGAGAGAGAGAGAGAGAGAGAGAGAGAGAGAGAGAGAGAGAGAGAGATTTGGATTTTCAACGTAGCTTTAACAATTTTTCAGTTATATCGCTACGATGTCTGCAATGTGGCAGTATATAGTAATGCCTAGCACTGTTGCATCATGTCGTATTAGAGCCAAGCGAAGCAGCTATTAGTATCATGTATTACCCTTTTCGTATTGTATTTTTCAGCTGGACAACGAATTCATTGGGCAACACACATCTGATGATTTTTTCAAGGCTGATGTGAGAGTAGGTGGACACCGTCACCTTATTTTCGCAACAAACCAACAACTGCAAATGATGGCCAATGCGAAAACATGGTATAGTGATGGGACATTCAAACTAGTGAGGAAGCCGTTTCATCAATTGCTGTCCATCCACACGTTTGTGAAAGCATCGGGTGAAATTAAACAGTTTGAAGGCGCTTTCATACTGATGTCGAGGAGACAGAAAAAGGACTATAAAAAGGTATTGTTTGAATTACACTTCTTATGCAAAGTTTTCTTAAAAATTGTGTGTGGATAAATTAGACAACATCATGCTCATATCATTGGTATATTGTATAGTAAGACGATGTGTTCTTATTCTATTACTTATATTTGTCCAGGTTTTCCGCAGTATCCTCACCATGATGCCCAGTAGCCTAGAAGTGAGGGAAATGGTTGTAGATTTTGAGCACGGTCTCTGGCTTGCTTTGCACAAAGTTTTCAAAAAACCAATCCATGGTTGTGCTTTTCACTGGGGACAAGCAGTGTGGCGTCAAGTCCAGTCACTTGGATCGCAGGTATATACCCCTTACAACTACCTCCATACCAAACATTTAAAAAGCTCCTGAAATAATATGACGATGTAATACGGCTACAACAATATATATTTGTTAAATAAACATTAGATATGAAAGCATTAAACCTGATGTATAATGTGCATACACAATTCCGTCGGAATCATATAACATCATATACTAAAATACACACTCATCTCTCTCTCTCTCTCTCTCTCTCTCTCTCTCTCTCTCTCTCTCTCTCTCTCTCACACACACACACACACACACACACACACACACGTGATAAATATATATATTTCCTTGCAATATTTCAATCTGACTACAATATGAAAGATGGAGTATATAAATTCATTAGAAAAGTCTTAGCCTTGCCATTCCTTCCTGAAGAACTGATCAACCATAATATACATTTTACAAAATGAAGGAAAAGGCCAATACTGAACAGTTAGTACAACTAGATAACAAATCCAACATGGCTTCCAGCAACATGGTCAGTATTCCAGAGGGCAATTAGAACGAACAACGACGTTGAAGGTTGGCATAACCGTTTAAATCGCCGTGCAATGAAATCAAAGCTGTCACTGTATCTGGTAGTGACTCTCCTGTACAAGGAGACAAACGCCCTTCCTAGTCAACTGAAGATGGTTTCGGAAGGGAAACTAAAAAGAAGACAGACCCGAAAAACTAAAGAAAAACAAGGCCGAATCTTTCATTTGTTGGATATGTTCCAAAACGATGAACTAAGTTTTAGTGCATTGCTTAATAAATGTGCCAGATTATATGCTGCACCTGTATACTAATTATATTTTATTGTTTGTCATGCAAACGTAATGGTAAGAATGTTATATAAATCACTTATTCAATGTCCAATAAAAACGTAAGTGTCATTCAAATGTTTTAATTTAGTAGCGAAATAGTTTTAAAACTTCTCTTTTAAACTGAAATAGTGTGTTATTATTGAGAAATAATACAATTACGAACACTGACAAAAAAGAAGAAATAAGCTAAATAATGTAGTACGACTGATCGTTCAGAAACCGTCCGAATTCTATGTATTAGCCATGATGATTAACTCGATAGCGACCGCATTTCTTGAGTACGCATCAATAATGTATTGTTTTTTTAAACTGAGTTTAATTATCATTTATTAATAGTTAGCAAATCTCAATGAAAAATCAGCTTAAATGGTTCAGTTAGAGAGATAATAACATAACACTTTAGCTTATTGATGGTCTGCGCCAATTCAGTCGATTTCGGGTTATAAAAGTCAATGTTATAACGTCATCTCAGGATGATTCAGGTTATTATCGTGGAATCATTTTATATCTAAAACTGACATCCCATCATGCTTACATCCTCTCTGATTTGTCCAAATAAAACTCATCTAATGATTTGAAGAGCAGAGTGAAAGGGACAGATAACACTTATTTTTCGTTAAGTACAGAAGTGGAGTTGATCACATGGAAAAGTTGGAGAAAAAAAAAATTGCACATTTTATAAATTCAATAAATTACTAAGTTGAAGAAAAACAACAATAAATAAAGCCTTGACAACCATGTGGCGAAATCTCAGAATTATTATATATTATCCTTGGGGCGACTTCTCCAGGCAAAGTGGGGCGACTAATCCTGACATCTGGGATGAGTTCTCCAAAGGCGAGTTCTCCATGGGGCGAGTTCTCCGCTATTCTATCAGAAGTAATATACATAAAAGTAATAATTATTGCTTTTTACGGATATAAGTTATATATTTATATACTGCACAGTATTCAAACAATTGGATTTAAGGGTGACCATAAAACGTGTGGAGCAAGATTTTTGATTATCTAATTTCTAAAGTCTTATGTAGCAGGAGTCGATGATGAAATTATTATTATTATTATTATTATTATTATTATTATTATTATTATTATTATTATTGACAGTATGATATTATCATTATCATTTTTGGATTATTAGGATTAATATGAATATTATGAAGTTATAATAATTTCTTTTGTAGTTTTCTTTTTTGTTTGTTTTTATGTTTAAATCTTGACCAATTTTCATTAGAAAGTGTTGGATGGATACAATAATTTATAACATGTAAGAGAGAATCTTACCGATTTCTCATGTTGACCTGTTTACATTTATAAAATATAATTACCACACAATGCATGAAAATTTGTTATTAGTCTTTATAGCAGTGTTAAATAAAAGTGCTATTTCGTTTTATTCTTATTAATGCTAGACATATCAGAATATGCTAAATTATTCAAGTATGTGCTTTTATCTAGAAAACTTAAATAATGAAATGTGCATTCTGTAAGAACACATTGGCAACATATAAAGATGATAACATAACAGTTTCTGTATATTGTCATTGTGACATAGCTATTACTGGTGCATGGAAGCCAACAATATTAAATGTGACATTGTATAAAAAAAAAATTATAAAGTGCAATTCAGAAAATGTATTTTAAAAAATGCATGAAATAATAGTTTTTCTGTTCTTTTGATTTTCAGCTCACCAGTAAGTGCCAAACAGTGCTGGTTATATCACCACTGCGGGCTTTGATGTTAGACCAGCAGACAATAATGAAGACACACAGCATCAATGCCCAATGCGTTATAAAAGACATGCCAAAGGAATCCATTCAAGGTAATTTTTATTGACAGTCATTGACAGTCATGTATATAGTATACACTATGTGTAAAAGAAAATAATTTATTACAATTTGGCACAAAAAGTTATGTAAACCAATTCATAACTTTCCACAAAGTGACAAAGTATCTAATATACTAAGAGATTTATGGTGATGCTGATTTATGTTCTTGTCCTTATTACATACCAATCAAGGTACATGCATTACAAAAAATTCTTGTGTTACGTATATTTTATTTAAATCATTCTTTTTAATTGTCAGATCCAAATTTGTCATTTGTTACATATATTTGATTTAAATCATTTATTTTTAATTGTCAGATCCAAATTTGTCATTTTGGGTTTAAAATTCATTAATTGGAAGATTATTCTTATGACCTTTGCTTTTCTTGTAAGCAACAAGTGTTGGCCTTATTTTCTGACCTTGCTTTAGAGTGATAAACAGGCCTTAGAAATGATTGGTTGTTTTCCAAGGACATCTTTTTATTTTTAGTTCTTGGGGGTGAGAAGTGGTTGATTCTCATCTGGATCATTCCGTGTGTACATGTTTTTTTAGATGTAGCCTTGTTCTGTGACCTTCTGGAAATCACGTGACACCTTTTTGTTTACGAAAACAAGTATTTAAATTATTATTCTGGGAGAGCACAGCCAGTAGTTAGTATGGGCTTTGGAATATGTGTGTGTTATTGTTTGAGTGTAAATTATTTCAATTCGATTGTGATCAAGAGGAATTTATTGTGTTATTTATTTAGAAATTACTTGTGCTCATTTGGATTACTATACAACTAAAACTGACTTCATCACGTGACATCGTCGTCCATATTGGATTACATCGTCAAGATTCGAACCGGGAACTATTAGGACATTTATTTATCAGGACTCTTGCAATTCCAATAGTGGATTATTTTGTGAATTCTATATTGGATTAATTTTTTGACTTGATTCTCTAAAACCGTAAGTTTATTTATTTTCTTTAATGAAAATATTTGTACTCAATAAATTGTTTGTTTAAGTTTTACAAGCTTGTTAGTTTTCACTCTTTCTGTGTTGCTGCTTATTCGAGCCTAAGCACGTAACACTTGAAATAAATAAATTAACTGTTAGATTTAGTATGGGATATTATGCTCATACACTAATGGTAGACTATCTTTATACAAGAAACCTTTAGTTATTTTGTTGTAAGAAGTAGTTTCTTCATTCATATCTTTATTTATCTTAAACATCACCTGCTTTAAATTTTTGTTATTCTTTTACAAAGACAAGATATAGAAAAAAATCTATACCACAATAATAAAGTAAAAACTGTTAATGTAGAAAAAGGATAGTAATCAAATTTCACATTTCTACATATATAAAAGATGGAAATGTAGATGTTATTCTGGCCAGTCCAGAGGCTATCATGAAGAAGGAATGGTTACAGATTGTACATCAAGAACCTTTGTGGTCACAGCTATGTCTCCTTGCTTTTGATGAGGCTCACTGCATTTCACAATGGTGATTATAATATTCTTTATACTAAAATTAATTGTACAACATAATGTAATACTGTGTAACATCTGGCACAGAGTCGGTCTTCCTTTTATTGGAGTTAAATACAATATTGTCCCTGTTTCCATGAAGTAAAATTCTGTTACTCAAAGACTTTGGTGTGTGTATTTCAAATTAAATAATATAGCTCTCTAAATTTAAATGAGACATTTATGAAAATAATAATGCAGTAAACGAATACTATGTATGAATTTGGATCATACAAAAATTGCATGTAGCTCTTAGTGCCTTGAGTCATTTACTTTAAGTTTTGGACAAACATTCGTATAGCAAGTTGAATTATTCTTTAATAGGGGACTTGACTTTAGACCAGAGTATAGAAAAGTGGCTGAGTTGGTGACTAATTTCCAACACATTCCATCTCTTCTCCTTACTGCCACAGCAACAGAAAAAGTGGAGAAGGATTTGAGGACTTTGCTTCCACTTCCTACTGGGGACACACATACCATTGCCAGACTTCCGGACCGGTTCTTTTATTTAACATCTGTTCTGTGTCTATCATGCACCTGATGGCATTGACTTTTATGACCATTCACTTCCACTTACGTTTTAAGTATTTTTTGTCTGTTCATTACAATTTCAAGAAATATATCAAATTATTGTACAAAACTGTCTCCAGCTGTATTTGCCTGAAATAAATTCCAACACCACAATAAAAGTATACATTGGTTGTGGATATTCATTACAGTATGCTCATGCTATTAAACTTTTACTGATAAAGAACTGACATACAAATACAAACAACTACTAACAGTGGTAAGATAAAAGATTCAAGGGATACTTGAGTAGAAATACAGACAGGGTTAACACATTATTTAGTTTTGTTTGAAACAAATAGGGGAAATTTAAGTTGTTGAAGGACAACTTCTATAATATTCAACACATACTCCCATAGTGGTGATACATAAACCCTTCCCCGCTGATGAAAACCTCATATTCAAGCAAGGTACAAATTTCATTCTCTTCATTCTACATACATATTTTACCTCTCTAAACATGCCACCTCACTTATCAAGCCAAACTTTTGCTGTCTGCTTAAAGTGACTGCATTGTTTGCAATGCAGTGTTTAGTTTTCTTTTGATGAATTCCAACAAATTATAAACAGTGAGCATGGGTTTTCTGTCAGATAAATATGTTGCATTTAAACAGATACACACAAAAAATTAGTGAATAAAGTAACTGTAAGGTGAGACAAAATGTCCTGACTTGTATTTGTTTCATGTGCAACATAACACTAGCATTAAAAAAGTGTTTTTCTTCCAGACACTAATATCTACATACATATGGAGAAGTGCACAGAGAAGTACGACAAAGTGCTTGCATGGCTGCCACAGCATGTCATGCCCAGGAAGGAGAAGTCCCGGAAGATAGTTGTCTATTGCCAAAGCATAAGGGATTGCCATAACACTATTATGTGGCTCATGGAAGACTTAGCAGAGAATGCATACAAAGATAAACAGCCAGCTTCCAATAATCGATAATCATCTAGTTGAGATGTTCCACAGCAGAACGGATTAGGTATCAGTGGCTAGAATTCTGGAAGATTTTGTGAAACTGCATCAGAGTTCTTATATCTACCATTGTCTTTGGTATAGGAATTCAGGTTGAAGATATAGATGTTGTAGTACATTGGGGGGTTGAAAATTCAGTTCTATCATATTGGCAAGAAGTTGGAAGATCTTATTAGGATGGGCATAAAGGACTTTGATTAAGCTACATATTTCATAGGTCTTTTAGCCGCTGTTCCGATGAATATATGAAGAAGCTTTGTAACACATCTGTCTGAGAAGTGTTGTGTGATGGAACAATTCCTTCTCTCCAACATGGACCAATCATCTTTACCATCGTCCAAAATGTGTAGTCAAGAGGATTGTGATTGCTGTGAATGTAAAGCTTGCATGTGTTGTGTTCACTGTATGTACAGATGTGGATGTGCAGGAAAATGAGTGAATGTCATTCACCAGTTGTAGAGTTCTGGTTGAAATACATATTAACAGATTTGAATGTACACTATGTTTAATTCAGTACAATGTTATAGCATTCAAGGCTCTCTTACCTAATTTAGAAAATATTACCACATAAGATTGGTTTAAAGTTATTTACTCATATATATATATATATATATATATATATATATATATATATATATATATATATATATATATATATATATATATATATATATATGAAAATAGAAATGCAGGATACAAATACTAACAACGAATCATACAAAAATTGCATGTACTCATGTACAGTATGTATATGTCTCAGAGGCGTAGCGATGATATTTTGCGCCCGGGGACAAACTATAAAATTGGCGCCCCAGCGATCTTGTAACAGATTTATTACCCTTGTTTTCTTATTATAATGTAACGTTGCAAGCCTCATTTTGGCGCCCCTGTACCTTGGCGCCCGGGGACATATGTACCCCCCCGCCCCCCCCCCCCGTCGCTATGCCTCTGATATGTCTACTTGTATATATTATGTTACCATTTTAAGTGGATTTGATGTTTCAGCACATTCAGGGCTATATAACACTGAAACTATCAGAAGATGAAAAATGCAATGAAATTTGATTGGCATATCAGCACATTCAAGACTTCCTATATGAACTGGTGACTAACAAGTGGAATGCACATAATTCATTGACACATCATTCTGTTAGAAACAAGCTGACATTTAAGAAAAGCCTTTGATGAAAATCCCATATTGATTCGAAGGATTGATCATAAGATGTAGAGGATAGCCATCTTTTTGGATTAGTGATTATTTTTATTTATATATCATAAAAATTCATATAATGAAAACTCCATTTTGATATGGCAAACTGATTAGACGTACATGTTAAAAAAATGTCAGGCCATGTGATCCACTTTCTATTCCAGACTTCCTGGAACTCAATAGCACATCAGCACCTTCTATGCTAAAGAACCTAATGTAAACTATCTATTACATGTACTTGTAAATAAAAAACACATGTTTGGTTGACAGTCAGTCTCAGATACATCAATACATTCTATGTAATATAACATGGTGTAAACCAATACGTTTGGTATGTCTTCTCTGCAAAAGCCATCCATAAATCACATGTTGTAACACTGGGCATTAGTAGATTAAGAAGAGTATGAAGTTTATAACTATCACCATTGCATCCATCATGCATGAAGTATGATCAACTGATCTTCGTACAAAATTCTATGTAATTTGTTGCATACTATTTTGCCCCTTTTCAATCAACATTGTATCCTCACATGGGATATTAACCAGCATAGCTCATGAATAATTTCTTAATGTTATTAACATTCCACTTTTGTTGTCATCTTTTTTTCTCTGATATTTCTTAACTTGTTATATAATGCCATGATATTACATAAAACAAGTATAAATGAATTCAGATACAATTAGAAGTACATCATGTTTGCAGTCAATTGCAAGGGTTTATCTTTAAAAATCTTCTTTTGCAATCAAGGATTGTTATAATAATTAATATGTAATTGTAAGTCTGATTTTGTTTGGTGTCATATGATCATTAGTGTACTGTGGAATGGAATACATCACCATCCAATACATTTGTTCATATTAAGTGCACCACATATCACTGAAAATTTATGTTTCTACTGAATTAATATACTTAATATTGCAAATAAAGTTGTTTCAATCAGCGCCGGATTAAGCACCATGGAGGCCCATAGGCAGTCAAACTTTTGGGGCCCCAGACCCACGGTCACGGTCTCATGGGGGTCCCTGGGGGCCCCTAATGGGGCCCATAAAAGTCGCGGGGCCGATAGGCAGTTGCCTACTCTGCCTAATGGGTAATCCGGGACTGGTTAGAATCAACTATAATCCCAAGTCTTTTGCTCATTTTCTTCAGATGCTTCTGAATCGTTTTCCTAAACTCTCCCATTTGATTAAATGTTGATAGAGAATGAATATCAGGGAATGCTGAGTAACATCTTCCTGAGATAAACTCACAGCATTTGTTGTCTAAGGTGATTTTCACAAGGTCGTCAGGATCAGCATTCCTCCTCACTACACCTTTTGTTCACTTGAAATCGCCACGGTTAAGTATCTTGTGATCAAAAGCATACTAAAGTGTTTTTTTTTATCCCCACCATTTGGCTGTGTCTACCTATGGTGTCATCAATCAGATTTCCACTGGCGGTCTTGACAACCTCCTTGTATTCTCTGTCACAAAATTCCATTTGTAAGGCCATTTCAATATTGTGACCCGCTTTCCCTGCAGTATTAACTATTAATATTCCATCGAAGTTGGTGTGCCAGACGAGAGGACACTCCACCGTTTAGTGCACTTAAAAGATTATAGCCACATACAAAGTACTTGGGGTGGTGCTCATATCATGCCTGCAGTGGCTGATTACTCTAAGTAATTACAGAAGTCTAATATAATTGATGTATATATTATATGCTCGCATTAATTTGAGAGGTTGAACTGTACTAATGTTGTTATCACTTTTGATAATGAATTTAGTACAAGTTGACATGAATAAGCATATTATATTATTAGCAATATATTGCATATTGTTATTTATGTTAATGAGAGACTACCTGTCCATATGCATCATAATTTACTTGCAACCTGTGCTGTATCCATTACAGATAACAATTATCTGTTAAAGAACTAAATGAAAATATCTAATTTGAATTATAGTATTAATTAAATATATTGTATAACATATATTTTTATTATTTACAAATCTGTTTTTTTTAAATTTATTGATCGATATATAATTATTAAAATATCACAAAATGTGTTGATAGTTTTTTTAGGGAATATATGTATCTGAAATTTACTGTCAAAGGTTACATGAAAATTGTGTGTGTGTGTGTGTGTGTGTGAGAGAGAGAGAGAGAGAGAGAGAGAGAGAGAGAGAGAGAGAGAGAGAGAGAGAGAGAGATGTTTACGATATGGAATTTGCATAGACATTATGATTTAGGGTCAACATTGTTTAATGAGATTTTTCTTAATGTTGGGTGTTATACTGATTATTAAGTGAATATTTAATTATTTAATTAATTAATTTCACTACTTTAGAATAAATAAAGAAAAGTGGCACCACTTTTTGTAAACAACTGCTGTAATTTTTTATATTCTTACTTTGAACCTCTAAAATTGAATTATTGGGAACCTTATAACTTGGAAGTTGCCATTTGACCTTGCTAATCACAGTATAACAAGCATAACATATATATGCAGTTCTGTTTGGGGTAAATGTTAGCCTCAAATGATCATGTAGCACATCTTAGAGATTAGAGATTCGCTTGACAGCACAATTTCAACCGACTCGTCACAATACAGTTATGATACAGAATTTCAGCGACAACCATTAGGAGCATTTGAACCTGTTTCTATTGATTTAGTATGGACAATCGTTATGAAAAGTGCACCAAAGTCTTGTGAACTTGATCCAATTCTGACATCACTGCTGCTTGAGTGCTTAGAACCAATATTGCCATCACTAACTGATGTTATTAATATCTCTCTCTCATCGGGGGAAGTCCCATCATTTTTCAAAACTGCCACCATAAAGCCACTGCTGAAGAAACCAACACTTGACCATAACGATTTAAAGAACTACCGCCCAGTTTCTAATCTCCCATTTATATAAAAAATCTTAGAAAAGGTTGTTTTAACCCAAGTTTTATCTCATTTGAATTCAAAAAGTCTTTTTACCAATGTACAGTCTGCATATCGCCCTTGCCACAGTAAGGAAACTACTCTTCTAAATGTATTTAATGACATTCTCTCTGCTTTGGATAGTAGAAAGATTACAGTCCTCACTCTCCTGGATTTATCTGCAGCATTTGACACAATAGACCATGATATATTTCTTCACCGTCTCCAGCATGTATTTGGCATTCAGAATATGGCCTTACAGTGGTTCACGTCCTACTTGTCAACGGGACACAAATTATATCTGCAAATGGAATACACTCCAGCCCAGTTGACGTATGTTGTGGTGTACCACAGGGGTCTGTTCTTAACCTTTTTCTCTTCATTGTATACACGCAGCAGTTCTCAAGTGTTATAGATCATCATCCAGTGTCTTACCAATTGTACGCTGATGACACCCAAATATACAAATCTAGCCACCCAACTGAAGTTGATGATACCATCCAAGGAGTAGAGATGTGTACTTCTGATGTGAAATCATTGATGACTTGTAACAAGCTGCAGACGAATGATGATAAAACTTAGACCATTCTGATCACAGCACATAGACTTTTTTCATTCACGTCCTTTACCTCAAACAATAAATATCAGCAACACCAATGGTAACTTGACACAGTCAAACCTAGGTGTTACTCTAGACAGTACTCTCACATTGCATCAACATGTCATGAAAAATATGCAAGGCTGATGCCACTAAAACATTTGTGTGTTCATTAGTACTTTCAAGACTGGACTACTGTAACTCAGTAATGTCTGGTTGTTTCAATATCTACTCCAGAAACTTCAAAAGTTCAATACACAGTTGCTTGGATCATCCTTAGAGTACCACAATCAGAGCCCACCTCCCCGCTGATATGTACCATACACTGGCTATCCATTCGATCCAGAATCAAACATAAAATTTGTTCTCTGTGTTACGTTTCACTGACATGCTTCAGTCCAACATACTTATCTGACCTCGTCCATGTGTACACACCAGCAAAACACTTACGATCCTCTTCTGACAATCTTATACACATTATTACCAATATGGAAACGAAGTCATATGAACAACGTTCTTTCGTATACTAGGGCTCAGCAAAATGGAATGAATTGCCCATTGAAATTAGACACAAAGACACAGTGATCCATTTCAAGAGTGCTCTTAAAACGCACCTTTTTCAACTGCAAGTACAAACATAAAGACCTAATAATGTTTTCTACCTTAAATATTGTCATTACTTTTTATGTTTTCTAATTTCATGATGTTTGTTGTTTTTTGTTTTTGTTTGTTGCAGTCATATCATTATATATGTTGAAATGCGCTTAGAGCGTCGAATGATTAGGCGCAATACAAAGTCCTCATTATTATTATTATTATTATTATTATTATTATACAGCAAGTCTTGAAAACGGTATTTATTTTTATAAGTGTATAACATGGTTTTGTATACAGAAAAGCATATTTACTTGTGGACGAAACTAATGATGCTGTGTTTGTATATCTCTATCATTCCAGTCAGCACAACCACCAACATGATCAACATCAGCTCTATGTGGCTATATGGTTGAGTCGCAACTCAGTTTTGTTCATTGTCCCAATTTTTGGCCAAAATTGGTTCAACAACGAGCATCGTTGAACATGTAACGTTGAACGTCACAATTATAGAACGATCTGTCGGTCTACTTTACCTTGACACGTTAATCCTACTACTGACCAAAATGATGTTACGTCAACGTCAATGATCCAAGTTGAGCCGACGTTGAAGACACTGAGGGTCAATGATCAAAATGGTGTTTGGTAACCTGTCATGTGACATTTTCTCCTAAGCCGATGTTTGAAATGGTCAAACTAAGATTGCATTCCGGCTGATTTCATTCTCAACATAAACAAAGAAAACAAAAGAGTTAAATAACAAATAATAATTATGTCTAATAACAAATTTTTATATAAACTAGTCTAATTTAACCATCCTGGTCATGTGATACTTTAATAAATTCATGCCGTTTGGTTTCAACAAACATTTTGTAATTTCCGGGCTAAAAAAAATTTTCGAATAAATCCTAAGAGAATCAAACAAATCTACCGTCAAGATTCAAAAGAAAAGAAAAATAATATTCCAATAAATGTCGAGTAAACTGTCATCCCCACCCTGACCACAGAGGAAGAAAATCAGGGATGCGAGTACGGATCAAAGTACCAAAATTTTAACAACAGCAATGTCTTCCACTCGTCAAAAAATCAATTCGAACATCTGTTACCAGTTGGGTTTTGTTTTAAATAGTGAAAATACATAAATGGGAGAAGAGGGATAATTCACATTAATACAAATCAGGGACGCCATTAAAGCTCCAACAAGCTATGTGAATAAGCAAGGGTCTGTGGTGTGTTAAGAAATAAAGTACATCGCCGAAGAGAATAAGGCAGAACTACCTTTCATGGAATGCTAATGCCTTGGTCTTCGTCGACCAGAGTAAGCGAGCTTTATTGCCAGTTCAAGAAGTACAGAGGCCTTATTCACTTAACTCGTGACTCCCTCTGAATTATTTTCGGGGATGGGCTGGACAAATATGTAGTGGTCATTTATAAAGTTTTACGGATGTTAGCCAAAACATGTTTAGAAGTCAGATCATGGCAAGTGTCCCTCTCCCACCCTTTGTGCGGTGCCCATGCTTAACCTGACAGCTTGTTGCTGAGGATATTTCTTCTCTCATTACTTCGTCAATGTTCGTCTCTCGAAAAATATGTTCATACTGCAAGGCCACCTGCATAAGAGTCACTAAAAGGAGACTCTACTATAAGTAATTTAATATCCAGTTCTGGATATTATCCCTACGCCGACAAACTCTGAGATCATGTATGTATGTTAAGATTAACAAAATAGTTCCAATCACTTAGCTGGAGGCTGATTTCGTGAAGTCATGACAATTAACAAAGTAAGGGGACCACCGTTTGTTGCTCTAAACATACGGACGTGACCTCAGTTGGTCGACGTAGGGAAAATATCCAAAATTGGATAGTAAATGGCCATATTGCAGAGTCGCTTTAGGAATAACGGTATCAATTGTACAACCCCAGGTAGGAGGACCTTTATGTATAGGTAACCAGCGGTGTCGCTAGGGTTGGTGTCACCTATTGCAGGAAAATCATAATGTCACCCCTCCAGATTTCCACCAAGTATTTATTCTTCTTAAAATAAGTCCACAGTATAAAAATGACAAGAACAAAAACAAATTAATTGAAGGTCAGAAGGTAAAAGTATTTAAGAACTGTAACAACGTCAAGTTATTTTTATTTTTACATTAAACTTACTTTACCGAGCAGTGTGTGCTCTGTAAAATTTGCAATTTTTCATTTTTGTGTCACCCTTCTGAGATGGTGTCACCCGGTGCGGTCCGCACCCCCCGCGCCACGCCACTGTAGGTAACCTTGGGGTCTCTCTAAACACCCCAAGACTCTCCAAGAACACCTTAAACTTATATAATCCTCACTTAAAATTTCAACAACAGCACAAAAAAACCAAAAACAAACAAACAAATAAAAACTGCGAATATTTAGCAATATTTTGTGCAACAGTAAAATTAGTATGGTCGCGGTTTGCCAAGGGAAACAACTCCCGTTTTGATGAATATTTCGGTACAGTAACGTGAATATCAATCTACATTTAATAATTAGCAATACCACAAATAAGTCGTTAAAAAAATTTAACAAAATGGCAGATTTATTATATATAATTTTTTTTTTATCTCAATAACAATTTAACTATTCGTTCATTACTTTTTTTTGACAAATATTAACATGGAGCCTAAACAATTGAACAATTCAAATAAATTAGAGAAGTATGGAACATCGCCATTTAATGAGGAAATTGTTATATATATATATATATATATATATATATATATATATATATATATATATATATATATATATATATATATATATATATATATATATAAAGATATGTGATGCATATATTTCGTTTCCGTAGATTATCAGAAATAGGGCCATCTGCCAATACTATAAATCATTGATAGTAACAATGTCCGTATGTGTGTTTTCATTTCTTTTTTTCCGCTTCTTGGTACGATATTACGAGATTTGGTGCTAATATATGCAATATTGGGGTGTCTTGGGGTGGTCTTGGGGTCTTGGGGTGTCTTGGGGTGTTTAGAGAGACCGGGTAACCTTGCATTCAGAAATAAACAACATTAGCTGTGCATTAAGTAAGAGTTGTACTTTCTGTTAGGCTTAAAACAAGTGAAGCCTCTTGCTAACATGTGAGATTAAGTTAATTCATATCTTGATCATACTTTTGTATTTTGTATGATTTTTAAAAGAATAAAATGTAGGGTGAAACTGGGTCTGTTGTGACTAGATAACTCTTACTTCTGTCTAGTTCCAGCAGAGTTATCTCTCCTAAATGGAATGGAATACATTGTTTTGTCCTTGTCCTTGACCATCTAAGGTTGCTGTCTGTGACAGTGTGTACCATGCATGCCGAAGTAGGATAGAAAATATATTTATTGCACAAAACATTAGCGTTGAGGTCTATCGATAAACAATTTGTACCAATATTCCATTAGTTGCGACAATTCCGCAGGGTGTGCATATAGAAATTAATCACACGATAGGTGGCGCTATGTAGGAAAATACCGAAAACTTGGAATACCTCGAAACTGCAGCAGCCGCAAAGCAGGAAATGAATACCGTCGAGTAAGTACAATGCGACTTGTTTGACAGTGTGTATTATATTATTTATCACAGAGGCAGAAAACAACTTTGCACAACGTGTGTTTTATGTTGGGTTTATATAGCCGAGTTATAATAGTCAAAGGGATACAGTTATAACTGGACGAAGAGTTCACTTTCGATTTGACGACCCTCCAATTTTCATAAACATTACTGTGTGCAGATGTTAAAATTGTCTCCAATTAAATATCTTTTTTTTTCGTTTTCTCAGTTTTTCAGAGTTATACTGTGGATGAGAAAAATAGTTTCCTTAAATATTTAAGTTTCCGTGTGCAAAATACCAGATTAAAAGCGAAGGGCTACTGCGTAACAACTTTTTGCAAGGACTATTCACTCGGCAGCCGTTCTGTTGATATAAAATTAGTATGATAAATCAACCGTCAAATTTGTGCTGAAAATAATGGACGATATGTGATGTCAGCAGGACACACGTGTGTACGAGTCCTACAATTTACCGTAACAACCCAGTAAAAATGTAACGAGGGAGTACGCAAAGACCTACAATGCAACGCGCGCGTACCTTCTGCCGCCATTTTGAGTTCCTAACAAACCGTTGTCAACGTTACTCGTTAGTCATAATTCAAGATAATAATCAGATTTAACTATCGATAAGGATATTATACTTTATCACAGCGATAGATAGATTATACTTGAGATTATGTGCCCATTAGCACAAAAATAGAAATAATCTGGAAGTTCCTTTATATCGAAAGACAGAATAGTGAAGTTGAGCCGTAATACTAATAGTGTATATTGCTATCAAATAGAAACTCTTATTTCATAACGGTACAAAGGTTTAAAAGAAAAAAACGTGACTTTTAATTTACTTCTATAACAAGTTGTACTTTTATTTCCATTAATTTTAATTAATTTTAGAATTTGGTTCCTTTAATCTCTTTTTTTTTTCTTTCTTCAAATTTGATTGTCGAGGGGAACAAACGAAACTGTCCAAACAAAAATAGATCATAAGTTACCAGAGAAAATTATATTACACTGCAATATCAAGATACTTTTATCCAGAACACTGAATGTTGTAAACAAGATATATGCGTGAATCAAGTAGCAGCTAGTAGTATGACGGTATATTTTGATTGTTTTTAATAGTGCTGTGTTATGACTCTCGCAATAAGTAAAAATAAAAGAGCAAGAAGCTTTGTAAAATTCAAGAAATAATTTATTTCCCCAGAGTACAAAGTGAAACATGATATTGTGAATTAAATCGCAAAATAATCATAGAATTGCAGACACAAGTCCTAATAATGTAAACTTGTGAATAAATGTTGGTAGAAATCCAAATTAAGTCCAATACTGAAGAACGTCACTTGAGGTATTATCGGACGACTATTAAATGGAACACAATAAAAACTTATCTATTTAAATTTTTCCTTCCAAGTAGAATAAAACGTTAATAACCTCAATTGCTATTTCCCCGTATCCATTTTGAACATATATGTATCACGTGATTATACATGACAATGCAAAATAGGCTCGACACGGGGTAAAATCAGACTACTCTGGGTATTATCGGACAATAATTTGTGTTTTTAAACAAATAATATTTCAACCCTAACATATCTTATTCACCGAAAAACAAAAAATGAACAATAAAAATAATGTAACTATGCAATTTTTTGTTATATTTATCAATCTACCTTGATTTTCATATATGATATTGCAGTTGCATATAATGCTATAAATGTAAATGAATTATGTTCTAGGTTTGCATTGTAAAAGTAAGATATATTTATTATACATCTGAGTCTTTCTTTTCATTTCATGTACTGTATCCAGAGCTGAAGGTATTAGAACAACACCGTTAATTTTATTAAATGAAAATTATTCTTATACACGTACAAATGTATTATAGCTTTAATAGATTATGAATTTAATAATCACCTACAAATATGACTAAACAATTAAGATGAAGAAAAAAAGTTATAATTATAATTAACATATCTTTGAAGTTTGAAACAAATGAAAGGAAATTACTGGGGAGAAAATGTAGTATTCATTTATACTCATTTCAATACCAGAAATATTTACAACAGAAAATATATCGACCAGAGTACAGAAGGTAGTGAACTACATAAACAAAGCATATGTGTTTGGAAACTCTTTGAAAAGATCCTACATTTTATCTACATAAGTAGGTTTGCATCTAAATGAAGCTACACACATTTGCTGTGAACCAGTTTTTCTGTTTATAACTTCTGCATCATATTTGGGCATGATCAGGATTTTAGTAGTATGGCTGTTTTCCTGCAGTATCTTGCAGTATCCAGCTCCAGTCTGTATGCAGCACCAACTGCCAGCTGTTTATTATCATAGTGGTACATGCCTACAACTATCAAGTTTCTTATCACCACTCTAGGAGATGATTTGTTACTCATCTGAAATCAATATGTACAAATTCATACTATTGTAAAATATTGAAAAAATCCGACCAGTTATGAAGATTATCCCACAATTAAATTTAATATTATGTTCAATTTATTTTAATTGCAAACTAAGTAAATTTTTGGCTTTAATTGTCATAAACATTTTTAGTACAACTTAGTGTAAAAAAATGTTTACTCAGTTTGTTTTCCACAGTTACATATATACAAACTGAGAACACAAATTGTACATTCCAATGCGTGTATGACAATTGCATCGGATAAATACATACAGAGTACATGACTTCTACGGTCAGATGCATGTAGGACAGTTGAAAGGCTTGTCCATTTCAACTGAGAACCCAACTGGAAGACATTCCTCATGCATCCATTTCTGGCAAACATCACAGCAGACCCAAATTTGCTCTATCTCTTCAGCAACCTCCTGACTGAATACTCCCAAGCAGTGAGGGCATTCAACATCTTTTTCAGTATTTTCTTGCAATGTTACCTCATCTTGTCCTTTGGGAATAATCTTATTTTTAAATGGTCCTTTGTTTTTTTCTGAGATTTTTCATCAGTTCTTTTTCCTTTAGTTGCAGAAGTCTTTCTTTTTTTTTCTCCTTTCCTTTTCTTCATTTGCTTCATTCTTTTTCTTTTCCTCTGCTTCTGCATGGTGAAGCCACTTGTCCTCTGTGAGTGCTCTGGCATGAACAATTGTTTTTCTTTTCTTAGCATTAGCTACTGCAAACCCCCGAGTTATCAAACATGTTGGAAATGGACTTACTCAAAATGTCATCAACAGCAGATGTTAGAGATATTCCTGGGTCCTCATCTATTAGGGAAGGGAATGTTATTTTGTTCAAAACTGGTCTTGTAGATGCAGCAGTTTCTGGTGCCTTATCAAATTGCTCAAGGGCTGTACTAAAGGCCATTATTGCAATTAGTGGGTCTAGTTTTGTGGCCTCATCTGCTGGAGTGGGGTCTGCACCTATGATATCTGCATCTGTTGATGGTAGTGTTACTGGAGTCTCTGCTGAAGTTGTTATTGTGGTTTCCACTGCTGTTCCAGGTAGCTCATTTTGACAGGGCTGAATTGCCACATTGGATACTTGAATTGTCTCCCAGTTGTAGACTCTCATGCAACATTAGTTGGACAGGAGGGGAATGCCTTGTACATGTGTCAAATAATCCCATATGCTCCAATGCCTTTGATACATCAGAGATACAAGATAATTTCACTTCTGTGTTTCCAACAAGTGATGGGGCCAAATCATTTGAATGTAGGATGACTTCTGGCTGAGAGGGTAGATACAACATGTAGCAAAAGAGTTTATGATGGTTGATGTGCAATGGCTTTTGGCATAAACTTTACCAAAAATCTTTCGAAATACAAACCTACTCACTACTCTGCCAGGATTTTCTTCCATAAATATTTTGCATTCTCTTTTGTAATTTTCCTTTAAAGGCTTGAAACATCCTCTATCAAGTGGCTGCAGTTTGTGTGTTGTGTATGGAGGAAGTGCAAAGAGAATTATGCCTAGGTCCTTACATTTTCTTACAACATTCAACGTAACATGAGTACTATGACCATCAATTAACAGTAATACTGATATTGCTGGTGGAATGTGTCTTACAGAGTGCTCAGTTACCCATTAGTACTATAACCATCAATTAACAGTAATACTGGTCTTACTGGTGGAATGTATCTTACAAAGTGCTCAGTTACCCATTAGTACTATAACTATCAATTAACAGTAATACTGGTCTTACTGGTGGAATGTATCTTACAAAGTGCTCAGTTACCCATTAGTACTATATGCATTTATTTAATAGTAATACTGGTCTTACTGGTGGAATGTATCTTACAAAGTGCTCAGTTACCCATTAGTACTATAGCCATCAATTAACAGTAATACTGGTCTTGCAGATGGAATGTGTCTTACAAAGTGCTCAGTTACCCAAGTTTCAAAGAGCTCTGAATCAATCCAGCCATTAGGACTGATGCATACTCTAGTACATGGAGGCATACCATGAAACATATCATGATCCTTACCCTGTTTACCAGTGAATATCACCTGGGGTGGGATGAAGAGGCCATAGGCTGATGCACAAGCTACAATGGTTATGTTTGTTTTATTGCCACTTGTCTGTGAGTAAACATCTTGTCCAGACAGCTTTACAATTTTATGTGGCTTATGATCTAATAGCATGCCTGTTTCATCAGCATTAAAAATACGCTCTGGAGCATGAGTTAACTCATATTTAGTGAGTACATGTGACAAAAGACTGAAATGGTTTTTTACTACTGTTGGATACAGACATACTGCCCTATCCCTTGGTAATGATTGGGGGCTGCACAACCGCACCTTTTAATGAACCCCAACCACCAGTCATCACCAGGTCTGCCATTTTTAAACTTATTGGTTATGTTTCTTGTCATTACTATATCACTAACTAAACTCTATATTTGTTGCTTGCTTCTGCCAAACCCTCTTTGGGCTGTAACCTTAATAAATTCTATAATCTTCTTTTCTTCCTCCAAAGGCAGTGTTGTTTTGGGACCTGGCTTTAAAGATGGTAGGGAAGATACACTGCCAGTTATCCTATCACCCAGTGTGGGTTTGGGGACACCAAACTGTTCTGCCACTTTCCTAACAGATATGTGATTGCCTTTTGCACTTTCTGTTGTAAAATTTGATGGCCTCTTGCAAAGATACACCATCCCATCTTCTTCTCACTTTTTCTTGTCTTGTTTTACCCATTTTTTGCTGAAACGTTTATTCAAGGTTACCAGGTAAGAAACTGAAGAGCATAACTTATAAATTTACTTGAAGAGGTTAGTCAAAATATTATGATCAAGCCTGCTTTAGTTATGTTGCTAGTTGGAAAATCATGAGTGTTGTTGTCTATATAAACATTGAATCAAAGTGTTTCAAAAATGTTTAAATAATAATAATAATAATAATAATGACGACTTTGTATAGAGCCTAATCTTTAGAACCTCTAAGCGCTTTACAATATTTATAATGATATGACTACAGAAAGAAAAAAACCCACCATGAAATTGGAAACAAGTTTATTAAAATAAAGAAGAGGTCTTTAATAAAAGCATTCACACATTTATTGCTGATGTCAACACTGCCAGAAAGGTGATTACTGTGTTGCTGTACAATAACACAAGTGAAATAAAATAAATTGCATCATTTAAGTTTCAAGACATGCCAATTTTTGTTTTTAAAATTACTATTCCATGATTATCTAACTGGGGAATGTTAAAACTGGCGAGCAGTTCTAAATAATGGTTATTATACTTTTGGTTATACATTATTGATGACATTTACCAATGAAACTAATGAAACTTTTTAAAATAAAATATTTAGATACATGTAATAATATCAATAATAATAAAAATGACTAAGAAGTTGGTGAGATTTTTTTAAAAGTATTTAAAGGGAGAGGGTTAAAGTAGAGTAATGTGCCATATTTAATTCCTAATTAATACAACTTGTACCTAATGTTATAAAATTATCAATGTAATTTTACTTGAAATACTAAGTTAATCATTTGCAATATTATTTGAAGTGGTGTATATCTTCATTACAACATTAAATAATTTGAAACATTAGCCAATCTATTGTACTAAATAACCTACCACATGTATTTCAGCAGTCCGATAATACCTCTTGGATATACCCCTATATATTTATCAACCAATCAAACGAAGGTCAATGCAGGCACCATATTAAACCTTCAGTCAAAACAGGACAAGAATTGGGTTATGACATTTTGGATTCATAAACAGTGTCATACTAACTTTATTTATCAGGGAATGCAAATATACGGTTTGAGAATTAGCTATTTGCATACTGGAAGTGATGCAAGAATCACCCCTTTAAGTAAACTAATAAATTTATCACCTTTCCTTTAATCGGGTGATCGTCGTATTTCAAAATAATGAGCGGGAAGAGGGCGGATGTTACGTATGATCATCTAATTATGTATTACTACTTTGTGGTAAATAGATTATAATTTTTTTTATTGGTTTGTCTGATAATACCCGTTAACCGATAATACCCAGAGTGACGTGATGTTAAATAGTGGCCTCTATTGTGTTTCTGTACCAACAGTCTTTTGTTGAAACACAGTAATAACAGGTTTGAATTCTGTATAAATCCCAGTGAATGACCCAGTCGTCCAAGAGTATTTCTTTTAATGAGCTTTCAGTCTTGCCAGAAAAAATTTACTTGAACGAATTTGAAAAAATAAATTCTTGCCTTGAATGACCTACTGGACAGAAGAATGATACAAATTGATTCTGCTAGATCTTGAGCGCGAATTAATAATCTTTCAAGTGACAGGATTATACGATTCTCTAATTGATCTCTGGTTACAATTAAAATTTTATAAGATGAAGAAATTCCCATTCCTTAATGGAAAATAACCGCCTAGAAAGTTCTTATTCTTTTAGAAAATAAAATTTATTTAACATGAGAAAGTCTGTTTAAAAATTTAACCTGGACAATGTCAGGAACACTAGGTAAATTGTAGGGGATTCCAGTAAGTTGGATCCTCACTCAAATATATTTACTTCAGACATGATTTTTCTCCATTTTAAAACAGAATTCCACTTTTCTCCTGACTTGAATCTGATTTTTCTTGATATAGTTTGTTTTTATTAAATAATGTCCAATCTGTTTCTCCCCCCCCCCCACCCTCTCCCCGGTTTTTAACTGTTCTTTTCAGTCCCATTATGCAACAACCCTTGTGACATATTCACTCCATATGGACATTCACCACAATTAATTTTACTATATGTTCTCGACATATATTTCTCAGTACTGATCATTCAACTGTGTGACAATCAATACAAATCATATGTTAATCTAAAATACATCCAAAGATGACTTCATGGTGAACTTTTTGTCAGAGGTTGATGGTCATTTTTTTGAGCAGATGCACTGTAAACAACAGCATGTAAACAGAACACAGATTTCGCTTCCGAATCATCACCATGGCCTTATTACTCAATGTGCACTGTCGCCAAAATACACACAGACAACCACTCTCTCTCTCTGCTCGTATTCTAAAGAATAAAAAACCTTTAAATCCTTACAAAATATGCGTCAATATAACTATTCTATCACCACCAAAATGAGAGAGGAAAACAATGTTCTAAAAATAGACGAGAACTACATTCGTTACTCAACTCAACTGGAAATAATAATCGTGATGCGATTCCATATATTAGTGAGCCCACGACTCTCGTAAAGAGTATTATGATGGGTCAAAAGTTTAAAATCATCCAATGAATGTTCGTGTAAAGGAAATTGATGGCAATGGAAAGAAGAAGTGTGCTTGCAAAAAATGGCATCCCTAGTTGTTGAGAGAGACGATGTCACGAAAAGTTTAGATAAAGGTTTTTAAAAAAACGGAAGATAATGGCTGGAATGAATTGTCGATGGAAATTTAGTTGGTCAATTTATAAGAAAACTCAACGCTCGAGGACTGGAAATCTTTCTTAAAGCCGCATATAACAGGTTGTGTTCAGTGGACAAAAAAACAAGTGAATATATGGGATTATTTGTAAATGGATGATGTATTTGGGTGTTTATTTTACATATTTGTTATGAAATGAGAAAAGTGTAATATGTTGGCTGCAAAAAAATTCCTAATTATTGACTTAGTTACCATGTAGGCACTGAGATGCACATGAAATAACTTGAGTAATAATAGTATTGGAGAACAAATTCATGTGATAATAAATATTGTAAAATTATTCAAATTTTTGGTAAGTTTGTTAGTTTTTCAAATGATTATTTTGTTACATATTATGGTCTCAAGTTGCACCATGAGCAGACATTCATGCGTGTAAAATGCATTTTTAGTTGGGGTCTCTGTCCCGGTACCCCCTGATCATGGGCTCTGCCCCTCGAGACCCTGTTGGGGGAATTCCCCCCCACCCCCACCCCTTTCACATTTTCAGTTTTTTTTTATAAAGGTCAAAATCATGTCTATTACTTATATTAATAATGAACCTTGATAATAAACCAATGCACAGAGAATATTTTAGCTATGTATTGGTATCATAGTTCGGAATATAATAATTATGATATGTTGTACAAACATTTAAAGGTTAATCCCCAAATTA
Organism: Unio pictorum; assembly: GCA_030141615.1. Taxonomy (NCBI): domain Eukaryota; kingdom Metazoa; phylum Mollusca; class Bivalvia; order Unionida; family Unionidae; genus Unio; species Unio pictorum. Next base: position 1,880,324 of record JARLTB010000148.1, on the reverse strand, counting down.
ATGGCTATCTTAAGTGACAAAATTTTGATAATTAAATTTTATTTCATTGATCCAGAATTTTATTTCTACAGGCACTAATAACATAAGCAAAGAAATATTGTCTAATGCATCAATCACAATAATGGAGTGGAAAATACATTGACTAGTCACATGATAGATCTGAAATTGAATCATCCTCTGTGCTTAAAAAGAAAAAATAGCGTATACTTGATTTTCTTGAATTACTAAAGATATGTTACTATGATACACTGTACATTTGAAGTACTTTACGAAGATGTACTGTACATTTTAAGTACTATACTCTTGTTGCGTATATATGATTTGATATATATTTGTTTTAATTTAATATTGTTTTTCAGTTTTAAATACTTTTGTGTACATGCTATTCGCTAGAGATAATGTCAATGTCAACATGGGACTAGTGAAGAAGTCTACAACTTTTTATTCTTAAAGTAAATGTGATTGGTTCATGTCAAGGTCATATTTGGAGTATGTGATATAAAACAATCACATGACCCATTCCCACCCACCCTTCGTTTGTGTTTTTGCATTTTGTTGATTTTGTTTCATAACTGTTTAGTACAATTCGATATACCGGTATCTTGGTGGGACTTGACAGGACACCTGCTTGCATGAGACCATCTAGTCCGAATCAGATTCATGAGGTCTAGCTAGAGGTCTCAGATGCTGCAGGGATTCTCACTTGGCTGATGTCTTCACCATATTTAACATAAAATATCTAGACAACTTTATCTGAATTTAGCTTTACAATGGAAGCGAAATACTGACATGGAATTGATAGCACATGCTGCCTATGGTAGTGGCATCTTGATTTGGTTTTATTCATCCACATCCCTGTGATAGAACAGAAGAGATGTCAGCTTAAGACACTTTTAGGAGATTTGCAGAATTTGTTTAGCAGTTTTAAGTTTAAAGGATTCAAGATTTTCTCTGGCATGAATTTCAGTATGCAGATGGACAAACCATTGCAACAAATGAACAAAATGCACAAATAAAATGTAGATATTAAAAAGAAACAAATTTTGATTACAGAATACCTCAAATTTTACATCGTATTTCTGAATAAGATGTGTTGCATCTGCACTTGGGAATGGCTTGCACTTCGGGGTCTGAAGCTCAAAAGTCAATGTAACTGATTTAACTGTTTAATGACTTACAGGTTAATTGAGAATGGAGCTTATTGATTGATGTTCAGCTCCAGGGTGAATGTCATTGTGACTCAAAACTGGGAGAAAAATAATTTCTTTGACCAAACATATTGGATGACTTGCACTTTAGTAATAAAAAACCTATAGTTTAAATCTAAATGTTAGAGGTTACATTTAAGGTACGTCTAGCAAGAAAATTATGGTTTCTGCAAAATAATTATACTCTAAGACTACATACCTCAGTTAAAAGTCAAGGTTATTTGACTGTTTGGTCAGTAATCTCTAGTCCCCAGTGCCCTACTAGTTCCCACACAGAGGACTATTATGCTGTTCATTATGGAACATGCTTGTGGTTTGGGGGTCAGAAGTTCAAAGGGCAGGCACATTGTGGCTCAGAATGTAATAGGCCTTGCAGAATATTGTTTGCATTAGAATAAGTTCCTTGACCAATAAGACTGGATGATTTACATTTGGGTTTCAAAAAAGCCCCCTTGATTTTCGGGTCCAACGGTTAGAAATTACAGTTATGGTTAGTCTATTCAGAAAATTATAGTTTCTGCAAATTAGGTTTAGTTCATGGCCAAATATCAAGGTCACTTACACTGGTTCAATGAATAATCTCCAGAGATCACAGTAATTTACTATTATCAGCATAGAGAACTATTAAACACAGGACAAGTATATAATGTGCTGTTCACTGTGCTTTTACAAATAAAGCAGATCCACAAGAAACTGTTAAACATCATCAAATGAATATAATCTGTCCACATTATTTTGATAGAAGTATCCTTGTTTGAAGGCTTTTCATGTCTATAAAAAAATGTATTGAGCAGATATGAATTATTGGACCCATTAATGCATTATTCATAAATAACTAAACAGGACTTCACTAAATTTGATAGAAAATATTAGTTCTTGAGGGTCTTTATAATTTTATATTAGATATTATTTGCCACCATACAAGGCTACAATTACTGAAAATGGAAAACAAATCAACAACTTCTTATAAACTGTTGAATATAACTAGACAAATCTTGATAGCATCCTGGTATGTTGGCCTGGCAAGTGTGTACAAATGATGCCAGTCTGCCATCAAGTTTATGCATTGCTATGTTTTTTAAAAAAAATCTTCAGAAAGGTGCTCAACAGCATTTAACTAAACCTGATAGATCATATAATGTGATAAAAGCCTTTTATATTTATTTCTTTAAAATGATTCCAATCATCTACATTTTGATGCATTTTTATTGAAAGAGAGAAGAACCTATCAAATATGCTTTCTGAAATTAAACCTGAACAGAACCTGAAGATATATTATCGTTTCAGCAATGCCTGACAACTTGGTGCCAGACTGCCAGTAAAAAATGCAGCAGCTGTTAGTTAAACTATCAAAACCTCTAAATACCTTTTCAAGAACCAGTATACAGAGTGTGATTAAGTTTGTTTGAAAACATCCCGTCATGAAATCCATTCAAGTTGTTACAGATAATGTTGATCCATTTTGAAAATAAGTTTAACAACATTTTAATGATTATATTCCATAAAACGTATTGTCTGAACAGAATTTAACCAAATTTGAAAGCTGCCTCATAAGATTATAACATCGTTTAAAGTTTGTAAAAATTATGCCAATGTGCTATGAAATATGACCACCTTTACTAAAAAAGATAAACATTTTCAAATCAACAAGGATCATACGAATGTAGATTTTTTTGCCAGATACAGGTTTGTGTTGTTTTTATTAGGTAGATGTAGGAGAGGTGAGTGGTTTCACACCCACTTGGGCCACACGTTTGAGAGATTAATTAGTCCACTACATTAACTTTTGAGGTACATATTAAGCATTAAAAGTGTTGTTTATTTTGACATCAGTTCAAGTGTTAGACTATATCACTATTCATTTAGCTCAATATTGTTTGCATGACCTTTACAGATTCATAATGATTCATTGGATGTGGACCTAGAGAAGACAGCTTGGAAGGCAGTTGTAATCATGCATGAAGCAAAACTTGGCACAGATATGGAAGATTTGGGTACAGAATCACAAGAATGTAAATCAGGTAAGGACAAATTAAATATTTCAAAGAACAAAATAAATGTTTTAAAGGCTATGTGGGGAAACAACTCTAATAGGAAAAGGAAAGCTGTTGGAAAAGGAATAGCAGAGAGTGGCATACCAGGTATGAAGGTCATATTCTACCAGTGATAAGGACAAATTAAATGTTTAAAAGGCTATGTGCTGCACATACCATTTATAGTTGAATTGTGCTTCTTTTGAAAATTATAAGAATATAAATCAGAATAAAAAAAAGAAAGAAATAAAATGTTATTTTCATGTCTTTTCCTCATTTAATGAGTTAATCTGCATTTGCTTGTATACATGTTGCCCCAGTGAAAACCAGATGTCCAATCTTAATATGATCCAACCTGAACTTGGATGTTTCCAGTATTTCTACAATACTAATCATACCACTGTTCCAAAAGACTTTGTGTTATATCCAGTTGATCCTCAATGAAAATGGTATAATTTGGGCATAAACATTGACCACTGAATTTGTTCAAGTTTTTAAATGAACAAGATGAATGCAATTAATGTGTTGATCTGCAACTAACCATATATCCAATCCTAATTTAATCAAACCTGAAATATGGACTGATATTATCGCAGTCTTGGATGTTTCCAGTAATTAATAAAATCTACACAATACTAATTATTATGCAATTTTGGATCTGATTGTCTTGTATACCATTAGTCACTGTCCACGGCAGTGTCATTGTATTCCACCAGTCATTATGTGTGACTGTCTCATTGTATACCATCAGTCACTATACATGAGTCTCATTATATACCATCAGTCACTATCCATGAGAGTCTCGTTGTATACCATCAGTCACTATCCATGACAGTCTTATTGTATACCATCAGTCACTATCTATGACATTATCATTGTATACAATCAGTGTCTATCCCAGGCAGTGTCATTGTATACGGTCAGACACTATCCATGAGAGTCTCATTGTATTTCATAGTCACTATCCCTGGCAGTGTCATTGTATACTATCAGTCACTCTCCAATACAGTCTTAGTCACTATCCATAACAGTGCCATTGCATATCATAGTCACTATTCAATACAGTCTCATTGTATATCATCAGTCACTATCCATGACAGTGTCATTGCATATCATGGTCGCTATCCAATTCAATCTCATTGTATATCATCAGTCTTCATTTCCCTGTGATTAATCTGATAGCCCTCTCATTGGCTATATGTAATTAGATACGTAGAAATGAGAGAAATATAATTCTGTAAAATTTGATTCTGTTATTTCCACAGAAAAACTACATCGGAGTGTTCTGAATCAATGTCTTCCAGTACTGTTGAGTGATCTTGATTTTAAGACCGTCTCCATTTACATTCAGCAAAAAGAAATATTTGATGATGTGACTATGCGTGACATCTTGGTAAGAATTAATGATATTTAAGTGTTTTATGAAAGTATGTGGAAGATATTTTCATATGATTTGTTATAGATTTTAGAGTGATGTGCAATCTTTCACTTGCATTGTAACAGTTATAGCTCACCTGGCCATAATAGCATGCTAACTTATAATGTTAAGACTGCAGAACTTTGCACCTTTCACCTACTACCTAAACAAAATCTTTCATAATGTTTTGGCCTCTCTAAAGTTGGCACCTTTCCATTCGAACGTGTTAAAATTTGTTTAATAGAGCTGCTTACAAAATTTAAATCATTAGAGCTGAAATGAAAAATATTTGATGCGATAAAGTGTTCACTTTCCATGTTTACGCTTGTGAAAGCTTGTTTTTGTAAGAATTTATGTTGATTCTTTTATTGATGTATGGATGAGTACATATTATGAGGTTCTCACGCTATCTGATAAAAGTCTGGAGAAATGATAATTACTTTCCCTACCTTGATAAGTCCTTGAATTTTGCAAATATTAATGAAAGCAGGAAAAAACAAGAATTTTTGCCACCACTTGACGCCCTAAACAATCACATAAATGAATTGTAACTAAACTGATCATCAGTTATATTTATCGAGTTCTAACCAGAATATTCAGAGGGTATTGATAATTTGTTTGCATTAAACATATATGCCGAATTAGTCCAAACACTCAGTGGATTAGATTTGTCTGGTAGACTTTATTTTCAAAGTTATTTCAATATTTGTAATCTTTCCTCAAATGGAAGGTATGAAAACCAGTCTAGCTTCACAAGAGGCCAACATGGTTGTGGCAAAGCACAGACGCTTAACGGATGGTGTAGCAAACTTTAAATGTTGCATGCAGTTGTAATGACCCCTCACCCCAACCTAAATGTCTAAATGTGAAAACAAGGAACAGACTATTCGGAGGACACACAGATTAGAAAATCAACTGCTATTTGTTTGAAACCAAATTTATAGACCAAATTGTTAAATCTCGGAGTTGAAATGAGAAATTGTTGTCTCTTTGACTTGATAGTAAAATAATTATTTGAGTCCCAGTATCAGTACAGGTTTGGGGACTGGTTTAATGAATTACACGAAGACAAGTTGATTTTTACAGAAAATTTAGTCCTTGTTTATACAACAGTATACAATTTTGAAGGTATTTTGTCAAAGTTTATATATTCCCCTTTGAAAATAATTTTGTTAAAATGATGTATTTTTAACCAGATTGTCTACGGAGCTTAGGTTGTTTGAAAAATATTTTTCTGGGATTTTATTTGCACTCTTTTTGTTACAAGATAAGATTGGAATTATTTGCATGTATTGTTTTTTCTAAACTACTGTAATAGGAAATGTTACATTCTATGAGAAACACACACACACACATACATATATATATATATATATATATATATATATATATATATATATATATATATATATATATATATATATATTGCTATAGAATATATATTGCTATTATAGAAGAATTCTTTAGAATTAAAGGGTTGAAAGGAAACAAAACGTAATATATTTTCATTATGTTCCCACGTAGTAGTAAAATAAAGTTAGAATTTGCATGCCAGTTTTTTTAAAGGAATATAATCAGACTTGTTTCGTTTGATACGTTTTGTGGATTGTATATGATCCATCTTTTCTGACTTCGAGATTTTTGGAGGGTCTTGAAAGAGCAACATCTTTATGTTTAGATAATGCACGTTTTATAATCTAAAATATTCATTAACACCGTTTAGTAATGGTAATATGTGAACCTTTTAAAAAGTAATTTCATCCTGGAAAAACCCCTTGAAATGACCCGGAAATTTAACTTTAGACAAGCTTGGGAACCATGATACTAAAATGTGACATCATTAGGAAAAACAAGGACTTGAAGAAATTTGGGTGTACCACACAAAACATAATGCAACAGGTGGATGTAGTGATAAATCTGATAAGAGTAGAATAGATAAAACTGAGAAAATTTTGTGGATTTAGTGATAAAGCTGATAATAGTAGAATTGATTCAGCTGAGAAATTATGTGGATTTAGCGATAAATCTGATACTAGTCGAATTGATTAAGCTGAGAAATTATATGGATTTAGTGATAAATCTGATAATACACCACTCCCTCGATAACTCGCGCACATCGGGGTCCAAAAACATCGACCGCACTATAAGTGAGGTGCGAGTTATCGAGGGACCTATAATAACAGAAGGATCGATACAAAGGCAAAAGGGTGGGTGGGTGGCAGTTTTTTTTAATAGCTTTTAATACTCAATTCATAAACGTGCTGTGATTAACTGTGAATAAATATCTCTTCATAATGGTGTAGTTTATTTTTTCCTCATAGAGTAACATTAATTTCAGGATAAATTACCGTATATAGACGAGTTAATCGAAAACATTATTCCACGTGGTTTCCGTTCGATCGCAGGAGTCTGACGCTTTATCAATAAAGTACGGCGAAATCTCTGACAACATGAATTCCCCTTATCGGTAATACATATTTAAAAACGATATTACCGATAAGTGGAATTCATTTTGTCAGAGATTTCGCCGAAGTTGATTGATAAAATGTCAGACTCCTGTGCTTCGATTAACACGTGTACCGATTCACGCATTGTGTATTACGTCACTAATGTTTGTGCTGAATTGGATACATTCTTCTTTTATTGTTTGATTCAAATTAGACGTATTTGATAGACTCTTTTCGAGAAACAATGTCAATCGATCGATTCATATACAGTGTATATATTTGATTGTGGTAGAAATAAAATGAAAAATTTGAAACAATGTAAATTAGAACACAATAATACATATGCCCGTTGTGATACGCTGGACAAATGACTCGACGTTTTGAAAAAATCAGTTAATTTTGTGTGTTACTCCCTGATTTCGCTGCCGTCGAGCAAAATCGTCACATGCTTGATTCCATGCACAAGACATAAGTGATAAAACAACACAAGTCTCTTTTAATGAATTATTTTATTGCAACAAACACTTGGCCAAGTTTGTTGATCAAAACAAGCAGGCAGGTAATTAGGTTCTCACGGAAGTACTCGCGGGTTTCGATGTGATGGTTGATTGACTCTTTTCATGTTTTCATAGAAAAGAATATGTTGCAATTATAATGTTTACATTGAAACTGAAATAAAGGATTATTATGTGGTTTTCACACAGCAAGATGTTTAATTGTTGTTTATTTCATTATCTGTTGCCATCTGTTAGCATTTACCAGACGTTTTCATTGATAGCTATTTCACCAGAATGTTTTTTTTACGGCGATTGATGACGGTGTATCAACAAATAAACCTGAACATGATATCTTATTTAGATTTTGCAAATTTCACAATATGGAATCGATCTTTATGGGCATTATTCACCTTTTTTATGATAAAACGAGAAATGTATAAAGGTTTAATTTACCAATTCTTATCATAGTTTTTTCATGTTCAGCATATTTTAAAAAAAAAAATTAAAATATGTTTTATCTTTGGGTAAAAATCGGGATCCACACCAGACACCGCGTTATAAGCGGGTTCGCGAGTTATCAGGGCGCGAGTTATCGAGGGAGCGGTGTAGTAGAATTGATAAGACTGAGAAAATTTTGTGGATTTAGTGATAAATCTTATAAAAGTATGTGAATTTAGTGATAAAGCTGATAATAGTAGAATTGATAAAACTGAGAGAAATATGTGGATTTAGTGATAAATCTGATAAAATTATGTGAATTTAGTGATAAATCTGATAATAGTAGAACTGATTAAGCTGAGAAATTATGTTGATTTAGCGATAAAGCTGATAATAGTAGAATTGATAAAACTGAGAGAATTTTGTGGATTTAGCGATAAATCTGATAAAATTATGTGAATTTAGTGATAAAGCTGATAATAGTAGAATTGATAAAACAGAGAATTTTGTGGATTTAGTGATAAAGCTGATAATAGTAGAATTGATAAAACAGAGAATTATGTGGATTTAGTGATAAAGCTTATAATAGTAGAATTGATAAAACAGAGAATTATGTGGATTTAGTGATAAATCTGATAAAATTATGTGGATTTAGCGATAAAGCTGATAATAGTAGAATTGATAAAACAGAGAATTATGTGGATTTAGTGATAAAGCTGATAACAGTAGAATTGATAAAACTGAGAGAATTATGTGGATTTAGTAATAAAGCTGAGAAACTTTGTGGACTACACAGCTCCCTCAATAAATTGTGCACATCGGGGTCTAAAAACATTGACCACACTATAAGTGAGGTGTGAGTTATCACGGGACCTATAATGGTAATAAAACAATGAAAGGATCGACACAAAAGCAAAAGGGTGGGTGGGTGGCAGATTTTATAGTGTTGAATTGAATACTCACTTTATAGTCGTGATGTGATTAACTGAATAAATATCTCTTCATAACAGTGTAGTTTTTTTTCCCTCCTAGAGTAACATTTATTTCAGGATAAATTACCGTATATTGAGGAGTTAATCAGAAACATTATTCCACGTGGTTTCCATTTGCTTAACATGTGTACCACTAACATGTATCACTAATTTTGTGCTGAATTGAATACATTCTAGCCTTATTGTTTGATCCATATTAGATGTATTTTTTAATACAAAAACTCAACTCTCTTTTTGAGAAATAATCTCGTTCGATCGATTGATATATATATATATATATATATATATAAACAGAAAAACAAGGGTTAATCATTTGCAACTTGAATTTTGGGGTCTACAAATTTAAAACAATGTAAATTAGAACACGATAATAAAAATCAGTTAAATATTTGTGTTTGTCCCTGATTTTGCTGCTGCCTATCAAAATTGTCCCTTGCTTGATTCGATACATAAGACATAATTAAAGTGATAAAACAACACAGGTCTCTTTTAATGGATTAGTTTAGTGCAAAAAACACTGCATCAAGTTGTTGATCAAAACAAAGACGGCATGTAATTAGGTGTCACAGAAGTACTTGTGGGTTTCGATGTGATGGTTGATTAACTTTTTTCATGTTTTCCCCCCAAAAATTGTTGCAATTATAATGTTTATATTGAAACAGAAATAAAGGATTAGAATGTGACGTTTACATAGCAAGATATTTAAATGCTGTTTATTTCATTCTCTGTTGCCACCTGTTAGCATTTATTGGACGTTTTCATCGATTGCTATTTCACCTGACCGCTTATTTACAGTGTATTGATTCTTTATCAGCAAATAAACCCGAACATAATATGTAATGTCTTATTTAGAACTTGCAAATTTCACAATATGGAATCGATCTGTATGGGCATTAATCAACATTTTTGATGAAAAACTGATAAATGTATAAAGGTTTAATATACCAATTCTTATTGTAATTCTTTCACGTTTAGCATATTTTGAAAGATTTTTAAATATATTTACTTTGGTTAAGAATCGGGATCCAAGCCGAGCAGCGCGTTATAAACGGGTTCGTGAGTTATCAGGGCACGAGTTATCAAGGGAGTTGTATATATAGGATACCATTGGTTAGGCTGTCCAAAAACTAAATAGAATATTTTGAGAAAACATCATTTCAAGTTGTTAGACAACTGCACAGTTTAATATCACTGTCATATATAAGATTTTGTCTACCTTTCTATCCATTCATCTGATGTTTGTTTCCACTCTATAACTTCAAGACCGTTTCTGATTCAGGATTGAAACTCAGCACTTAAACATCATTATTAGAAGTTGTGATGCATACCGTATATGGTGTTCAAGGTCAAGGTATGGCGTATAAGTATTACATCAGCTTTCATTTCAGGTCCATAACTTTAAAGATATTTAGAATAAAGGGATAAGATTTGGTATTCATGTCCATAACTTTAAAGATATTTAAAATAAAGGGAAAAGATTTGGTATTCATGTCCATAACTTTAAAGATATTAAAAATTAAAGGATAAGATTTGATATTCAGGTCCATAACTTTAAAGATATTTAAAATAAAGGATAAGATTTGGTATTCATGAGCATAACTTTAAAGATATTAAAAATTAAGGGATAAGATTTGGTATTCATGTCCATAACTTTAAAGATATTTAAAATTAAAGGATAAGATTTGGTATTCAGGTCCATAACTTTAAAGATATTTAAAATTAAAGGATAAGATTTGGTATTCATGTCCATAACTTTAAAGATATTAAAAATTAAGGGATACAATTTGGTATTCATGTCCATAACTTTGAAGATATTTAAAATTAAAGGATAAGATTTGGTATTCAGGTCCATAACTTTAAAGATATTTAAAATTAAAGGATAAGATTTGGTATTCAGGTCCATAACTTTAAAGATATTTAAAATTAAGGGATACAATTTGGTATTCATGTCCATAACTTTGAAGATATTTAAAATTAAAGGATAAGATTTGGTATTCAGGTCCACAACTTTAAAGATATTAAAAATTAAAGGATAAGATTTGGTATTCAGGTCCATAACTTTAAAGATATTAAAAATTAAAGGATAAGATTTGGTATTCATGAGCATAACTTTAAAGATATTAAAAATTAAGGGATAAGATTTGGTATTCATGTCCATAACTTTAAAGATATTAAAAATTAAAGGATAAGATTTGGTATTCAGGTCCACAACTTTAAAGATATTAAAAATTAAAGGATAAGATTTGGTATTAATGAGCATAACTTTAAAGATATTAAAAATTAAGGGATAAGATTTGGTATTCAGGTCCATAACTTTAAAGATATTAAAAATTAATGGATACAATTTGGTATTCAGGTCCATAACTTTAAAGATATTAAAAATTAAAGGATAAGATTTGGTATTCAGGTCCACAACTTTAAAGATATTTAAAATTAAAGGATAAGATTTGGTATTCATGTCCATAACTTTAAAGATATTTAAAGTTAAAGGATAAGATTTGGTATTCATGAGCATAACTTTAAAGATATTAAAAATTAAGGGATAAGATTTGGTATTCATGAGCATAACTTTAAAGATATTAAAAATTAAGGGATAAGATTTGGTATTCATGTCCATAACTTTAAAGATATTTAAAATTAAAGGATAAGATTTGGTATTCAGGTCCATAACTTTAAAGATATTAAAAATTAAGGGATACAATTTGGTATTCATGTCCATAACTTTGAAGATATTTAAAATTAAAGGATAAGATTTGGTATTCAGGTCCATAACTTTAAAGATATTAAAAATTAAGGGATAAGATTTGGTATTCAGGTCCATAACTTTAAAGATATTAAAAATTAAGGGATAAGATTTGGTATTCAGGTCCATAACTTTGAAGATATTTAAAATTAAAGGATAAGATTTGGTATTCAGGTCCATAACTTTAAAGATATTTAAAATTAAAGGATAAGATTTGGTATTCAGGTCCATAACTTTAAAGATATTAAAAATTAAAGGATAAGATTTGGTATTCAGGTCCATAACTTTAAAGATATTAAAAATTAAAGGATAAGATTTGGTATTCAGGTCCATAACTTTAAAGATATTAAAAATTAAAGGATAAGATTTGGTATTCAGGTCCATAACTTTAAAGATATTTAAAATAAAGGGATAAGATTTGGTATTCAGGTCCACAACTTTAAAGATATTTAAAATTAAAGGATAAGATTTGGTATTCAGGTCCATAACTTTAAAGATATTTAAAATTAAAGGATAAGATTTGGTATTCATGAGCATAACTTTAAAGATATTAAAAATTAAGGGATAAGATTTGGTATTCAGGTCCATAACTTTAAAGATATTAAAAATTAAAGGATAAGATTTGGTATTCAGGTCCATAACTTTAAAGATATTTAAAAGAAAGGATAAGATTTGGTATTCATGAGCATAACTTTAAAGATATTAAAAATTAAGGGATAAGATTTGGTATTCATGTCCATAACTTTAAAGATATTAAAAATTAAGGGATAAGATTTGGTATTCATGTCCATAACTTTAAAGATATTTAAAATTAAAGGATAAGATTTGGTATTCAGGTCCATAACTTTAAAGATATTAAAAATTAAGGGATACAATTTGGTATTCATGTCCATAACTTTAAAGATATTAAAAATTAAAGGATAAGATTTGGTATTCAGGTCCATAACTTTAAAGATATTTAAAATTAAAGGATAAGATTTGGTATTCATGAGCATAAATTTAAAGATATTAAAAATTAAGGGATACAATTTGGTATTCATTTCCATAACTTTAAAGATATTAAAAATTAAAGGATAAGATTTGGTATTCATGTCCATAACTTTAAAGATATTAAAAATTAAGGGATATGATTTGGTATTCATGTCCATAACTTTAAAGATATTAAAAATTAAGGGATAAGATTTGGTATTCATGTCCATAACTTTAAAGATATTTAAAATTAAAGGATAAGATTTGGTATTCAGGTCCATAACTTTAAAGATATTAAAAATTAAGGGATACAATTTGGTATTCATGTCCATAACTTTAAAGATATTAAAAATTAAAGGATAAGATTTGGTATTCAGGTCCATAACTTTAAAGATATTTAAAATTAAAGGATAAGATTTGGTATTCATGAGCATAACTTTAAAGATATTAAAAATTAAGGGATACAATTTGGTATTCATGTCCATAACTTTAAAGATATTAAAAATTAAAGGATAAGATTTGGTATTCATGTCCATAACTTTAAAGATATTAAAAATTAAAGGATAAGATTTGGTATTCATGAGCATAACTTTAAAGATATTAAAAATTAAGGGATACAATTTGGTATTCATGTCCATAACTTTAAAGATATTTAAAATTAAAGGATAAGATTTGGTATTCAGGTCCATAACTTTAAAGATATTAAAAATTAAGGGATACAATTTGGTATTCATGTCCATAACTTTGAAGATATTGATAATAAAGGGATACGATTTGGTATTCATGTCCATAACTTTAAAGATATTTAGAATAAAGAGATAAGATTTAGTATTTATGTGCATCATCACAAGAAGTTGTGTAGTGAACCCATTGTTAGTTCATATTTTTACATTATTATTACACATTTCCTACATTATTGCTTTAAAGTCATTTGATATTAAAAGATAATAGTGGCTCAAAAGTTTCGTCCAGCACATTTTCCTTTGGAGTCAAAAGACATTTTGGATAAAGGGATGAAACTTGGTATACTAAAAAGTGTTGTGCATGCAAAAAAAACATTATCTCCAAGGTCAAGGCTCGATATTTTAATATTCCATCATGCTTTCATTTTGGTTTTGTTAACTTTTGAGCTGTTTTATAATTAATCCATTTGATCATGAATCTGACTGCGGTCTTAATGCTTCATTCTAGTCTGAATACACCTTTGTTGACCATCATTGTATCCCATTTTATCCTTAATACGACCAGAGTCCTACTTTACTATGTGTATGTGTAGTGTCTCTAGAAACACGTGTTCTACATCACCAATAGGTGTGTACTTCTTCACCAACACAGGAAATGGTTCAAGCATGCATGCATAATGAAATATTTACAAAAACATGGTGGGAAACGAAACTGTTGGCTTGAAAATCAATTCCTAAAATGATGGACGACAATTCGGATGTAAACATGGATGTTGACAACAAGGGTAGTGACATTGAAGTTGATGATTTTGATGATTCTGATGATAATATTGACTTAAAAGATGGGTTAGAATCAAATAAAGTTAATGGCTTCATGCATTTTTCAATGGAAAATGAAGTTGACTTTGAAGGCTTTCAAAACTCAAAAATAATGGGTCCAGGATGATTTTTCACCTCGAATGCAGCCATAATTTAAATTGATAGAATATTTTTATTATGACATACTGATGATTTGGACTTCAAAATTTGGACAAAAGATGCGCTGATTAATAACCTTACAGAAAGATTTCTTGGATTAATTTGTGACAAGTTTTTGTGGGAAACTTCATGCTGTAGTACATGTATTAGAGTGTGAAGTAAACAAATTGTTCTAGGTGTTTTGTTGCCCAATTTTTTATTAAAATTATTATAACTTTTGAACTAACTGTGCTAGAAACTTCAGTTTGGACCAAAATACTAGAAATATAATTGTCTTTATTTTATTTATATACAGTTAGGAGCATTTCATTTAACTTCATAAACAAAAGATTCACTGAACATCATAGTAAGTTTTTGATCTTTTTTTCTTCTTCTTTCTTCTTCTTTGAAGTCGTATTTCAAAATATAGTTGTGAGCATTATAACTGATGATTGAATTATCTTTTCAGAGATATATAGTTTTATATACTTTAAAAGAGAAATAACAATGTTAAATTTTTTTAATAAACCTGATGAACGTCATCACAATTTCAGCTGCTCACTTTCACCACAATGTATTTACAATTGCTTATCAGGAATGAGGCACTGCAGTTGAAATCGGTAAGCAGGATAAAATAGGTTAAGACATGTTACTTCTTGAACATATAGAACCAATTAAGATAAATAAATGAAATGCTTTTGTTATACTTACATGTGGCCCCAGATGTCCGCATCATCTGTAGTGACCACCATCTCATCTCTGTCCAAAAGCGTTTGAATCTCAGGCTTTGCTAATGTGAATAATTGAGAAATCTTGCCAGTAGCTTCCCATGGATCCAGAGGTTCTTAACATGACATTACCAGGTTCTGCCTTGTTCAGTTATATTACTCGGGCTCTCATGTATAGCCTATCATGTGCCAACAAAAGGAATTAAACCCTGAACAGCAGATGGATCCTGAGGAACACAGATGAACCTTGGTATACATGGTTTTCACCTTCATGGCATTTCATGTATTACAGTCAAGGTTCATGTTTTTATGTTGAAGGTGAAGGTCACTGATAATTTACATCTTGTCCATAATTGTAACAGAAACAGTATCTCAAAACTGGTAGATTAATAAAATGTATAAATTGGTCGGCATCAAAACCTGCGTTTTTTTATCAGCACAAATTTCATGTTCTTCAAGGGGATTGAAACAAAAGTATCCGCATTTCTATTAGCACCGCATCTTCCATGAAATGAAGAACACCAATACCTATTTTGGGACAATTACAAAATATTATTTTATACATATGCTCATATAACTTGTTCAGCTAATTCATCTTGATGAATACTACATCCTTGTAACAAAAATGGGCCACTGTGGCCCATATTTTATACTTTGCTGACATTGGTTACATTTTGTGTTTTAACAGTTTCTCAAGCTATATTCGTGCTTATATAACTTGTTTAGCTGATTCATCTTGATGACTACTATATCCTTGTAAGAAAAACGGGTCACTGTGGCCCATATTTCATGCTTTGCGGACATTGGTTATATTTTGTGCTGTAAGAGTATTTCTCAAGCTATATTCATGCTGGAGTCCTGAAACTAACTGCTCCTATGCATGTCTGGTAGTGCTACATGCAAAAGGTCACTGACCTACCTTTAACTGTTTATTGGATTATGTTTAGATTTTGTATTTAGTTCATTGATGAATGCAGTAGATCTTTTGTACTGCATTACAGTAATACAGTTTTATACTTAAATCTTAGGGAGTGGATACATCTTCACATAACAGGTTTCATACAATTGGGATTGAATGCAACCACTTAATATTGACATCAAAGACAACCTGCCAGTGTGATAATGCATTTGAAAATGTGATAACTGTGACTTACATAGGCTTTGTAGTTAAGACAATAGTAATACATTCCACATCATATGTAGGTTCATTTAAACTTGTAGCACTAATTAACTATTAAAAGTAAAACTGTGCATGTTACAAGAAAAAAGAAATTGTTTTGAAAACATACTGGTGCCCTTCTTCAGTAACATCGGGGCCAGAGTAGCCATTCTTGATCAGTATGCACCTTAAAAGAAGCAGTTAAACCAGGAGGTGTTCCATCCAGTGTTGTGATGGTTTCTCCCCCTTCACTCCTTGTTGATCTGCCTTATTATTTTACCTTCTTGTCAGTTGTTTCACCAGTCTTTGACTGCAGTCAAATCTGACTGGATAACAGCTGCTCATAGATCCTTGCTTCTGATGTACGATGCTGATGTTCAGCTTGTCACAGTGTGTTTTGCATACAACCATGTACTCTTTAAGCTGGCATATCTTGTCCTGTGCCCATGCCATTTTTTGCAAATGAGTGGCAGCAAGTTGGCAACCAAATGATATCAAAAAGGCAGATGCCAGCACACTCAGGTTACCTGTGTGTTGTCCAAGCCCACTCAAAACTTCCCCAGGCCTGGGTTGGTCAGGTCCACAGTGATGTACCTGTAAGGGAAGTAGTGCTTGTGATGCTCCATGTTTCATACAGTTTTTTTGACAGTGGTCATTTACAAGATTACCATGTTGGCATCGTGGCAGATTTTCTATATTGTCTATGGGGTGTTGGTATACAACTAAGCAAGATAAATAACATCAACATTTGTTTTGTAAGGCCATATACACTGGTTAGGTTTGTCTGTACCTCCAGCATCATGGTGTTGTTGTTTGATACAGTCCAGATCATCTGTTCTTGGGGCTGTCTCTGTGGTAGATATTAGTGTCTTTTGGTCTTAATAGTATTGGAAGTGGTTGGGCGAAGCTGTGCAACTTGATTGCAGATAGTGGTGTTGGTGATTTGCCACAGAACATATTAGCATTTTCGGTTGCCTGCACAGGCACAACCATGCACATATTGTCCAGTTTTATCCAATGCATCAGGTTTAACAGCAGTTGCATCACCCCACTGCCTGACAGGATGTGATCAGCAAGATGCAGTTCCATTCAGATGGTATGGACCAGTGGTAATGTAGCTTTGTGTCTATGTGCATATTGCTATTGGGTGAACATTGCTTTTTTATTTATTTTTATTAACATCATGACAGAATTCACTCTGATTGATATATTTCCAGTCAAACTGATTTCATAGTTAAGTTTTATTCATCAGGTCTTCACTTGTTTTATCTTTTATGAAATTTGTTTTTAAATTACAAATTAAAAATTACTTAAAAGTGATTCTACTATATTATTTTGTAGCATCATGGATTTCCATCGGAGCAGATATGGGGTCTCATAGACCGGATTAAGCAAAGAGATCAGGATACGTATGTAAAGTTTAAGGAATGTTTGGTCCAGGCCAAACAAGGATTCTTAAAAGACATGTTGGAAGAAGCGGAGAAAAGAGTTGCCATGAATAAGGGCATAGGTTGGTTTATCAATCACATGATTTGAACTCTGTTTTTTTTGTGATCCAGCACCTGCAATATGTCATTCATCTTGTGTTTGTCAACAGTTGATTTTTTAAACTCTTAAAAACCAATAATTTCATCCAAACTTGGCATACATCTTACTGCACATAGATTTTAGTTTTGTTTAGTTTTGGCATAGCAATGTAAGTATATTATTTAATACTGAGACAATTGGAGTCAAGTGCCATACCCAAAGACATTTCAAGTTATCAATACTTCACAAAGTATTTATCTTTGCTTGTTTGAAATGTCATAAACACATACATTCTTTTTTGGTGCAAATTTAATGGAACAGAATCTTCTTTTGGCAATATAAATCGTTAAAAACTTTATTTAAAACAAGTGAAATTGGCTCTTTAGTAATTAGGCAGACAATCCTCTGATTTATCTAATCCCACACCGGATGTTACCTTTTTTCCTAATACCAAACACGTTATTCTCAGAAGTCAAACTTTAATATACCTTTTGGCATCTGCTTCTGACCTCACGACAAGCCAAACCTTTTCCACCTTTGGAAGTTTGCTATTGACATCAACCAGAAGAGGAAAATATTATTCTGCAAATACTACACAATTCTAAATGTCCAAATCAACTTTTTAATTATCAACACTTCACAAAGTATCTATCTTTACTAGCTTGAAAAGTCATCAACATGACCTTCATGTTTTCGTGCATATTTAATGGGAATGGAGCCTTCTTTTGGGATATATTTCCCATCATACAGACAGTTCAAATGATGGAGACAAGATAAATAAATTGATCTGATCCATCTGTATCTAGTGACAAAGGAATGAAATGTGAAAGCAATGCAAGTTTCAACTTCTTCTTTCTCGAAATGAATGTCAGGCTTTGTATGAAAAAGGTATGTGGCTTCAGTTTGAAATGACCATACAATTAAAATGGATCCAATTCAACACAATATGCAGTGAAGTAATGTACTGTGTATTTAGCATTAATGACACATGTACCAAAACAAAGTGGAATGTTGTTAGCAATCTCTAAAGCATAGTTTTTCCTGATATAGATGTTGTTTTTATTAAAAAGTACCAACTACACCATTATATTTATTCTCATTTAATTTCAACATTATTTATATTACAACCATATTGTCTTAAAAAAAGAAACAAAAATAGGTCAAACAAGCAAGGATAGTTAAATCAACAAAAAGGTTTATTTTCTAAGTTACAAAGTGAGAATTTAAGAGGGACTTCCAGGATTGACAATTAAATCCCAAATAATCCTAGACGTTCTACCATGAGTCCAAAAGTATTGAATGTTTGATTGAATTCTGATATTGAACATGTTAATGCAGCAATAATTATGAATAAGTTGATGTATTAAGAGTTGTCAGTTATGACAATGATATAATTCAGAATGTCATGAGTCAATTCACAATGATTTTCAAATAGGGTTTTAGTTCAAAAAGATCAGTGAGCACTTTGTACTTTCAATGAATAAAAGATAGGAATGAATTTTTTTGTTTCTTACAACCTTGTTTAAAAATCTAAAACATGACCAGGATGTGGGTCAAAAGTTCTCATCAAGAACACTGTGTTTGTAAATAAGGTAAGACTTTGAACTCAGATATCTGTGAACAACCTATTTATAACTTACAAACATGATAAAAAGTGGCCAAGTGGTCTCAAGCGCTCTCTGTTAAGAATCACTGCCTCCCTGCACCATTAATACTGGCCGCCATGTATAGCCTATCATGTGCTGAAAAATGGCGTTAAACACTACAACAACAACAAAAATCATGACAAAAAACAGTTACACACCAAAACTATACAAAATACTGGGGGAAAATCAAGCACACAATACAACTTAAATATACTAAATTAACAGATAAATATATAAATAGTGTTCAATAATGTAAGATGCCACCCTACCTCCTACTTTTGTATTCCTCTGTTGATTTCCATCTCTTTCACTTTTTATAGATCTCTCAGTAATTTGTACTGGTAGTGTAGTTGATGACTTGGACTCCATTGAAGTGTAGATGATCATCCAAACATGGAGTTTTCACCAATTGATTTCCTATGTTATCTACTTGGTCAAAATTAAGATGGTGTTGATCAGATGCACAAAATTTTATGCTCAAGTGGCCATCTTGAAAATCTTATTATTGCTACTTGAAAACTCTTGAACGAAAATTAATGTTGCTGTTTGCACCAAAGGACTGCTTCTTCTGATCCATATTTGGTCCAAAATAAAAATGGTGTCCATCTGATGTCCAGTATGATTCATCACAGTTTGTATGTTTGTTTGATTTATATTTTTAATGTAACTTTAACAATTTTTCAGTCATATTACTACGATGTCTGCAGTGATTCAGTTTCTAGTGATGTCTGGCACTGGGGTATCATGCTGCAGACATGTAGCATGATGTCCCACCAATTCACATTCTCCTGACACTAGGCCGACCAGTCCTAACACTAACCTCTTTATGCTGAGCGCCAAGCGAGGCAGCTGTTTGTATCATTTTTGTAAGTCATTGGTATGACATGGTAGGGGATCAAACCCATTACCTACTGCTTCCGCGGCAGATGCTCGAACCACTAGGCCACCAGAACTGTTTTCTATCTTTGTAATGTTATCACTAATCCTCCTGATTATATCAACATGGGATAGATGGTATCATTCAGAAATACAGCATATTATGAAGCTTTTCAGACTCCTAATATATCTCCCAAAATGGCCATCTTGAAAAACTTGTTATCGTTACTTTTCCTTGATGGCTGGTCATAAATGACATGGTACTTTTACTGAAAGACATCATATGGTTTCTAGCTGGTACAGAATAGAAATGGTACCAGTCTGTTATTCAATATGGCCACCATGGCATCCATCCATATCATCATAATGTCATTACTCAACCAAAACAGAAAATAAGGGATTTCAACCTAAAGACATTGAATGATGCCTTGCTGGTCTCAAATAAAAATGGTGCCAAGCTGTTATTAAATATGTCAGCCTCACCAGCTTCTTTAAAAAATTTGATATTGCTGAAGAATTTTAAGTGTAGTTTCAACATGCAGTAAAAGAGAAGAAATGGTCTGATCTTGGATTTTGTAAGATTGTTTTCAGCCATTTGAGCATTGGTCCCTTCAAGTAATTCTTGTTTGTTTTGAATTCTTTATGTGGGTTAACAGACAATAAAAAGCTGGTTTGAGAGTAACAAAAGAAATTTTCTAAAACTGTAAAATGTGTCTTCTGCAGGAAATGTTTGCCAGTTTAATTGAATCATAGTGTTGTTATTATTATTATTATTATTATTATTATTATTATTATTATTTCTAACTATTCTTTACTTCCAAAAATCATTTGGATGGTGTTTCTAATGGGAACTTCAACTCTTTTCTGAGTTCAAACTGTATAGTTGTAAATTTTATGCAGTAGTAAACATATGACAACATTTGAAACATTTTGAAAGCTTACTCTTGGATATATCACATATGGTCTGAATATATGTTTTGCTAATATTCCCACAAAAATATAGTAACCTTACAAAACATAAACAGCATGGTTTGTGAGTACTGAATTAATGATTGTTCATTTTAACTACTGTACATCATGTGAAAATTATGTTGAGCCAAACTGAATACAAACCCTGACAAGGATTGGCACAGAAAAATATTTGTATGGTATTTAATCATTGAAATTTTAGATCCTGTAATGTTTTGTTTTTTCAGAAACTGCTCCAAATAGAATAGAAGAGAGTGGTCCACTGAAAGACCTTAAACGTAAGTCTGAATGCAAGCCAGTGCCCATATACATGTTTATTTTTTTAAGCTTACTTGTCTTTGGCTTTTAGGGCCTGAAGGGCTGTTTAACTTGTATGATGTCATCAAGGGTAACGAGGGAAAATAAGTCTTATAAATGTACTCTCTAAACATTAGGACATTAGTAGAGTAGTTATAGTTATATTAGTAGTAGTCAATTGGCCTTTCCTAGTGGTAACTTTTATTAGAACTGATATCTTAGCATCCACTGTGTAAGAATAAATAGCAACTCTGCAATTTTCTACCTGTATGGGTGGCCAAATGTACAATTTTACAGGTATGTGTCATAGTGTATACTACACGCAGAAGTTCATAAATCAGGACATGAATTCTAGACATAGGAAAAGGTATGTGTCATAGTGTATACTACACGCAGAAGTTCATAAATCAGGACATGAATTCTAGACATAGGAAAAGGTATGTGTCATAGTGTATACTACATACAGAAGTTCATAAATCAGGACATGAATTCTAGACATAGGAAAAGGGAAGCTTAATGGTCTCCACTAGAAGATAAAAAGTGTAATTTATGAAAATTGAAGAGTTGTCTTCCCTGCTATGTATTTGTTTAAGAAATACTCATATCATTAATACATGTTATCATGTTGCAGATTTTTTAATTTTTACAATAAATCTTCACTGTTACAGCATATGCTTAAGATTAGTTCTAGAGTCTGACTACAGAATGGTTTCTGCAAAGTCTTGTCTATTCAAATAATAACTGCATGCACTTTTTAGGTCATGGTTATTTTAGTGACCTTTTAATTTTCATGGGAGTGTAAAGGAGCATGGAATTCTCATCTAGCCAGGATATTTACCTTTGCCACAAAATATTGGTTTTGTATTTATTACCAAGAAAGTTTTTAATTTCTTGGATATATTTGTGGGTTGGATTTTGAAAAAATTCCAAGTATCCCCTCTCCACCAAAATTATTCAATGGTCCGTACCATGTTTGAGAGAGAATATGTAGCAAACCATATTATAGTGTGACACAGCAATTCCTGTGATCATTATCAGCTTTTCATGTCTAGTACCTTCTATATTGAAACTTGAATTCCCTATTCTTGAGTAATCAGTTTTAACAGATTTAAAAACGAAGACATATGATATATTATTGATACACATATGAACTTGATGTTTGTTTACATTAGAGGCTTTGTCTGTGGTAGTCTAGTGCCATTTTATGTGTCGACATCTTGTGTTTTTTTTCTGTATGC